>VXBA01001023.1:331204-701940 GCA_013399895.1 Serilophus lunatus | reverse complement strand
GCGCCGGGGCAGAGCGCGCGCGTCAATGCGGGGCAGATGGCCGGGGCACAGCCAGGGGTGCACGCTCTGCAGCTCAAGCCCGTCTGCGTCTCTGACACCCTGAAGAAAGGCGTCAAATTCGTCAAATGGGACGATGTGAGTAGCCCTCGCTGCCCCTGCAGAGAGGCACGGCNCAGCGATGGGTGTCCCCGCCCGCCGTGGTGAACCGGCACCGAATGCCCGGCCAACTTTGTGCCAAGGCTCTCCCGCCGAATTTCGCGTGGCCCGTGCGGCTTTGAGCTGGGCTGGCTCCTTTCGCGAGCTTCTTCCTCTCCCGCCTCTCGTGTTTTAGTGTGCACGTTGCCACCTCTGGCCTCGTAACATAGTTGTTTCTCTCCTTCCATCTCCCGTCTCTTTCTGACTCCTGCCCTTCTCGTTGTCTCTCTGGTGGGGTTGGCAAGCCCTGGATGCCTTCTCCCAGGGCTCACAGTTTTGGTACCCTCGTTCATCAGCCATCCTCTTCCTTTCCCGGCTCGTTAGGGCATGAGGTTTCCTTCAAAATCACATCTGCTTTCCCCTTACCACTTGCTGCTTCCCAACCCTGAGACAGCAAAGGAGTGTGGCTTCTACTTCGCCTTGGGTAGCACAGCTGTTCGGCAGCTGGAGTTGCTTTGCATGCCAGCTATGCCCCGGGATAGTTTCAGGGAAAGGGAACTTTCCTCTGTTCAGCTTTCCTCTGGTCAAAGCCTGCTGTGCTGCAGAGCAGGAAAGCAGGACGAGCCCTCTGTTAGCCCTGCTCCTGCAATTCAACCTCGGGGGTTTGTGTCTCGGCTGTGCATGGAGGCGCAGGTGCCTCAGGAAGTGGTGTCTGGAGACAGAGGGGCAGAGTGAGACCCGGGCTGTGGGAGAGTAATGGTTGGCAAGGCAGGCAAACAGTTGGAATGTTGGAATTGTCGAGGATGACTTGTTTCGAGAGCTCTCATAGTTTTGCTGTGAGTTCAGGTGTGTTAAAAACCTCCACAGATGCAACTGGAGGGACAACAGAGAGGGGGAAGGAGAAGAACAAGTGTAACCACTGTTCTTGTTGTGTATTCCTATTTTGTCATTGATTTCAACTTGTCCAGCAGCCAAATGTGAGCCTGACCCCTGCAAACCTGTGATAAACACTCTCAAGGAGAGAAAGAATATCACAAACCGAACAATTTGTAGTGTGAAATTTTATTTACAGTTCTAAGCTAACACATTTTTGATAGGCTGGGCAAACTGACCTTGTCCACAGTAGTAAACATTGACTTGATACAGGTTATTTGTGTTCTGGAAATAAGGTTGAATGATTTGCCTGGGAAAATGTTTTCTTTCACTTGACATTTTCCTTAGGATAGGAAAAGGCAGCACAGCCTCAGCCTTGTCGTTGCAGTTATTGTTTCATTTTTGGTAAGTTACCAAGAAATTTCCACAGGTTCAGGCAGAGGTCAAGTGATTTAAAACTGGACTGGAAAGCTGTTTAAATTATTAGTTTAAGTCTATCTCCCAAACAGTGTACTGTATACATGGAATTGGGAGAAGAATCAATTCACAGTGGATGTTCAGGGGCTAACCTGTTTACTACAAACTAACTGCAAAGAAGACTTAAAATTGTGAACCTAAAGGCTACAGTAATAACATAACTAAATTCTGATGAGAGATGTGCATTTCAGGCTGAAGGTGTTACTCAGCAATATGCAGGTGTTACCTGGCATGTGTGACTGAGGTGAGCCCTCTGTGTAGGGAGTGCTTCCCTTGGCAACCTTGTGACAATTGGTATGTATTTAGCCACACTGTGTGATGAGGAATTTTTAGCATTAATTCATTGTTGTGTATCTTCTGTGCACATGTCTCACCTCTCAGCCCCCCTGTCTTGCCCATGTTTCTTCTCAGCAGTGGAAGCCCCACAAAATCTAAGATTTCAAAGTGAGTCCCCTTGGCTACTTTGGCACTGAGGTCTTCCCACAAATGTGTGTTTGGTGCCTTTGTAAAGCATTTGCCATTGTGTAGCCAATAGTCAGGTCAGAGTCTTTGTTTGCTATGAAATTAATCTGCTTGAGGGTTTTTAAAAATGATGATTAATAGTCTCTGTCTCAGGCATGCCCAACTTCACAGTGGAACAATAGGCTCTAATGAGGACTAGTAAACTACCCCATGTAGCAGTAAAACAGAACGGACCATAATGAGTACGTGGGCTCTGCTGTGCTGCCAGGGCTGCTCAGAAAAGCCAGGCTCACACACTGCTGCTCATTACACACTATTTTCCTTTGACCGTGTGAGAGCAGGAGTTCAGTTCTTCCACATCGCCTCTGCACTCTGGGGCAGCATTTGTTCCTCTCCAAGACATGTCCTGGTAGTTGCCTTCCCTGCTGGCTTGGCTTGCAGTTTAAAGGTGGCCCCATTGACTTTGCTTTGAGTTTCATGAAGCAAAAGAGCATTTTTCTTGAATTCTTACCACTTGTATCAAGTTTCAGCCCAAAGCAAAATTTTTCCAGCTAAGTTACAAGCCACTTTTCAATGGGAAAGCTGGAAGCAGAGCATGAGAGGTGTGTTAGGAATTTCATGATGTGTAGAGCAATGGTTGTTCAAGAACGTATTTGCCAGCTCTGGGAAGGATGCTGTGGCTGGTGTGCAGAGCGCACTGACAAAAGCTGTGGTGATACAGACCTGAAAACCAACCTACTTGGATGGACTTCCCATCCTGAGCCTCTACAGCTCTGTGTCATCTAACGAGTAACTCATCAGCCTCACATCTATTAGTGCTTCAGATTGGCACAGCCCCTTTCTCTGAGGGACAGCAAGGAGGTTTGCTGCATGGTGTGAGCCCTCACCACTAGTGATGATGCAGTTGGAAGGAGAAATGCCCGAGCTGTGCCAGGAGGAGAGGTGATGTCAGCCACTCAAACCACATACAGGCAGGTGGAAAGCTTGGAATTGCATTTCCTCTGCAGCCCATCTTCGGTTTGTAAATTGTACAAAAGGATGAATTAAGAAGTTGTGGCTTTGCAAGAGGAGTCACCCTTTTTGTGCCTCAGGATTGGATCTAATAATGTTCACACCATCTGGTGCCTAATACTCTCTAATAAATAAATTCCTTGGGATCAGGGTATAAAACACTGAAGTCAAGCTGGTTACTGTTGTCCTGTTGTTGCTTTTCCTCATACTGGTTGTGTTTTCCTCTGTAACAGTATCACATTTGGGCTGAGCTCTTGCTCTTGAGGGTGATTTAGGTTCACAGGGCACGGAGCAGAAATAGCTGATGTTGGAATTGGTCAGAGAGGAAACTGGCTGGTTGCTTAGGAGGATTTGGTGGGTGTATCCATGTGTGAGCCTGGTTTCATATGGTAGCTGGCTGAGCACTTGTTTCTTCAAGTCATGCTGCTTCTTGCTTTGTGTCTCTTCAATCGGACCTTTCCAGCTACTTCTCCCAGACTGAGTCTCTGAACTACTGGTCTGGCTTGGAACATGTGTGCTCTTATTCCTGGAAAGAAGTGAGAGCTCAGAGAGAGAAGGAAGGCTTCAAGAAGACTGACTTGATTCCCCTCTGCTCTGATGAAATCAGGTTACAACTCGTCCTGGTGAAAGTGTTAAAACAGGTTAATAAATAAATAAAAAGGGTGCAGTTAAATCCATGGGTGAAGTTTTTTTGGTCGGGGGTGAAGCTAATGTAGCAGAATTTGACACCTGAAGGGCTGAAACCTGCCTTGGCTGACTCTTTATTTTTCCCTGGCCTGTGGTAGGAGCAGGGGTAGGACATAACTGGGTGAACCAACAGCTCAACAGACAGAGCTGGTGTTTTCCAAGAGCGGTAATTGGCACATTGTAGCAAGTTCATACGATGGGGTATATTCAGAATTAGGTTTGGTTTCATTTCTTGCGTAAAGGCCTTCTTATCTTCTTGTGGTAATGGGTACTTTACGTGAAGACTTGGACTGGTGTCTGGCTCACACTGTTTACTTTCACTTGGAGGTGAATTTTATTGGTCAGGGAGCATAACCCTGCCTGAACTGAGGGCCAGGATTCCAAATTTCTAGCTGTCTATTTTCTTGCTAAACGTTGGATTACTGAGGGATTAGTAACGTTGCTTAGTGGCTACAGCACTTCCTCAGGTATCCCAGTGAACACTGAAAATGAACCCAGATCTTTTTGAGTTCTCCTTCAATGCCTTTCTCTTAGAGCACTTCATCTTAATAAAGCATTTTTGAGCTCAGATGGTGAGCGCTGTTTGCAGCCTTCTTTATTTGTTTAAAGTCTTCAAGGAGATTATCAGGAGTATGATATACATCCCCTTTTAACCTTGCAAGTAAATGTAACATCAGAATATCGTTATTTTACATAAGCTGAAATGAAACAAATAAACAACCTGGACATTTTCAGAAGTTATTTTAAGATGTTGATGCTGAAGTAACTTTTTTCCCCCAGTCCTTTTTTGTTTGTTTTTAAACCCTGCACAAGCCTGTCACCCCAGTGCCTTAGTGAGACCATGAAAAATGAACACTATTGTTCTGTGTGGATAAAACTAAAACAAACTGAAGAGAGTTTATTTTTTTCTGAATCTTTTCAATCTGGAGGGAAGAGGTTAGTCCAGCCTTTTAGAGTTGCTATTTCTTCTTTGTTGCTGATCTTTATGTAGTAAACAAATACCAGCCCTATGTTATATAGAAATGCTTTATCTAAATGAGTACAAGTTGTGGTTTTGGTGTTTTGCAACACAGGAAAATAATCAGATAGAGGTTGAAATTTGTAGCAGTTAAAATTTAGTGAAGGGGAAAGACTAACTTGGTGAACTCTATTGGAAAGCTCTTTGTAGTTGTGTGTGTGGGGAAGACTTGGATCTGCTGCAGAATAGTGAGACACCTTTCTGGGAAGATCTGGTGGAGACTTCAACGACTTAAAATGATAGAAAAGATCTGTAGTATCAGAGCCCTTTGGAGTGTTGGTGGATGCTAAGACAAGTGTAAACTAGAAAACAATTCCTAAATATGTGAGGATTCTTCATGAAAGACAAGTCAACTGTTTGAGTTGTGTACTTTATGCTTTTTTCACTTTTTATTGGAATGCTCAAGTTGTTTAACAAAAGCTGTAGTACAATAGTTAACAAATAGTCAACTAATCACTTTGGAGTCTTTTATCTATTATAAAGTAAATGCTTCATAAGCACTTCTTAATTTCTTTTCACAAGGCCCATTAAATGACAAAATGTGTTCCCAATTGTGCTGTTGTAGGTCCGAAAAAAACCCCAACATAAAAACTTGCCAATTTTTAATCTGTGATTAGATACCTTGGACCTAATTTCCAGCCTGCACAGCACCACAGTCCATGTTCAGAATGCCTCCCCAGTGACTTCAGATGAGTTTGGGCTCAGCAGCTCTGACAACTAGAAGATGAAATGTGGAAATACGGTTCTAATATTCCCTCAAAATTAAACTTGATGCTGATGAACACACTGACTTAAATGGTTTTCTCAGCATCACACAGGAACTCTCTGGCTGAGACAAAAATCTTCCTGGTATTTGGCTACTTTTGCTCCCAAGTTTTCCTTTTATTCCTTCTTTCTGGACTGTGTGCTTCTCAATATTTAAGGACTCCTGCAGATAAATCAAGACAGGCAGTAAGGGTTTAGTTGTCCCAAGAGTTGGGACATCATGAGAAACAGCCTGGGGTAGGACAGACTTTTGAGGAACAGATCCCACTTGGGGTGGCTCGTGGGAACATGCAGCAAGTGAGTATTGGATCAGCAGGATGATGACTTGTGTCCTGTGGTGTCACATCACCAAAGCTGCTCCAGGGTCTAACCACTCTCACAGGGAAGAACGTTTTCCTGCTTCTTCCCACTGAACAGGGGGGATTGAAATTTACTCAATTCCAGTTCCCATTTTTGTCCTGCTTCCAACCTCCAGCACTGCTTTTGCCTTCCCTAGCATTCCATCCTGCAGTCTGTTCCTTTGCATGGCAAGTTTGGCTCTGGAAGGTTTACCCTTCCAGATTCCAGAGGTTCATTGCAAATGGGATGGATCCTTTTTCCATTTCACTGAGAGTTCAGCTGTCAGTCTAAAGACATCCACAGTCCTCATTGTTTAGGTAATCCTGCTTAGTTCCACTCTCAGGGACTTGTGTTGTGGAATTTACAGCTGATCTGTCTGCTGACCCTGTGTAAACTGTACTTTTTCTGTCCTTACTCCTTTATTTCTTCTCCATTCCCCCAAGCCTGCTTTTTTTTAGAGACTGTCCCACACCTTTGCTCACCCAGAGTTCAAGGCCTTTTGCCAAAGTGAAAGAAATTTTGTAGAATATTTTGCCTCTGCCAGAAATGATCCATATTTCTTAGCCTTGCGTTCAGAATCATTTTGGCACAAATTTTCCAGAAGAACATTCAAGCAAATGAGATAATGTGTGTCCACGTTGTCATATTTGGAGATGTTCAGTGTCTCTGAGAACCTGAGACAAGACCAAGAAACAACGGTCTGGCTTAATAAGGAGTTGTCTTGAGCCCCCTTTGTCCCAACAGCTGAAGTAGTACTAAAATGTAAAAATTAAAAGTAGTATTAAAATGGAGGTGACACTTTTTACGTATTGGTGTTAGATGTAGTCTGGGGGACCCACACTCAGGCCTTGAAACCGTTACCTGGCAGGTACTTAATTGTGGATTTGCCCATTAACCTTCTGTGCCTGGCTGGTAAGGATCCCAAAGTTCTCAGTGACACTTTGTGGGCACAAATTTGAAGGCTCTTTGTTTAAAAGTATAAAACAAAGAATATTGCTAATGCAGAACCTGAGGTTGTAGAGCCAATTAAGAGGCAACTTAATGGAATAAGTGTAGAACAGCCACATTACTCATTTGAGGCTGTGGAGTTGGAGGAAAGTAGAGAATTGGCCCTAAGTCAACAAATGAAGAGGTGGAGGACTTTGAAAGGTGGAATTAAAAGCCCTTCAGGAAAATTATTCACTGAAGTTGAGACTGATGTGATACACAGCACACTGGGACTGCCAGGGTAGGGCCACTCTTGGATTCATGGAGTCTGTTGGAAATGAAGCCACTGCTGGGCACAAGCACCCAGGAGTGGCTTTTAAAACACCTCATGACCCACAGTCATCTGCACCATTGACTGGGACATGTTCCCTTTGTCTTTTTTCCTCTGTCCTTTCTGGTCACAGCTGATTTCTGCCTTGGCCATCTTCTCCTGCGCCTTTTTTATATACTTGGAAATGTCCTAGGAATGTGGGGCTGCTTCCCAAAGGGCTGCTTGCTTTGACATCCAGAGGGATCTAAGAGCTGTACTCCTATTACACATAAACATGTTAATTTTCAAACCCACCAGCTTTAGACATGTACAACAGTGATAGTTTTGCTGGTTTACTCTTGTGCATCAGGGAAGACAGGAATGCCTTCTCATTTGTTTGTCCTGGAAGTCTGCTTTGCCATTTTACTTTCTCCCCCTCTGTTGTGTCCTGTCCATTATCTGCTCAGGGGAGTTCTGGGAGGAGCTCTTTGGTTGAGGAAATGGAATTAATGGACTTCAGGATACACCTGCAGTCATTCATGAGTGTGTCTTATGGGTCATAAACCACACTGAGCACAACAGTGTTGGCAAATAAATGTACCAGGCAATTGGTAGTTTAAACAAGTTTCTACTTCCGAGCCATGAATGTGTCCTGCAAAAAGGGGTTTTCATGTGTCATTTTGGTTGTTGGCTGCCTTTTGCTTTTACACTGCTGCTTACAAATTTATAAACCAGACCTGTTCTGGGTGAGGAAGGACTGTGTCAGTATTGACTGGGGAGAAGGACTTGCATTGCTAATTCAAGAAGTTGATTTCCATTTCTCCACACTCAGAACTGAGTGTGGCACTTGATGGTAGGGACTTCATAATATTTGTAATTAGATTGTAGAATATGGAAAACATTCAGCATGTTAATTGTGGTGTGGCCAATGTCACAGTAGTACGGTTAATTTTAAAAAAAAAACCTCACCCACAACCAAACAACTTCCCTGGACCAGAGAATTTTAGGTCCCTAAGACTGATCACTATCCCTGTCATGAGGTTTCCTTTGTCACCTAATAAATATTGAAGGCTCTTTCCCCTCATCCTCTGCTTTTAAAGTCTGATTTCAGTCAGCATTTTACAACCCACATCTGCAAAAGTATTACTTGGGTTGCAAGATTTGAATTTATTAACCAGCAAAATTCGTTAATCCTGGATGTAATTGTTTTGTGTCTGTTTCCGAGTGCTTCCTTCCCTTTCCCACTGAAGTTGGATATATCTCATCCAAAGGGAGAACACCTAGGCTTTATCTTTTCTCATTTTACAGTATTTGCACATAGGCTGCACAGGACAAACTTCCCCTTTTTTGGCTTATTTCATTATCTCCAGGGTCTTTTCTCTTTTTGAATGAGGGGGATCTAAGAACACTGTGTAGATGTACATAGACAATCAGTATCTCTTTGGGACTTGGTATATTTTTAAAATAAATTTGCCTGTTGTATTAAACAGTGCCAACTCTTGGGTGTACAAGATAATACAAACTATGGAGAAATGGAAGGAAAAAATAGATTCTACAGATTTTAATTTATCTTTCATTGGAAATGGTACTTGAAGTTATGTTTTAAGGGTGTTGCTTCCATCAATTTTATTTCTATTTGAACTCCACATTTAAGTGTTTGTTTTGAACCTGTTGAAGCCCATTTTTGTCCTTGAAGGAATATAGGCTGACCTCACATGTTAAAGCTTTGGGAGTAGGTGAATTCTAATGCTGTAAAATACTTGTAACATTTGAACAGAAATACAGCTCCTCCTTGAAAAGGGTTTATATGTTTAGCCTGGATTTCTGGAGAGCTAAGTTAAGTCTTAGGCAACTTTTCTGCCTGCTTGTCTTTCTCCTCTTTTCTGTGCTCCTTCCATAACTTCTAAATTGAGTTTGGCAAACGGATAGTCTTGAGACAACTGTGTCTTTACAGGTGTAATGAAAAAGAGGAGAGGAGAGAGGAGAAATCCTGTTAGGACCAGGCTGCACTGATGTCAGTTCTTGTCAGGCACCAGAGAATCCCAGTGGGTGAGGGATGTATTCAACTCCCACCTGTGGCAAAGGCTTAGAGCTGGAATCTCTGGAGTCAGGGACCTGCTGTCAGTCAGAAGGCAGGAATATGGAGGTAACAGGGCTGCCTCACTTGGAGTCCCTGCATATGTGCTTGCTTTCAATGGCCTGAGCTAGGGGTGTTCCTGGGCTAAACAGGTTTTCATCCCATTTGGAAGTGATGTGGAATTTGCTCCCACTACGAAAATTTTCATAGTTTTGATTACAAAACCCAAAAAACTAATGGAAAGTAGTGGAGAAGTTGTAGTGTAGATGATGCTGTTCCAAGTTTTCCAGGTAAATTCAGTCCTCAAAAGGTATATTTTGCAGCCATTTAGCTCGTGTCAGTGCCGGCAGGTTGTCAGATCAAGGTGGGCAGGGGGCTGCTGGTACCTGCAGTGCTTTGCTGTGTGGGCCCTCCTTTGGCAGTCAGTGTGTTAATGCCTGTTTAACTTCATCCACTCCCAGCTTTTCTGAATTAGCTCCATGTGTTGACAAGTCTGGGGTTATTTAGTGCTCTGTTCACAGTAATGGAAATACGTTATGTCAGAGCAATGGAGATTAGGCAGGTGATAGGAAATTCTTTTAGTGACATCTTGCCAGTGATACCTTCAGGGTAACTTCTAGATGTTGCAATTCATTAACACGGGCGGCAAAGCAGCTTGTGTGTAATTGTGTTCTCTGTGCTGACATGGATTTTTTGGTTTGTCTTTTTTTTCTTCCAGGACTCCACTGTTGTGACTCCAATTATTCTCAGAACTGATCCACAGGGATTTTTCTTTTACTGGACAGATCAGAATAAGGTAAGATAAAAGCTTCCAGCTCCAGAATGATGGTTCTTGTTTTCCTGTGGTGTGACGGGCAGGAATCAGGAGGCTTTGCCAGCACAGCAGACAAGGATTACATCAGCACACCTTCCTCTGCTCTTCTGAGGAGCAAATACAACAGGCCTGTGCCTCCTCCTTGGTGCACAAATCCTGAGAGGTGCTGGAAGGCTTGGTAAATTCCTGCCATGTTAATGGTCTGATGGTGAGGTGTGTAACTGTCCCCAGAGGGGCAGGCAAGGATGTGTTTGGGACGCTGCTGTGGTTCACAGTTGGTTTGTGGTTTCTTCTGCCTTCTATACACCAAGGATTTTGTCTGTGGTGCACAACAGGCCCAGAATTCCCAGAGGCCATGGCTCCCTTGGAATTCTTCCTCCTCAGTGCCCACGTGCTCCCTGGCCATTCCTGGTGGGCCATGTCACCACGTTCTTACTAATCCCTGCTGGACTCTTTCTTCCCAAAACATTCCAGTGTGCTTAGGTCACTGCCGTGGTTGGGAGCTGTTGGGGAAGCTCATGCCTGAAGGATTGCTGTGCTTGCACATCATGTCACCCCTCAGGCAGCACTGGCCTGCTCCCAGCTCGTGGGGGCTGTGCCTCAGAGGGGAGGACAGCACCCTGAGCAGTGGGGTGAGGTCTCATACACCGGGTCAGACACGGAATGGGAAGTTGTTGTTATCCTTGTAGCCAAACGTTATCCAGGGGAGGAACTGCCTGAGTTCCTCCTTTGTTAGCAGGTGAATTGTCAAGTGCTTATCAAGTGAGTGCTTGTGCTGGCTCCCTGTTCAAAGTGATGTTACAACTTGGTGGCGCTTGAGCTTTGGCCTCGTGTGGAGTACCTGCCAAAATGACGAAATAGGTGGCTGTGGAATCCTGGTTTGCCGGTTGTGTGGCTGTTTTTAGGAGTCCCTGTTGGTTCTATGTTCAGGTACCAGGGAAAAAGCAGCTTGAGAGGAGGAGGTACCAATATGTAGGCTGAACAGACAGTTTGCTATTACATTAAATCATGTTTATCTTCCTGTGTTTGCTTTTTAGGGGAGATAGAGCAGACTTTTGAGTCAGTGTGTTTGGAAATCTCATCTTGGAGTTACAATAAAAAGCTTGTCTTCGCTTGTGCTTGTCCATGGTTGTGGTGGGTCATAGAAGGGCTCATCCTTTGTCAGCCCGGAGCTGTTAAATAACTGCCCAGCCAAGTGCATGCCCTGAGAAGCTGAAGGCTGGGACTGATTTACAGTGGCTGTGCCAGAACACAGTGCAGTCTTCAGGTTTGTTCCTTCCCTTGCATAAACTAATTGTATGAGCTGAAAAGTAACGGTGAACTTTGTAATAATAAGTGGAAACCCAGAGTTGATTGGAGAGTTTATTTCACTTCCAATATGTTTGGCACTAAGACCTGCTTCAGTTTCCTACTGTTGTCTGTAAAAACAATGTCTTGAAGCAAATCTGTGAAGAATAGCTATTTATAGGATTGTTGTTCTCATATTCGCGAAAAAATGTATTTATAAAACTCAGAGCATTTTTTAAGGCTGCGTATTTGTACAAGAGGCATAAGTGTCAGTTTGATTTTTAAACTTGCAAATCAAGCCTCTGTAAGAAACAACAGGAAGGGTTTTTTTCCTTCTTAATAATTCATGGTAACTAGGTGAAGCTTGGTTCCAAACACCATCCTAGCATTGCCTATTTCAAGGGAGTGAATTTATCTCTTGGAGTGCTGTTAGTGCAAGGACCAGGAAGGAAATGCCATTTTCTGCTTTTACAGAGAGTACAGTTGGGTTTGTGTTTATTGTGAAATTGCAAATATATGAATAAAGGAGGTTGTATAGGGAATTCTCTTTAATTTCCTCCTCTTTGTGTGAAGTGATCCTGTGATGATAATGGAACTATGTGAAGAAATATCAGGACAATGCAACCTATGTGATCACTTTCTTTTTTCCTCATATTATTATTTTTTTAAGCAATTGGTTTTGTCATAAACAAATCCTGTTATTTTCTCTGTATGGAAAGATAGGCCTTGCTAAACCAAGTGATGAGCTGGGAGAAGGCTGCCTGCCAGCTTCCTTGCTCAGGCACGATTTCCTGGGAGCTGACTCCAGGCAGGTGTGGGGATGGGGCAGGAGCAGCAGTTGCCTTTGTAGCCATTTGTGTGTCCTGGTTGGCAGCCCCTGTGCAAAGCAGTAAATCACTGCCTGGTGATGCCCTGGTGTGTAAAACAGAAATTAGGCTCCTTTGGTTGCTGTTGCCTTATCAGCAAAGGTTACACAAAACTACAGGAATCACTGGGAGGGAAAAACCAACCAAACAAAACCACTCTCTTGTGCTAAATTTTTATTTAGCTTAGGGAGCTGGTGGTTGTGGCTCTGCAGCTTTGTGTTGTCTTGGCTGCTTGTGCTGCTGCTTGCATTGCTTGCTTATCCCCTTCCTTTTTTCCTCCTCTGTTGGAGGGGAAGGAAAATAATGTGTAGTGTGAGTCTGGACAGCCTTTCAGGTTGTTGTTTGTACACTCAAAGCTCCAAGTCCCTGGTGAAGATGCCTGTTCAAAGCAGCCTCCATCAGTGTCCCTGACCCCTTCCTGGAGTCCTCCAGGAGTTGCTCACAGGGTTTGCAGCCCAGTTGGTGAGTCTGGATAATGCTGTGGTGGAGCAGATGAGTGTCAGAAAGGCTCCCAACAACGTCATCCTTACCAAGAAGTTTCATAAATGTGACTAGTGTGGACTCTCAACTTGCTGTCCCCTGGAGCTTTCTGATAAATTAGTGGCTCCATATGCTCCTGATAAACCGTCCCAGGTCTGTACTTTCAGCCCCACTTCAAACATGCCACACATGGAAGACTGAAGGTGGCAATTCTTGTGTTATGAAGGTCTGTAAAGCAGGTTTATTTAAGCTCTGATGTTGCAGTTTGAGAAGATTGTGGTATCCTTCATTTTGATACTCACTGTGTATCTGCATATTTAAGCTTCTGTTGCTGTCAGCAGTGAAGGTAATCCTCCAAAATCAAGTCAAATGTAGCATTTTGCTGTTTTCTGATAACAAGGATTTAAATCTAACCCATACGTCAGGGCAGCTTTCTGCTGTTCATTGTCTTTGTTGGTATGAAGTTCTTTTGTTGAAGATTCTGGAGTATTTTCTTTATTTCTGTATGTGCAGTGCTGGCTGATTTCATATTATTGCTTGAATGATTCTCAGCATGGGTTTTAAAAAAGAAAAACTGATTTGTATGACAAGCTAATATCTGTTACTTATCTCCCTGTTATGGTAATGTTTCTTAACTAAAGCAAATTCAGACAATATTCATTGTGTTGTCATATTTTTATGACCTGCCTAAAACATATCTAAATTCTTTGCTGCTTTTTTTTATTTAAATGGAATGCCATTTCTTCTATTTGTTGTAATTCTGGTCATGAGCACTGAAAAAGGATAAATCCAAACTTGCTGAGGTGAAGAGAAAGTCTGCCGGAGTAAAAAGGATGATAATCAAAAGCATTTCTCAGGAGATGAGGGGGAGGCTGGAGGAGCTGGGTGTGTTTTAGCCAAGACAGCAAAGCAAAACCAGACAAAGACAGTGGTTTGTCTATGGATAAATATATTAACGAAAGCAGGGGGCAGACTGAGAGAGGAAGTGTGTGTTGTCATATAGTTTGTGCATTATCTTGCCTCCTTTAGCTGGAAGTTGTTACACAATCAGAACGATCTCAGAAGCCAGTCATTAACTCTCAGTGCAGTTCTGACACTGCCCAAGAAAAGGAGGAAAGCAACTAATTGCTTTTATGATGGAGCCATTCAGGGTTTTAGAAGTCTGAGGATGGTATAATGTGCTGTCCTTTGCTTCTCACTAGCACAAACTGATTTATTCCTCTTTATTTTTAAGGCCTGGCAGCTGCAGTGAGATGGCAGCATGCTGGAAACACGGGATGCACACCCAGTCTCTGCCACAGCACCCCGAAAAGGGATTTCAGTGTGTGCCATGAAACTAAACATGAGTGGCCCAGTTCCTGGGAATCAGCATTTCTGCAGAAATTCTTTTGTAAACAGATGAGGCTCCTGTTTGTCCAAAGGAAGTTTTTGTTCAGAAGCTACTTCAAGTGCTGAGATGATAATTGCTGTGCAGCAGGGTGTGTGTGTGTGTGGGCCTGAAGGTTTTCTCCTCCACTTCTTGCACTTGGAGCAGCAGCTCAGCCCAACCAAGTGGTTTAGGCAGAAGGAATCCTCCCTTGAGGGGTCTGGTGGCACCCTTTGTACCTCAAGCTTTTGAGTGTATTTGAGGGAAGGTGGGGTAGTGAGACCCTAGAAATGCAGGCAGTCATTCCCCCAGCTCTGGCTCAGTCCAACTGGCAGGCTGAGGATTTCTTAAGGCAGAGAGACTCAATCTGCACAGCTTTGTAGTGATGATGGGCTTGCAGTTTTCAAGGGAAAGAATGGGGGCTAGTCTCTCCTCTTGCAGGAGCAGGGCTGTTTCCATGTGTGAACACTGCTGACAGAACTGGTACTAATATGCCACAGACACTGAGCTTGAGGCAAGATCCTGTAGTAATAATCCTGTACCTGGAGCCGGAGAGCTCCCATTCCATGAAAATGCATGAAGTGGTTCCTCATGATATAAAAAGACAGAGGTTTTCTGACCTGGAAGGTCCTCTCCTCTCATGTGCTGAGGTGATTGTGAGCTCCTTTGGGGCTGCAAACCCATCCCAGGCTGCAGAGTCAAGGTGGGAAGTGGCTGTAGGGAGGATTGCAGAGGATGAGCTGTAACAATGCCCTTGCCCTCATCCAGATGGAAGATGATGTGGCATTTCCCCATCTGCTGGGGATTGTGGCTGTTGGGTAAGAGAATCGTTCTGTGTCTCTGTTGAATCAGTTTTAAGACAATTGGGTCAGTATTTGTGTTGCCCTGTGGGTCAGAGGTATTTGTTACATCTGTATATGTTTGACAGTACATTTGACAAGCATAAAATAAAGGCTGGAGTTGATACGTCAATGTTTAAAATACACCTAATAATTTAATGAGAGTGGAATATTTAGTAGCACTAGGTATAAAAATACCTGCTCCAAACCTCAACTGTTTGGTTTGATTTATTCAAGAGCAAGGTTACTCAGTCATGCATTTCACTGCTGAGAACGTCCAAAAAGTGCATCATTAAACATGTACTCAGAGTTGTCTTTCTGGCATGTAAAAAGGAAGCAAGAAAAGCTAAATAACTAATCCCTTTTCAAGACCTGAAATTGTAAATATCATTAGTTGAGAAAAATAGTGGCTCTGTGTCCACATAAAGGGTTATTTTAATGTGTGCAGTGAAAATCTTGCTCTTTATTGTTTTAGTGTCTTTAGTGTTTCATCACTAGGCATCACTTCTGTTGATTCTGTTTGACAGTGAATATTGGATACCTGGGCTTCTCGCCCGTGTTTTGCCATATGAATGGATTTGCCTTGGTTTTGCCTGCAAAACACAGGAGTTGGAATGACGTGGGTCCATGTACTGGCATTGTACTAGGTGGACTTAGCTCTGATTTTTGAGAGCAGGGGTCACTCCTCTTATTTCAGTTGGAAATTTAAGGAGCCGGGGGCTTCAGGCTCTGGAAGGTGAAGAGAGTCCTGTGGATTTGATGCTCCTTTTTTGATGCAGATGGGCTGGTATCTGCTTTTCAAAACAAGCCACATGCTGGAAGAGATGACGCAGGAGTTTTCACTGGAAAGCTGGATGAGGGCTTCCCTGGGACAAGGAGTTGTGGTGATGGAAGGTTTTGCTTCTGAATGGCCCTGGAAGTTGAGTCAACTTGAAGCAGATGATAAAATAATAGTGGTGGCACAGCAAATAATCTGGGTTTTGCAGTCTTTGGGATGTAATGTTAGGAGCCACCATGGTGGCATTAGCAACTGGAGACCAGGGATGTTGTTGGTGGAATGCAAATGGAATTGTTGGGATAACAAAATGACCTGTAAATATTGACATCCAAAGTTGTGTGTCTGATTACATTTTCCATGTGAAATGGAAGAGAATTCCTTCAAGGACACAACTTGCTGAGAGATTATTGTAACAATTACACTGAGCAGTGCAGAAATTGGAAGTGAAATCCCAAAGGTGAGTTGTGCCAGTGCGTTTTCCAGTCAGGAGCTCCTTGTGAGGCTCTGTACTACAGACACTGTTGTGTTTTGAAGTGAGGGAAACTTTGAACTCACCAGGTAAGGCAGTGGTGGTGTCAGCCCATGGTCACCTGCAAGCTGCAGCTCATGTTTTCCTAGCTGCAAATCAGCATGTGAGCAGAGTAAGAGACAGGGAAAGTGGTGGGGAATTGCCACAGACAGTCAAAATGGGAGGAAATATTTCATGGAGGTCAGCTTCCCATCAGACTGCTGATTTAAAGGAAATCTCTCCGCTTTCAAAACATGGAAATTGTTCAAGGCCCATTAGGGAAATGATACTCTATCTAACACAGAAGATCTCTAATAAGCATTTCCCACTGCTAAATACCTCCCTGATTGTGAGGGAGGCAGGAATACAAAATGAGTTTTGGGTTTAGTCTGCAACAAAGGACCGGTTTTGAACTGAGAAAGCCAAAGAACTTTAACAAGGGAGGATCACTCTGGAGTCAGCCACATTTAGGTTCTGTTGAGTTCTTGGGCATTGAGGACAATCCTAACACTTGATAGCATGTGAGAATATTGTCCTTGCTGTCAGAGTGTGGGTTGTGACTCTGCTGTAAAGGTGAGCTTGCAGGTTGCCTTTTGTTTAGAAGGGCTGACACTTGGGAAGCTTTGGCTGTAAATGTTGCATGTTGTGAAAAAACTGGAAACTGGAGTTTTTGTGCCTTTTGATCTGGCTGCTGGAGATTGGGTGTTAAGTTTCGATTTCAGTATCTCAGTGAAGAAAAGTGGCCTGGTTGACAAACATCCGCTAAAGTGACTTTTTCACGAGGTGTCTGTCCTTTTGCTGAGCTGGGCTTGTGGTATAATGGGAGCTGCTGATGTGTAATAAGCCAGGCTGCAGTTCTCTTCTTAATTAAAAAAAGTTTCTTGTGTTCATGCCTGCATCTTGGACATAGATGTGGTTGAATGTGCAGCATCAGCTTTGCTGGCTGACCTATTATTAGCACAGTTCAGAAATTGGCTCCTAGGACGTGATCTTTCCTGATGGCTGGAAGGAGAACTGATCTCTCTGCCTGTTGGATTGCTTTCTCTGCTGCAGCTCTGCCAGTTCAGAGACTTCTCTGAAATGCTTTCTATCTTGGCTGTTTCCCTTCCCCACTATGATTTCAGATTTGGTTCTTTTTAGCTATTTAAGAGGTAGTACACCAAAAATAACCATCTTTAAATAACTCATATTCTACCTCCATACATGTGTTCTCCCTGTGTGAACATATGCACTCCATCAGTAATCAATGGTATGTGATAAATGTGTTTGGAAAATTTAATTTTTGGAATTTATTTAAGGAGTTAGGAATAAGTTCTTGAAATACAAGTGACTGGCGAAAAGTGTCAGTGTTGCACTAATACTTGCCTTGCTTGCCTTAAGGCTTTATTATCCCATTAAACATGTGGATTTGCCTGTGATTCCCTCTCCTACCTGCTCCTAGGACTTTGGCATTTGACATACTGCATGCTCACAGCTGGCATCACACAGAGCAGGAGAGCTAAAGCCCCTGGCCTGGATGTGCAGTGATAATGTGCTTCACTGTGCAACACTGCCTGCCTTCTTGGTATGGGGTGAGTGTGTGAGGGCAGAAGACACTGTGCAGGATCCTTTCCTGGGGAATCATCTCTGTCCCATCTCTGCTTTAAGCACAACTTTTATTATTGTATAACCCAGTACTGGGAAACCACAGCAACAGCCTCACACTACAAACCGTAGGAGCTTAAGGCTCTGTGTGTGTCTGTTATTTTGGAGCAATTCTAACTTTACAGATGCTGTTTGCTTTGCCAATCTCCTGCAAAGATTCTGCTGGATTAGATGGTCTGTAAAATCCCTAGGCAGCCTCTGCCAGTGCTGTGTGTATTGTTCTGTCTGCAGCCTGCCTTTCCATTCTCCTGAGGTTTGGTGCTGCTGTATCTCCTCCACAGGCAGCACTTGTGCTGCTCAACTTCTGACCGAGGGTGTGACTTCTAGGGTGAGACCCCCAGAAAAGAGGAAGCTGTGCCTTCCCTGCCAGGTTTCTGTACATGTGCGGTCAGTGGCAAACCTTCTCTTGCCTTTTAACAGTTAGGGCTCCACACCAGGCAGGAAATGAGAATTCATCTTCATTACTATTCCAATTAATCTTTCTACGTAGGCACGTTTACCAGTGTCATGTGACTTCTTGACGTCATTGTCCATCTTTACTGGTTAACAGAAGCCCAACAATAGATGGATGTTCTCATCTCTGATACTTAGTTTGTGGTGTTGTAGCTCTACTGATGTTGAGCTGTTCCTCAGACTCACTGGGGGGAAGGAGTAGGGGGTGTCATGTGGAGGATTTAGATTTTTAGATTTCTTAGGAAAAGTAGTTTCCAGTACCTGGATTTCTGGTGTGGGGATTGAGCTTTCTTTGCACACTGGCACATGCCTTTATCTGAGGTGTGCTCTGCCTCATGTGGGAGGAACAGGATAAACTGTTGTACCAGAGAGCTGCTGGTGGTTGCTGAGTTGTTTAAATCCTGGGTCTCCAGGATATGTTGGACACTCAGCTGCCCAGTCAGCCCAATCCAACTAGAGGTGGCTATTCCCAGGCTGCAGTTGCACGTCAAAAGTGAAATTCTACCCCAGGGCCGCATCCCAGAGAGCTCTTGTACTGCCTGAGGCTGGGGATTACCAGCACCTCCCACGGATTCCAAGGCCGGACACAGTGTTCCCCCAGGGCTTTCCTGTGCAGGCACCATCCCACTGGGGTGGGACATCCCTGGCTGCTCCAGGGGCTGGACAGCTCTGTGGGTTGTTGGCTGGTATCCCACAGCTGTCCTGGGAGCTGTTGCAAGTGCTGTTTCTTGAAAACCAGCTCCAGCTGCCCGAGGTGGATTATTCCATCCTGGTGTATAAACTGTGTGGATTATAAGAGAGTTACTGTGCAATAGATCTCATTAAAGAGGACTGTGGATGGTTTGGACAGGTGGTTTTGCCATCCAGGGAGCTGGTTATCTCTGACTGATAAACAGCAGTAAGTGCTGCTTAATGAGAGTCATAATAAAAATATTGATTAGCAGGGTCCAGCTGCCTGGTGGTGATGCTCGTTGAAGCCCTGTTAAAACAGTAATGAAATTCTAAAGGAAGCTTTTTGTCTTTTGTTCTGGCTGCTCTGGGTTTAGTCAGGACAGTTAGATATAAGGCCTTAGTTGATCAAGAGTATTATAAAGTGGATCACTAATGCTTGAAAGGTAGGAGTATAGCTGAAAAAGATGCAGAGAGTGCCATTAGTAAAGCTCAGGTAATATATCTTGGCACTTTCAACTGAGACTGGGAAAAATAAAATGTACTCTGTATTTAAGGCAACTTTTACAATAATAGTCTCTCACAAAGGATGGCTTTATTCTGTAATTTCCCTAAGAAAAAAGGTGGATTTTCTGCTTTTAATCCCAACTTGCTTAGTAAATAATTAAAGTAAGCATAGGAGCATGTTGTCCATGAAGAAAATGGAGGTAAGACCTGGGACTTGCTGAGTTGTTTTTCCCCTTTCCACTGCTGTCTGTGTTGCTTTGGCGCATCTTGAAGTCACCTGCCAGGCATTTCAGCCAGTCTTCTCTGAGCAGATCTTTGATCCCTCACTGGCCCATGCTGTAACTATAACTTCCCAAACATGAAGGGAAGCTGTCTTACGTGTGCATTGAGCGGCAGCACTGTCCCAGGGACAGTCTGAGTGTGGCTCTTGTCACCCACCCCCTATAGAGCAATCACACACCCCAGCAGAGGACCTGGGTGAGTCATGAAATGCCATAAATGCTTCCTTCTGCCCCAGGAAAACATCTGGTTGTTATGGTTGCTCTTGGGATTTGAAGATGGGGGGGGAACTTTTGCCTTTCAGTTCCCTGTTCAGGGCTTTTCCTGTGAAGTTGGGCTGTCCTTAGGTGCAGTGTTGGCTTTTCACTTAAAAAAAGACATTTCCTCCAAAGCAATGGGATACAATGGTCTGTAATTCAGCTGGCGAGTAACTGGCACTTGACAAAGTAAAATGTTTTAGGTGCTGTATTTTAAGTGTCTGTCAGTGCCCTTGAAAAGGGTATTCAGAGGATCTCAGTGGGCAGGGTGCTTTGTGTACATGCCAAGTCTACCACCACACTGCAGTGTGTGGCTTTGGGTTCATGGTAAACTACTTGTTGCAGAGCAGTTGGATTATTCACTTAATGTCATCAGTATGTCAGTTTAAAATGATCTCTGATAAATCTGGCTTTGTGTTGTACCCTTTTACAGACACCTGAAGACACAAACCTGTAGACTGTTTTGCCAGTGAAAATTGCTGGGAACTGCCTGTCAGAGATGCTGCAGTAGAACTTATTGAGCATAATGATGTCATACACTCATAGATGGATGAGGTGAGAAGTTTCCCTCATTAGACTTGCATACAGTGTATTTGAAAATATGGAAAATCAGTTGGAAAAGTGGCACTGCTTTGCTGCTGCCAGCAGTAGATTTTCACTGTGCTGCTTGCAGATCTGGCTTGTCACTGACAACTCAGACCAGGAGCTTTTGCATATCCGGATTTAGATCCTTCTCTCGCGTATGCTGAGCTTCCAATCAATGTTTCTCCTGAGATCAGGTACACAGGAAGGGGTGAGGTAGAGGAAGCTGGAGGTCAAGTCAGCCCTTCTGACTTGCACACTGAAATATTGGCACTTTCTTTTGCAGTGTTCCTACATTTCACTGAGCAGCTGTTGTGTAAGGGGAAAATTATCTACCCTTTTATAGTTAGAATGCAGAGGGGAAGTATCTTAACCCTTATCTTAGTCCCGTTGCAAAGCTGATTATTGAAACAAGATCTCGTAATTCCTCATAAATGCTTTTTCTCTTGGCTGATAAGACACATAAGGCATTTCATAGTGCTGAGTGAAGCTTGTTTTTCTGGATCCCCCTTTCCCTAATATTTCACTTAGTTTTTGCAGGGGTTCAGGCTGGAACTGGGGGGCCTTTTTCCTCTTATTGCTCCTCCTGCCTCAAATTGTGCTTTGAGCTGAACTGATAGGATCTGCACCCACAGCTGTCTTAAGTGATGGCTGAGTTTCCTGGGCATGTGCTGTGTCCTTGTGCAGAAATTTTGCCTGTTCCTAAGGGTGGCTTTTGTAATTTCTTTAGTGTCACAATAGACAGTGCACATGGGCTGTGCCATGGATGCATCCATGTTATGTTAAGAGTTCTTCACAAAATCCTTGCAGAACATTCCTAAAATATAACAGATCTGTGTGTAGTTGGGTTGGAATTACAAATATAATTGCATGACATGTCACTTTGTCACCTTCTTTGGTGTGCTCAGACACGTATAATGTGTAGCTAAAAACGTGGGCCCGAAAATAATGTAAGGCTCCTACCACTGAAGAATGCAGGAATTCAGCCACAGCCATCCATCCAAATCCTGTGGATTTCTGCTGGTCTTGGCCATTTCCTGGCTTTCTGCCAGGGAGATGGCTAATGGAACAATCTTTTTATGATCTGTTTAGCTAAATGGCTCTAATAATGTGGGGCATTAAAGTAACAGATGCTGTTGACCATCCTGCAGCAGATCAAAGTTTGTATATACAGGAACTATGCACTTCCTTCTGGAGCTTCTCATTTGTTGCTATGGTGTTGTATTATCAGAACAAGGAGAAACAGAAGTGATCACTTTAATGAACTAAGGCAAAAGCGCCAGCTCAGAGCCCAAGGAATGGTTCTCTGGTGCCAGCAGTTACACAGAAGGAGCTCTGGAGGTGCCTCTCAGGCACTGGTGGCATCTGAGGGTTTCCAAGACTTGAAGCACGTGTCCAAACTTGCAAAAACAGTCCTGTGTCATAAGACTTGAGACATGCTTGGCTCCTGTTCCTGCTGCAGTGTTGTGTGCCTGCAGGCTGTGCCCTCTGAAGGACAGATGGCCTACACTTGGAGCCTGGTGGCTTTTCTCTCCTGGGATTCCCAGGAAAAGGGAGAGGTGGGAATGGAGCATCCAGCTGATTCTGGAGTTGCTGCTGTAAGAAGAGACTGCTTTGGTTTTCCTGTTGTATAAAAGGGATGCAAAACCTCTCTGGGTCTAGGGAGACTTAAGCCCCAATCTCCCCCTGCCTGGTTCAAAAGAGGGATTTGAAGCTCAGAGCTCTGACATGTGTATCTGGGATTGGAGAAGCTGAGCTGTTTCAGCCATGTATTAATTTTGTACATTGGAATTTAATCTACATGATGATGACACCAACATGAGGATAATCTGAGTCATGAGGGCATTATAAATTGGCAGTAAATTCCCTAGGGACTAAAAAGATGCCAATTATATGGGCATGACTGAAAGAGTAAGATCCAGGGGAATAAAATCACTTCACACATAGTCTTAATGGACTTTCAGAAACTGTAAAATCTGCTCCATTAGTGTGATGTCCCAGTGTCATTAGATGCACTGTTTAATTGGCTCGGCTTTATGTTTGGAGTATAGACTGTTGGGTGGTCTGAACATTCCTATAAATATATGATTAATTATGCTGTAAGTGATTTACAGAATTAGCCTGAGAACATGGGAACAAGCTTTTATGAGCTAATAAAATTATAGGCCAAAAAAAATGGCATGGTTTGAAGTCAGACTCAAGCTGGAAAGGCTGCTGTTGTCCACCATTGCAGGTCTAGTGGACAGAAGACACAAACTCGTGGTGTTCAGGAAAGGAATTCCTTGTGGGATGCTGACTAAAAGCCCTGCTCTCTCGCATGTATTTCTTACCTGCAGAGGTGCAGAGCTTTCTTTTGCTGGCTGGGCAGTGAGCTTGTCATAAACACCATTTTCATGTGAAATACACTGGAATATGCCAGTAGTGTGTTGCTGCATGGGAGGGGTCTGTGCAGGGACAAGGTACCAGGCTTTGGAAGCTCAGTAACATCTGGGGAATGATAAACCCCAGTTTAACCTTGGGGTTTCAGAAGGGTGAAGATGGGACTGAATACAATCACCTGTGAGCAGCAGGTTGTTTTCAGCCAGTTGACACTTCACTTGGGTAATTTGTTTGGGTTTTTTCCCCTCCTGCTGGTTTGTGAGAAGTTCTCCAGTGCTGACTTGTGGTGTGTGACTCTGGAGATGCCGTGACAGATGATCTCCCCCTGCCATCACATGCACTGGGCTGGAAATTGCTCTCTGGGAATCTTGCCAGTTCGCCTGGGAATGTGAATCCCAAGAAGTTGCTTGGGCACCAGAGGTGATGGAGCTTAATAGCCCAGGCTCTCACCTGCCTTTTTTTGGGATGTGGGGGAGCTTTTCCTCCTTGAGTGAGTCTTGTCTCAGGACTATTTGCAAGACAGACAATCCTTCTTTATTTCGTAGTTGTTTTGGTTTTTTTAAAAAAGTTTTTTTTTCTACTTGATTCTGTAGGTGTGCATGAAATTAAATAGTCTAACTTGCAGAATCAGACTCATCACTTGCAGTGTAAGGAAGCCTCCTTGCAGGGAATGGAATGCTTTTGGAAATCCTGAATGTCATGTTTGACTTTATTCCTACTCTCCATGACTATAACTAGACACTAGTATCTGCTTACTGTCATGTAAAGAAGAATGAACTATTCTGGTTTAAATCCAAACTTGCCTGAATTTTGTGGAAGACAAATATGATGTTATTTCTATCTACAGCTGATTAGCTGGGGTACTTTAACCTGAACTTGCCTCAAGACACAGGGCATGTTTTCATGTGGATTAATAAAGTTACGTTCTGTTTACTTAGGATTTATCTCCCATGTCTAGATGTGCTTGTTTTTTTTCCAAGATATTGTCTAAAAAGAGGTTGGGTTCAGTGTGCCACAGACAGGCCTGTTGTGTGTATGTGCTTTTTTCCCCCCCTCCCTCCTCATCTCCCAAGGAGTGAATGTACCTGTGAAATGCAGGATCTCCCAGGAGGGGCTTCTGAATGTTTGGCTGATGTCGTTGTGATAGGAATGGCAGTGTTTGCTCTAGAGACCAACTGCAGTCAGACAGCTACTAATGAAGAAATCACTGCATAAATCATCAATACAGGAGAGAAAAAATACAATGTATTGCAAGGTCCTGTATGATTTGGAAGGCTTTATTGAACTATACATTCTAAACTGATAATAAAGTGAATGATGTGCATTATTTGTTATACTTGAAGAATTTAGAAAAGCTATTTCCTCAAATGTCTTGTGCATCCTCCAGGGGTTTTTTTCCATCTTACAGAGCAGGTGACTTAGTTATGGGGTATGAGATGCTTCAGAAAGGCAGAAACATGGTGAAGTTGTTACCCAGCAGTCCCAGAGCTATAAGCAAAATTCTGGTTTGCATTCACTTCAAAGTGTATTGCACTGATGATAAACAGCTTTTGGGATTGAAGCCTTGGATGGGGAGGCAAATAACTAATGAATATTGCATTGAAGTGCAAAAACCCCTCCTTTTGGTTAGAGCATTCCATTTGAACTCCGGAGTCCTTTTCAGTTAGACCATTTTCTAAGCACTCAACCTAAACTCTGTGGACATTAAACTTCAGAGTAGGAGGAAGATGTTTGATCTTACAGTTGCCCAACTGGGCATTGGGAAGGTCCTTTGCTGAAGTAGGAAAACATGCTTGTTCTTGTTGGAGTTTATTTTAGTTTTGCTTTTTTAGCAAGAAGAATAAATTTCTGTGCCTCTGAAAATGCCAAGCTGTGCAGTATTTTTAAGTGGGCTCATGTTGTGCACCCTGTCAAGATAAAAAGCCACTTGTAAGGCTTCGTCTTTGAAGCTAAATTGGTTTGCAGACATGAGCTGTTTTGTCTTGCCTTAGATTTGTGCCGAGATTTCTCCCTAGCAATGCACCTTCTCAATAAAAGGTAATTTAAGTGATCATTCACAAGTCTCCATATCACCAGCACACTGGGATAGATGTGTGTCCTCCGGCCTTTCAACATTGTCCAGCCTGCTCTGTATAAGTGAGAAGGGTCTCACTTGGGGGCAGTTATAGGTGAGTTCTTGAAAGATTTCTGCATCAGACAGGTGCTGATTTTTGTGAAGCATTGTGGCCATGCTGCCCCACACAGAGCAGGGAAAAGGAAATCATTTCATGTACAGCTGTTGGTAGAGCGCCTTGTGGTTTGGAGAGGGAAGAAACACTTGCTATTTTTTCCCCTTTTTAATATCCCCTGTCTGCTGGCATTCTCTGCAGTGCTTACCCTGTGTGTCAGCAGGGCTGCTTCTTGTTGACTGGTACTTGTTGACTTAATTCCTGCCTCTTCCATCTGGCTGCCATGGGACAGGTTCTTGGGAATTTGTCCTTCTGGCAGCAGAATCTCATTCCTTGGCAATTCAGAATTCAATTAAAATGGTGCACATTTCCTTATCACCTGTAGCTGCCTAGCCGTGGAGTGACAGATAAATCCTGGCCCAGATAACTTGAACCTTCCTTGCAAAGCTCTCAAAGCAGTGGTCTAAACTTTTTCCCCTAATCCTACAGCAGATGTAGGAAGAGGTAAGTCTGGGGAGGCAATATGGAATATAGTAAATATTGGTCAAGTCTGACTATATTAGGCTTTTTTGACTTTTCTGAAGTTAAATAAACTTCTCCTTGGGTAGAAAGGTGAGATGGGCCATCAGGCAGCCTCAACAGAATCCCCAAAATTCTCAACCAGAAGCTAAATGTAATTGTTTCCCAGGGGGATCTTCTGGGTGACAATGTTTCTGTTCCTACCAAAGAATTCCTGCAGAAGGAAGGCTTTGTCTTGCCATCTCCTGGCTGTGCAGAGAGCATTGCAGGCTCTGTGAGGGCACATTTTCCTGGGATTTTGGCACAAAAGAAGCCTTCAGCGTGATCCAAGGTGTGTGTTCAGAGGTCTGCCATGACCTTGGAGTGGAGGTGTAAGTGTGTTTTTAGAATGTGGGAATAAAGGTGAGCTGATACTGTCCTTGTGGGGCTGTTGTGCGATGGGGTCTGCTTTCCAGCTGTATCCTACCTCCGTGGATAATCATTAGCTGTGCCTGGATCTTCTCCAGGGGGCATCGGCCTTCCTGTTCCTGCAGGTGAATAGCAATGAGGCAGAAGGGAGCAGAGCAAGGAGTTGTGCCTGCTGTCTCCGATCTACACCTGTGACTGCCAGTGTGTGATCATTAACTTGGCCTTTCAAAGGAACTGGAGGTGATTAGCAGCACGGGGCGATATTGGGTGCTAAAAACCCTCCAGACACGTGCCTTTTTAGAGTTGGTGTGTGGCTGATTGTGTGCAACCCTTGGCTCATGGAACACTCCTGTGCTTGAGGGCACTGAACTTGTCTAGGAGGGTAAAAGCCACATGAAAAAACTTGCAATCCAGAGAGCAACTTCACTTCGTTATTGGTGTTGTAACTTTCCCTGCAGTTTGGATCACGTCACGGTGTAATTCCTTGCCTTGTCAAGGAAGGTGGAGTTGGGGAGGCTACAAAACACAAGCTGCTGTTGCATAAGCTTTGCTTGCAGGGAGCCAAGTTAAATGGTTGGATGGGTGGTACTGCAGCCACTTCCACATCCACAGGAAATATGTGCCTTTGGAGCCCTCAGGCTAGCATAGATATTAATGCTTTATCCAAGGAAATTGCCATAATTGAAAAAACCTAACAACTTGAAATTTTAAAGCAAAAGTAGAGCTCGAGTTGAACATGCAGTAATTGTCATTCTCTTTAGAGAAATAGAAATACTGGAAATGTGAATGAATGGCACATACAGTTACTTGAATTGATTCAGAAATGGGGAAAGCATGTTAAAATCTCGTGCCTGGGTTTAAAATTCATTCATGATTTGCCCTCTGTTGCTGTGGGGGAAAATGACTTGGTGTGATTACAGAAGCAGTGACTTGCTGTGTGAGCTGGTACATCTCCCAGAGCTCAGGATGCACCCACTGCCTCATCTGAGTTAAAATGCAGGAATTCCAAGTATATTTGCTAATTTTTTAGGATGACCTGTTAGTTTGCATGGATAGGGAGATGAAAATTGAAGCTGCATCTTGGTAAAAGCGAAAACTGAGTTAAACTGTGGAGGATTGGTGTGTGAGCATCTTGCTGGGTTGTTGCTTTTTCATGTGATTGGGGCCAGGATTGTTCTGATCACCAAATCTGAGACAGGCCATAGATCTCACCATGCCATCAGTGGTTTGTGTCAACTTTTGGGTATTTGGAGGCTGTAATTTCACTTGAAAGATTCTTAGTGAATTTGTACCACTGCTGCAATCTGTGTGTTAAGAAAAGTAGAAGTCTTAATTAGAAAAGTTGACTTTCTCCTTTTTTGATTGATTGGAATAATTAATGCAAATAAATTTATAACACTAAAGCTGACAGAAATGTGATCTGATGTCTTGTCAAGTTTACTGGCAGTACTTTGCGAGAGACTTGATTGACAGTTCTGGGGGAAAAACCCCTGTAATTGTATTCATATGAACTCTACAAAATTTGTGTTTAACTCATCAAACAAAGGTTATTGAAAATGTCCCTAGACCTTTCTACAAGCCTTAATGTTGGAAAGCTTTTGTATTTCTAAGGCAAAGTGTCAATTTAAAAGATTTTCTTAACTTGGACATGCAAAAGTGGGAAAATCATGGTTGCAGGTGAATGAATGAAATGTAAATTCTAAGTGCTGACAGAATACAGCTGTTGAGGCAGATATTGTGAAATCCTAAAGCTTTTATAGATGAATCCATAAGAATTCAGATCCCATGTGAGTTTATTGCTTTGATGTTGGCAGGTGCTTCAAAAGGTGGGAAATACCTGAGAGACCTCACTTTTAACTTGAGTGTGAGTCAGTGGAGTTACTCCATTGTTGTGTTTGGCTGCTGGCTGAGATTTGGGAAATGGGAGACTGGACTCCTTCCCTAGTTTGTGACAATGTAGTCTTCAGGTGAAGCAAGAGAAAGTTTGTCCTACAGCATTGAAGAGTTTAATAGAGACACTGCAGAGTATTTTTGATAGAAATCAGTATAATCTTGTTTTGAGGTCCACTTTGATACTTGTTTGTTCTCAACACTAATGGTCATTTGTTGTAAAATTACAGGGTTTTTAATGCAGTTCTTGAAAATCCATTGCCAGCCTTAAGAGCAAAGAGGTTGACCCTGGGGCTCTGTCCTTCAGATGAAAAATGAAACCAAGGTCTCTTTTGCTGTGAAGGAAAGAAAGGGTGTGTGATGACCTTGATGGATGGGCCTGGAATCTCCCTGTCAGGTTGGAGTTTGAAGGCTGCCCAGCAGATAACACAGGGCTGTTCTGCTGCTCTTCAGTCCCAGCTTGAACTTAACTGGGAGAAGGGGATCTTGACCTGTGACTGGGCATCCTGCAAGCAAACAGTCCCTTTTTTTCAGCAGTCTCTGTTTAATGTTTAAAGCCTCAAGTCAAATGTAAAAGGCTGCTTTAGTAGTTGCCAGCTGAATGCTTTTTTGGTGGCTGTTCTGCTGCTTTTCACTCGACATTTAGGAACTTGTTTTTTTTTTTAATGTCTACCTGAAAGATGTTAGTGGGCAATTAGGAGGTGTAGCAGTTTGTGTGGTGTTGGGGAGGAACCCTAGAACTTTACACATCCGTGTAATCACAACCTCAGTGATACCCTTTTAAGAAGTAAAACTTTTTTCAATTAATGCAAGACTTTTGCTTTTTCCTTCTTTCCTATGTCAGCTTTTCTGTTAAATTCAAGATGTATTTCTAATTGCAAAGCATGCTCTTGTTTTTCACAGAGAATAATAGTAAATAAATTGCTGAAGTCTTGTGACGTGTCATCTCTAGAAATTTCAGCCTTTTGAGCCCTCAGCTTGTTTTATTGCATGCCTTTGCTTGTATTGAATGTGTTCCAGCTCTTCATTTCCCAGGGCATATAAAACTGGTGAAATTCCATGGGAAAGGGTTGTTTTGGGTACATAAACACACTGTCAAGAGTTTTTAGAGCTCAGGAAGAGCAGGCACTTTAAAGCTGTGGGAGTTGAACCACGTCCATGTTCATGCACCATCCTCCAGGCTCTGTGTTGTGGTGGGATGTCACAAGATGGTTTTTTTGGGCTCAGGTCTCCTCCAAGAGCTTCATCCCCATAAAGGAAATCAGGAGAAAACAAGTCTGCTGTTATTTCCTGGATTTATATGTATTTACCTCCTAGAAGGGTTGTGCAATAAATAAAGCAAGGCTTGGCCTGGCTGAGGTGGCTGGAAAGTTCCAAAGGAAATGTCTTTGTGTGTTTAGTGTTTGTGTTAAAGCTTTTGTTGCACTTGCTAAATAGAGAAGTAGACCTGTAAATAAACAAGACAAGCTTAAGTCAGGCTAAACACAGAGATTTATTTTCCAATTAATCAGATATTTATTATGAAACATGTAATTTGCAAGTACTTCTTGCAAAGCAAGCGAGAGCTGCCAGGGAACACAGCAAATTTCAGTCCCAAACATTCAATTTTCCAACTGTCCTTCAGCCAGTAACCAAACCTTAACGTGATGTGCTAACTGGAAGGATGTTTGTCTGTTCCTTGTTCAGATGTTCCTCAGTTTGGCTGAGCCAGCCCAAGTTTTTCCTGTGTCTTCCACACGTGGCTGTCCAGCCAGGCTCTGTCTCCAGGCAGCCCCTTCATTGGATATCTGATGGGATACTGGGAATGTTATTCTGGTGGAATGACTTAAATGCAGCGGGGTGAGTGCCCCCCACCCAGTTCCCCCTCTAAGCATCCTTACAGGGACATCCTCCAGGACATGGGGAAGAGCTCCCTGTGAGCAGAGATTGCCATCCAAGTTTTCATTCCCAGTACTGAGGGATCAGAAGGGGAGGGATCCCTGTGTCCTTGGAGGTCTGTAACCAACAAACAGAAACAGTGAGCTGCTTGTGAGGGGCTGCCAAATGCCTGGAAGAGCAGAGGTGGTGTTGAATTTTATAGGGATTGTTTGGGAGGTGGTGGGCACAGGGGCTGTTGGCTTGTTCCCTTCTATTAGTGGTGAAAAGGATTTGCAGAATGGCAGTCTCATAAAGAACTGCTTTTGCTGAGAACTCTAAGAAATTACCATAAAAGTCAGTGTGCTGTGAAGTCCTTCTTCCCACCATCCTGCTGCCACTTTCTTATTTATAGAGCCTTTCCCAAGAACCTCCTCGTAGTCCCACTCCTGTGTGTGTAAAAGTGCTGGAGAAGCAGCTCATGCTGCTTTTTGCTTCTTTACCATCCTCAGTGAGAAGAGGAATCCTTTCACGGGCCTTTCATAAGCTTTGGGGAACTTTTGTCCTTGCCGGTGTCCTTCAAATTATTTATTTTCTGATGGAGTGAACTTTGAGATAATTAATTGGACCTTGAGAATGAAGCGATGATCTCGCAGATAATTTGTCTGAGATGTATGGCTGTGTTCAGAGAGCACTGCTTCAGATGCTTAACATTTTCAAATGCCATTGTAAGTAAATAGTCCTTGGAAGTGTTTACTGGAGGTGTCACTGCCAAATTAAGGTGAAAATTGTCAAATCATGGGGTGCTGGAAATAGGGACCTCCTGGAATATTTTCAGAGGATTCAACAGGCTACTGAGGGATTTTCTGTGGGGATTTAATGGGTAGAATAGCTTAAAATTAAAGAAATGCATCATAAACAGAGGAGCAGAGCCTGGGATGATCACTAGGAAAGGCAAACACTGCTGAAGTAACTTCTCCAAGTGAAGGGTGGGAAATGCAGTGACAAAATCCTGGTATTTGCAAGAACATCTTCTGACCAGCAGAAAGTGCTCTTTGTCTAAGTGATTTAGGGGCATTTCAGATATTTGTGAATGATTTCAGCAGGTATTTTTAAAACAGCCACAGCAATTGATGGCACAGCTTTTACCTGAAGATTTCCAGGTAACTTTCCAAGTCAGAATGGGAGAAGTGATTGTTTAATGTAGAATTGTGCTGTTCAGTCCAGTCAGGAGGGTTTTCAGACATTTGATGGTTCAGGGTAGAAAGAGCAAGGCTTGCAAAGCTCTCACTCCTTGGAGTGGTATCATTTGTATCTGTAATCCTCAACAGTGCCAGAATCAAGTTTATAATGTGCATCCTCAAGTACTTTGAACAGTGTTTGAGTTCTTATTTACTGGAAGATAAGTGCTCCTTGAGTGTCTACGAACTTGGAATGGCTGTGGAGAACCAGATTTAATGTACTGACACCAATATTTTTGAACTGTTGGGCATCAGCAGAGCTCAAATCTTTCCTTGCCTCCTGCTCTGCTCTCCCTCCAGCACAGTAAATGTCAGGAATTATCCCCACATTATTTTAAATGCCATTGCTAAGGCCAAGTGTTTTTAAATGTCAGTCCTGCTTAAGCTTATAGGTATTGTCATCATGTTTAGGCTTGGAGGAATTCTAAGGAAACAAATGACCTGTGGCTCCATGAAAGTTTAAATAAGTGATTTGCTTTGCCAGCAAACAGAATCTCATTTACCCTCGTGTGACTTCAAAGAAATATTAATGCTTGCAATGCAAGTTTTAAGACAAGCTTTGTACCTTTAATAATGTGTCTATTATCTATAAAAGAATGAGTTGAAAGGGTAAACCAGATCCTCATGGTTTTTCAGAAGTTACTTTCAACATTGAAGAAAGTGCTTTTAGAGAGGAAAGACAGGTAGGATATTACTGGTTTTTTGGAAGCTGGGAGGAATGGGAGTGTGTGCCAAGTGAGATGCTGAGTGGAACAGAAAGGAACTCCCCTTTTTTTGAGGAGCAGTGGAGATTTGATCAAAAGACCAAAGTTCTGCAAGCTGTTGTCAGTTGGAGCCACAGCATCAAAATGTACATGGAGAACGATGCTGGAATTTGAGCATTGTAATAATGAGCTGAGATAATTCTCCTTCAGTCTCAGTAGTGCTTTTGGCAGAATGAAAAAAAACTTGTCATGAATGTTCTGAACTAAAAATGTTCTTACTGCCTCAGCAGCAAACACTTCCAGATTTCTCCTCTATAGTCTGGGGGATAAGGTGGAAGAGGAAGGAATGGTTGAGAAGAGATGCAGAATGTTTTGATGGCTGTCTGCTGGCAATGTAGGAGATGCCCAGTGCAGCTCAACAAAGTTGGTCTCCTGTCTGTCACAGATATTCTCTAGGCCAGTCCACACTTGAATTTGTTTGTGCTCCAAGTTTCTATGAACTACTCAAATGCTCCTTTCCTCCAGACACAGACCAATCTTGACCTGTTAAGTGTAGCTATTTTTATCAAGTGAATTTTCTTCTTGGTTCCCTTGTGTCTGATCCCCGACTTTCCTGACACTTGTGGGCTGTAATTCAGTTCTTTCCTGTTGTGGCCAAAGCAGCTCAGGAGAAGGTGGGTCATTGTTGTCAGGATGCAGCATGAAATCCTCTGCCTTCATTTGGAACTGGAACATCAATAACATCAAGTCTTAGCAGTGCTGGCAATGACCACTGCCACCTTCAGAGAAGCCGATTTCCATGCTGGTACCTAGTGTACAAAAGAGCAAACTCCTGAGTTCCTTCCCCTAAAATTCATGTTTCTGGGATTCTGCGCCTTGGTCAGTTGCTTCAATGTCACAGCATGGCCTTAGCAAGTGAAGTGAATTGTGTGGTAGCCTCCAAAAAGCTTGTTTCAGAGGGAAGGAGACTGCTGAGCTGCACAAATAGAGGTTTGCTTGCACAAGTACCCTCCCTAGTAGTGTGCATTGCTATTCATTGTGTGTTTGCATCTCTGTGAGCAGTGACAGTCTTCTGAGCCTCACTCAGCTCTGTCCTTGAGCTAAAATAAAATGTTATTTCCAGAAAGTCTGCTGTACTCACAGGGTTTGACATCACTGGAAAAAGAAGTTTGCATCCATAGACCTTAAAGTTAATATTTGGCTTTTGCATCAGTTACATGACATGTGATGTGAACAGCTTTTAAACACTGAAATTTGTTCGTCCTGTGCTGCTCCGTGATGCTGACAACTGAAAAGATCATTTCTTGGCATTGTCTAGAGCACTTATTCCTATTGTCCATCCACTTTCTCATGAGTGGCATATATAAAGGTCTTCTCCTTTTCAAAAGTAAAAGGGGAACTTTCCTTGTACTGCCCAATGGGGAATCTTTTAAGAAGGCTGGACTGATGGCAACTCAGACTACAAGTGTACGATGTACCAGGCAACAGTCGGTCACCTGGCTCGGCCGACTAATGAACACGGGACAATTAACAAAGGCTGAACTGTTCAATCAGAAACTTCAATTTCATGTAACAGCAGCATGAAATTTGCAGTTACTGTCTGTGAGGTTTAGTGTGCCATGGAAATCATATGGTACTGGCAGTAAGTGATCATCAGAGATTAATTTAAAAAGCTTCAGAAATGTGACTGAAAAAGCTACTGCCAGAGGCATTCCTGTTTGTTTTTTTTCCTGTTGTTTTGTGGCAATTCTGATCTCAGCTTAATTAGAGATACTGAACTGTTGTGGTGTGTTTATGAAGAGTCTTGGCTGCACAAGCCTTTCCCTAACATCCGTGTTCTGGTTTGTCCTGTTGTCTCTAACACAGGGAAGTTGGTGTGGTAACAGAACCACATCTCGGGGTCTTTCCAGTTTTCACTGTGTGATACAAGCTAGTTCTTTAGGTACAGAATAAGTGCATTCCTTAGAGCTCAAGAGAAGTGGTGTATGAACCATTAATCTGGAATTGCAGCTGTGACTAATTACCAACTATGAGAACAATACTGGATCCCTCTATTAAATGCATTAAGTACATGCAATACTGTCCTGATTTGGCAGGGAAGACATCTTCCCTTTCCATTTGACACAGCCTCTGTAGCTGCAAGGACAGTGTGAAATCATATTTTTGAAATGTGCTTTATGCTCTTGAACTCCTGTAGCTCACACAGGAAAGGCTTTCTTGTATATTTGCTGTGGAAATTATCTGTCACACTAAAATTAATTTGTCAATAACACAATTATTAAGATGCCCTGTTAGATTGAAGACATTCTGATGGCAGATCAATGTCTGTAAAAGCAGGTCTTGGGTGTGGAGCTGCCCCAGGAGCAAGAAATACGAGCCCAGAGTTGCTTTGTGAGAATCTGACTTGAGTGATTGTTTATTTCTGTGAAAATTGCTTTTTATATCCAATAGACACAATTAAAGCTGCATTTATTGGAATGAACAGCCTGGCTGCCATACAGGTGGAAGACAGATTATAAAGACATATGTGAGATTGTAGAGAAGCCCCTGAGAATGAATGGTCTAATCAGGATGAAATCAAATTGTCTGGGTGCTGTAATGAGGAGACTCAGGTTTGCTTTTATCCCTCCAGCAAGCAGAGAAAACTCTGGGCTGCTCTGTGCAGTGAGACACTGCTATCACTTGGAGATCATAAGAGCAGCAACAAAGAGAATGCAAGATATCTCCAATTTATTTTGGCCCACTTAGACCAGCATTTGATGTATCTGATACATTGTTTGCACTGTGAAGTTAAATATTTTATCTCTTACATTTAAATGAAAATAAACAGAACCTAAAAGGAGGAAGGAGTGATAAGTAAATACATGGGGGGAAAATATTCCTCTGTACTTACAGCGCTTTAATAGAGCAGAAAAAAAAATAATGCCTGTAACACATTCTTGTGATGTTTCTTTTGTATTTGTTTGTGCCTTTGAAGAGTCAGTTAACACAGTGCTGAACTCTAGGATTCTACAGCCTGTGCTGCCCCACGGGTTAAGGGAACACAGGATTTTCCATGCTCTCAAATGGGTTTAGCCTGTAGCAGTGATAGTCCTGTAGCACACAAATACCAGCTTTTGGAAGTGTAACTACTCCTGGGATCTTCCTTGTGGAGTCTGGGAGCACCTCTGGGACCCTCTTTGGGTTGGGACACCTGTAAACCCATAAAACCCTAAGATCTGCCCTGGGGGTGTTTTATTCAGGTGAAGAGTGGTGTGATGTTGGCTCTGTCACTGCACAGGCACAGCTGGGGCTCAGGGGGTGACCAGAGGTCTTGGCTCTTGTGGTGATGGCCCTCCTAGAAGAATTCAGGGTAACAAGTGTAACTTTGAACTTGTAACTGGGTCACAGAGCAGGGCTGGAACAGGCAGGGATGCCAGAAGTGGAAGAAGCAAAGTTGTTTTGTCCAGCCTGCTTTTTTTCCTGAGACAGTTCTCTGAGGTTTCAATCCATTGCAGTTGGCAGAAAAGGGGGCTGGGATCCACCTTCACAAGTGTTCTCTGTGCAAGTGGGAACGTCCTTCTGCAGAAATAAAGCATTTCTACCCCACCCAGACCTGTGGTTGCTGGTTGGACACTTGTCTTCCATATATTCTAATGAAACTTTAAATTTAACCTGTAACAAGTAACTACTTCTTCAGATTACATGAAAACTACATGAGTAGATCTTGTGTTTGAATTTCTTTTCTGCCAGAAGTACCTCATGTACCATTGAATTCAAGGCTTTCAATGGGATGTCCAGAAATGGACAAAATCCGTGTCATAGTGTTCCTGCTACTGTTGCCAAGATGGGAGAAAATAATTCTGACATTCATTTGCCAAGGGTATTTTGCCCCTTGCTCTGGGTATTCACTGTGAATGAGGATAAAAACCCAGGAGGTGTTGAGGGAACAAATTCTCTTACATACAGTTCATTGTCTCCTTCTACCCTGGGCACTATCAAATGTACCTAGTCTGTGTCAAAGTGGTCTTTGCTACAGCACTAGTAACAAAAAAAGAGACTTATTTTAGAGGAACGCTGTCTGATCTCTTGCATCTGGGCATTTGTTGAGATGTGTTAAAAGAGCTGTGGATTTGAAGGGCAGAGGATGCCAAATCATAAAAGGAGCCATCCCACTCAGGTGCAAATGCAACATGTTAACAAAAACTGAAGGGCTTTCATATTGAGTATTCTCCCTTAACTAAAAGTGTTCATGTACTGACCCTTAGAGTTACCAATGTTGTGGACATGCAAAACCAGGCACTCAGGAAGCAAACCAAAGTGTGGATCCTGAGCTTGCATGGGGCTAAGGCTGCAGTTCAACATCTGGAGATAAAATGGTGCTATTTTTGGAGATGCTTTCCTTTCCCAGAAGCAAAGGTTATTTGGTAAGCCATGAAACCATCAGATTTACAAGACCACAAGATCTTAAAACAACTCAACTAAGAATTCTTGGGTTGATGGCATTACATAAGGATGGGACTTGGAATGTGGCTCCATCTGACTGTTGTCCAGCTCTGTGCAAATACAGAGGTGGGGTTTTTTAACATTTATTTCTTTAGCTGATACTCTTTAAAATATTAATTTGCAGTTATGTTAGTTCCCTTTTATGTACCTGGTGACTGATTCTTGTGATGCTGCAACACTGAAGCGGAGGGTTTTTTTCTAGTTGAGTCTCTCCCCACCTGCACTTCATTGCTTAAATAACAACAATTAAAGTGTCCATGCATGTGTATGATATTCTCTGAGGACCAACACAAGATCCAGGGAGTTGTTGCTGTTTGGAGAGTTGCGTGAGCTGATTCTGGATGGGAGGCAGTACTTGAATACAAGAAATCCAGGGTGAGAAATGGGATGGAGTGAATAAAAGACAAGTGTTAACACATCTGGTGTTGGACAGGCTCTGACATTTCCCTTCAGTCTTCTAATGCCTTTAATGAGCAAAAAAAATTCAAGTCAAAGGAGCTGCAGAAAGTAAAGGACAGGGGAGTGAGCAGGTGCTGTCTGTGATATCGATGCACATCTTGAACTTTATTTATAGCTTGCATGTGTCATGGACTTGGAAATAGAAGAGCTATTTGGTCACAGCCCTGCAGTAGCACATACTTGGCAAGGTGTAATAACTTGGTATTTTTGGTTTTAATGTTTTTAAAGTATTTATTAAGTAGTAGATTATTAACAGTGTATAGATTTGGTTTTTCTTAAGATGAGGGTGTGTCCCTTGAGCCTGACAGTCAGTCACATGCTATTTCTAAGTCACACAAACACAGACCTATCATCTGAACTGTCAGGCCTGAGCTGGAGATTTGTTTTAGTGTTGGCAAAGGGATAAATTTTTGGACTGTATTCAAGGTCTTGAGATTTTACCATATCTGGATGTCCCCTTGGCTGCCTTTGTTCCCCTTTGGCTTTTGGCTTTCCTCTTCCATCAGCTCCCTGGCAGCAACACTGGAGGAAATAGGCAATTGGAGTGACTGACAGGGAGTGTTCTCAGCAAGGGCCCCCTCAAGGAGCAAGTGCAACTGTTCACATCCCGAGTTTTAATTCCCAGAACATGCCTGCTTTGTTTGGAGCAGGAGCAGGACAATTTAATGGCAGTGCAGCTGATGCAGGGTACTCAGGGCTCCACAAATGCGGAGCTCGAGACAGCTCTCAGTTGCCAATGGAGTTAAAAAAGATTGTTAATTTGATTAATGCCCCGAATCAGCAGGTTTGGAGCATTTCACTGCCAAAGTTTGCTAAACAATGAAAACAGGAAACTTGTGTGTCTTGAATCTCTTTGCTACCGTGGTGTCACCAGACATAACAAAACTGTGCCTGGGGAAGAAAAGGATATTTAAGGCCTGAATGTGCCCCTGTCCCACCCAGGCCTTGGATGGGGATGGGGGAACTGGCAGTGGCTTCTGAGGAACCACCTGCTTCCTTGAGATTGCAGGGATATATCTCAGCTTTTGCTTTCTGCCTCAGCATGTTTCCTGCTCTTGGCTTTGGGGCTGGAGGAAAGGGAATTTCTGAGTTGCCCTTGAAGTGTCTGGAGCTGGGTATGAAATGGTCAGGGAAGCCGGGAGGCAGAGGGGAGTAGGGACAGCAGAGAATGTGTCCTGGTTGTGGAGGAGGAAATCAGGTTTCTGGTGGGGAATCTTTCCTATAATTTTGGTTGTGACTGTACCAGGAAGTTTGCAGCAGCTCTTGTGCAGGCCAACCTCTCGTGAAGCATCTCAGTCTTCCCAGGAAAGCTGAGGGTGTTTGCCTTCTCCTGTGGTTGCTTCACAGCAGAGCTTGGCTAAAACCTTTTCCCACTTTGCTGTAAGTGGCTAAGACTGAAGCTGTTGGCGTCCATGGCTGTGCTTTTTACAGGGAGCTTTTGCAAGGCTGCTGGGGCAGAAATGGGTAGGAGACAACCTTTCTGATCCCTGCAGCTCCATGTGTTGTCCTGGTGACTTGTGGTGCTTATTTCCAGCGTGAGTGAAGGTTCCTCTTGATCTCCTGTGGTACCTGTATGATTTTCATCTAATATTATGTTAAATATAATCAACAGCTTCTATGGAACACTTTGCACCAAAGCACTAAATACACCTCTGGTGGTTAAGTAATTCCTAAAGTTTTTACAAGTCTAAACTTTCTCAAATTTAAAATAATTTTTATAACTAATAAACATATGGAATTAATAAATTATGTAAGCATGTGAAGGTAAGACAAATACAATTCTGCCTACTGATAAGCCAGGACCAATTAATTCATCGAAGAGCTGGGCAGCCTGTCAGTATAAGCATGCTGAATACTTTGGTTTTAGCTTGTAATTAAATTTTTTTTATTTATTAAACTTTAATAGTCTTATTGTTTTTTTTTTTGTTTTTTTTTTTTCATTCTTTGTCTTGGGTTACACGTGGCTTAAATGAAGGAATGTTTTCTGGTGTTCCTGAAGGATCCAAGAGCAGCCAGGCAGTAAAGCAAGTTGTTGTACAGTATCAAGTGGAGAAGATTTTCCCCTTCCACCATTCCCAACACACATCCTCCCAATTCTCCTGGTAGATGTTTCACAGATGTGTAAATACTCAATTTATGTGCTGCTGCTTATCTAGCTTGCTTGCTTGCTTCATTTCTAAAACCATAATAGTGCTCTTAATTCTGTATATAATGTCTCCCTACCAACTCACCTACAATTCTTTCCCCTGGGTTCATGTTTTTAATTGCAGCTGTAGATAACTCTTGAATGTAACATCTCTTTCCTTTTGATCTTGATGCTCGCTTCAAACATGTTGTCATGAAAGCTGAGCATTGTCTGGAGAATTGTGGAGCTCAGGCTGCCCCTTGTTCTTAGTTCAGTGAGCCAGGAAGGTCTAAAGAAAAGAAATTATAACATCTTACCCATCACAGCAGTGATGGGGCTGCTCGTCTTGTGCTGAGAGCTGGGTGTTGGTGCAGTAAGGTACCATGAAAATACAGAGATGTGCTCTGCATGCTTACAATCTGTTCTGAGTTGTTTCTTTTAGTGCCCTACCAGGAGACCTCTCCACCTCTAGTGTGACAGTGCCTACAGGCTTTCTGTGTAAATGTGACAGAAGGGGAAGTGTTGGACTGAGGTTTAAAACTCTCACAAAAAAACCAGTGGTTTTGGGTTCATCTGTGTTCTTTCTCTTCCAGCAAGAGTTATAAAAACCACTCTCTAGTCTTGAGTTAATTCTGTCAAATCATCCTTTCAGCCTCACCTAACTGCCTTGCCTTTTCCTTGGAGATATTTATGATTCAGCCATTATTATTTGACTTCCCTGAATTAGTTTGCATGAAAGGCTTTATAAAATGCCAGGGATCATTCCCAGATGGAAATGTGCTTTGGGATAGTACCTATGGAACATGGTCTCTGCTGATGAACTTACTCAGCCTGAAAGTAAAGCCAAAAGCAAACCCCTCTTCCTACCTCTTCAAATACTGCCCTGGATGTCACTCATTGAATTCTAAAAATGGTGAGTGTTCTTCTAGTCCTTTAGTATAACTTACTGAAGTACCACAGCAAAAATACTCTCTTTCTTCTGAAACTGGATGACTTTTCCAGGGAGCTGAATTTAATTTAGTGGTTTCTTCACACTAGCAAGTGGAATAGTGTAATGTAATAAAGTGAAATTTCATTTCATCAGGTTAATAAAGTTAAAGCTGTAGCCTTCCTAAAGGGTTAGGGAATGGAAGGACACATGGGAGAAGTAATATGAGTTAATTTCTAAAGCAGCTTGTTGCACTGCATCAAAACTCTGTGTGGATGCTTTTCTTCACCATTAAAGTGACCTAATTCAATTTTGTTTACTTCACATCCAAATTTAAGTAATAAAATCATATTAAAGCCACTTTAATTCTGAAGGAAAGCATCCATGTAGAGTTTACCTAATATTCTTTATGTCCTGTGTTATACTAATGCCAGTTGACTTCCCAGAGCATCCCTGCAAAGTCCTGCCCTGAGAGTTTGTGTGAGAACTTCCATCGACTTCAGTGACAGTTTTGAGAAAAATGTGGCAGCAAAGCCCAACTGTATAATTGTATAGTGTGACAAAAATGCAAATATGTAATTAATTTCTACCCTGTAGATATGCTTGCTACAGCCTAATTCAGTTAATGAAGCTGTAAAGAAATGTTTTTCAAGTAGCATGATATAATTTGTTTCATCTTTGTGCATTTTGACTGTTGATGCTTTCTGAAATAAAAATACATCCGAAATAGTTCACGTGCACTTTGCATTTCTGCCACAGGTGACACAGTGTGCCTGTTGACGTGTGTTACTGGTTGGAGTGTAGAAGCGGGGATTGGTTGCACTGAAGTCGCTGTAACCTCTTTTTCTAATTGATTTATAGGGTTTAAAAAAGATAATAAACCTGTCACAAGGTAGAGAGGCTCCTTGTAGGGTCCAGGGGATGGTTGTGTCCATCACATTGATCATGTTCTGCTGTGGAGAGAGTAAGGTCTGAGACCTCAATGCTCGGGAAAAATCCTTTGTTTTGATTTATTCCTTTCATGATTCTCTAGAAAGAAATAGCTTGACAGATAAAAATGTTACAAGCACATGGAATGAAGCCTTCAGGGCATCCTGCTCCCAGCCTGGCTGGGAATGTGCTTCTGTTACCTTTCTGAATGTCTAGGGGACAACACTAGCATAAGAATTGGGAAACCTGGCTCCTAATTGATCAGTCTGAAAAATGTCCTGGTAGGGAAAGCTTATCTCACAAACTAACCAGTAAAGTAAGGCATGTTTGTTATAGTGAGTTACTGTCCTGGCTGCTGTTTGCCACAGGGTTTCTCTGGTTTAGAGACAGCCAGAGCAGTTGATCTCTGACCTGAGAGGAGAATTTATAGCCTATTAGTATGTGCTAATTGCACCCATCAGCAATCACAGCCACATCCATGAGTGACATGGTGGCCTTGAAATCCTGAAATGGGTCAAGAGCTGTGTCACATAAAATTGCCTTTGAAAGCCCAGAGCCGACCGGGAGATTTACCAGGCAAGTGGGACAGGGTTTAACACCTCCTCCCGACTCAGTGCACTTGCTTATGGGTTATAAAAGGAATAATATGAATAATAGGAATGTTGCCTTGGCCAGACCAGACCCAGCACAGCCCTGTCTGGCAGCTGCTCTTGCTGACAGTCTTGTCATCTCTTTGCAGAGAATTATCTATATCTTTTCATGAAGAAGATCCTGCCCTCTGCATCACACTAACACAATCAGGTTGGACAGCTGTTCCACGATGTGGATGCTTGGAAAACAGGAACTCTTCCAGGCTGATTAAAACCTTCCATCTCTCCAGGTTCTCTGTTCTGTGTGTTTGTGCTGGTTGTGTTTGAAATATGAGTTGTTTCCTTGGGTTGTTAAAGGTGTTGTTGGCAAACCTTGATGCCGGAGTGGAACACGTTGGCATTAGTGTAAGTGTGCATGATCCTGGTATTTTGACTTCTAGGAAGGTTGTGCTTCCTAGTAAAATATTAAAGGGGAAGAATGTTTGGCAAGTGATTCATCATTTGCGAGATGATTATGTATCTTCTCTTCGGTCTCTTTATCAGATGTGGATGATTGTCATGCATTCCTCTTGATGAAAGAGGAACCTTGCTAAAATAAAAGGTACAGAGCTGAAATTATACACCTTGAGAGCTGCACTCTGCCCCTACAGAGAGGTTTGGTCTTGTGGGTCAATACTCAGGGCAGCTGAACAGACAGTCCTATTTTCATTTCAGCTGCAGAGCTTTGGCTTTACCTTGACCAGTTCACTTTATCTGTGGCTTTTTTCCCAAGAGTGGAATAAAAAGAACAGATTCTTATTCCTTCTGTAATTCTTGCTTTCATTTTTAACCTCCTCAGGGCAGGGGCTGCTCTGTATCCTGCCCAAGTCAGCACTCATTACTTTTGTCTTATGGCAGTAAGAGAGAGGAGAGCACAAGGATCTTTAACCCTGTTTTTATCACCTTACACTGATGAAAGCCCTGACAGACATTGCTGTGCCTGCATAAAAATGTTTCATTTTTCTTGGTGTACTCTCTTTGTTTTGCTGTGGTTGACAAAGACAAACCCATAAACAGTTAGGATAAGTTCATCTATAACAAGCATATTTCTAGATGAGGTGGTGTGGTCAAGTTTATTAAATACAGACTTACTTCATCCTAATGTCTACACAGAGCTGAAAGCAATTAATCTGTGTCATGGACAAAGCCTTATTACAAAAACAGATAAAATCCTGATGCTGGCCTTGCCTTGAAAATTGCACAAATAATGCAGTCCTTCACTCCAGCTGAGGTGTGTAGCCAACCATATTCTCTTCTCTATGAGAAGCTTTTGAAGGTGGGTGTGCTTTGTCTGTCACCAGAATTGATCCTAGCAGGAGCTGTCCCGTGGTGTGAAGTTGGTGGGTTCCCCCCAAAGCAGCACCTCTGCCTCTGTCACACCACAGTGCCACTTGGGCACCTCTGGCTGTGCGCAGACAGGAGCTGAATCACATCTAAACTGGTTACACCTCTCAACAGTTGCTTAGTGCTCAGCTGGAAATAGTGTGGTTTCAAAAGGACCAAGTTTTTTCCTGCACTCGCTGAGCTACCAACCTCAGGGGAACAAGACCCTTGGGTCAGGCCAGCCTGTGCTGCTCCAGTGCGTTCCCCAGGCAGCTTTTCCTAATTGTACCCTGAGATTGCTCTGCAGCCCTTGCATAAACCTTGCTCCTTCACATTTGGAGGTGACTCCAGGACACAGCAGCCTCTGGGAGTCTGGAGTTTGGGGATGGCCTGTGCTGCACTGGGAGCAGGCAGGGATGGGGCTGGTTGGTCAGTGGAACGTCACAAAGAGTCTTATTGAGGCAAACCCCTTGTGCTTCAGTTGAGCCTTCACACATTTTTCTTTATCAATACCTGTGTGGGAAGGGAAAGTGCCATAGTTTGCTCTCCTACAGAGCAGAGCGAAGGGGGAGCAATTCCATGGGCTGCCTCGGAGTTGTTCTGTGTTTGTGTGGGTGATGCAGACAAAAAAGCCCTTGTTTTGAGGTATTTGAAATGCCTTGGGTTTGCTTTGTTTCTTGTGTCCAAACCAGAGAGAGAGGATGGTGGGAGGCTGTTAGTTGTGCTGGGAGAGCGTAAGCAATTTTTCATAGGGTTTTGGTGCTTTTGGGCTTGTGTTTTGTTTTCAGTGCTGCATCTGCTCAGAGCATATTGAGTGTTCCAGCACAAGTGTGTAATGCTGCTCTGAGATGGGATTGCTGGTATTTGTATCAGGTAACACTGCCGTTCCTCACCTTACAAAAGCCTTTGGTGTTAGTTCTGAATTTTGTGCTGGGCTTATCTGCTGTATTTTAGTCACCAGAGCAATCTTGTGCTCTCGTTTCTGAAATCGGGCTCCACTGACCCACCTCGGAGTTCTCTGTGCGCTCCACACTGAGCTCAACAAGCAAACAAGGCTGTGCTTTCACTGGGAGTGTTTGCTTTGCAAGTAAAGACCTGATGAGAGCTAAATATTTTTAATCAAGCCACAAAACACTCTCGGTTTATTCATTTAAAAATGATTAGAAAAGATTGAGGATGAAACCTTGGCTGTGGGACCAAACATCCTTTAGAATGAAGGAGGAGCTTGGAGCATCTGCTAATTTATTGGGAAGAGCTGGAGTGCTGGACTATCCCACTTGGGAGGGAACGGCTGTGTGGTTTCTGTGGCTTAGACACAGGGTTTTTGCTTAGTAGCTACACTGTGATAATTATATGCGTACAAGCACCGTTGGATACAGGTGCTGCATTCTTACAGCCATGGTGTTGACTTTTCCTTGGGTGGGAATCTCAAAATGGTGATTGCAGTCTTCCACCATCTTGGAAAAAAACTTACTTGGAGTTAAGGTTAAATATTACATCTGTGAGTGCAATACATTCATGCAGTAGGTTTTCTCTGAGAGGCTGATTAACATTAGATTTGTAGAAGTAAAATGATTTCTTCCAGTGACTTGACTGTAATAACTGAGGAGAGTAAATGTCCTAATTTAATATTTACGTAGGTGTCCCAGTAATAGGCATCCTACATCCTAATTATGTAAGGAAAAGTGTCAGAGCTGATAGGAGATCATATATACTTGTAGGATAAAAAGCACAGATTCTCTACCCCTTATTTTACCTTCTTGCAGTAAAACATTTTGAAATGAACTAAACCTGCTTTATAATGCATCAAATGAGTTGTTTGTTAAAAAAGTCTGTTACTGTTCTCAGCATTTCTCAGCTTACAGATTGTACTGCCTTCCTTCAGCCCCCAAGGCATTATTTAGGGCCACTAGAAAAAAATACTTATTCATAAAGAATTTGTACCTTAACACATCTTAATTGTCCAACTCTGCAGCCTTTGGAGTTTCGTTTCATATTGAATAGATTTCTTCTAGTTTTCTTAATTTTGTAGTATTTTTGATAGCCAGAAAATAACTCCATCCTGTATTTAGTGATAAACCAGGAAATAATTAGTACTTATTAGTACTTACTTTTTTCTATTAATTTTGAGATATATTGAACCTTTTCATTTATGGGAAAACTTGAGAGAGGAATGGACAAGGATTCCTGAAGACTTGCACAGCAGAGAAGCCCAGACCAGGCCCAGAAGACTTGGCTGGACATTCAGGAGAGGTGAGGCTTTGGAATTTCCAGCAGGATGGATCTGGGATGGGAGGCGGACTGACCCTACATGCAGAAGTATTTGAAGCCAGGACATTGGAAGGAGTGAACATCCTTCAGAATTCAAGTGCTGGATGGAATTGGACATGAAATTTTAGGTAATGCAAAATTCCTCAGTGCAGACTTGGATCATTCAGTAGCAAAGAGGAACTGCTGTAAATGCCTTTAGAGCACTATGTTATAATAGAAAATTATCGCTATACTTTAATACCAAGCTGGCAAACCAGGGGATGCAAGGACTAATTGTGAAGGATGCAAAACAATCACACTTTACAAAGGCTTTGTTTGTGGCACAGGTTTGCCTGTTAAAGCAAACAGGATCAAGCAACTAAAGTATGAAGTCTTTTGTGCTCTTAAAGTTACCCTTTTTTTGATTGGGAATTGATACTTCTTTGTGACTTGGATAAATCCTTTAAATCTCAGGTGCTCTATAAAATTGTGTTCCTTTGAAGCAGTGCTCTCTGCTTGGCAAGTTCAGGTTTACCCAACGGTACAGAGCAACTGAAGGATTTGCTGCTTTTAATGAAAATAAGCAGAAATTCTAATCAGGGCAAGATCTTGGTCTGCAGAAATGTGGTTGGTTTGGTTCAGTTCAACTGCCACGTTTTTAGTGACTGTAGTGTCTCCATTCACAAACACTTTGCAGTGCCAGGGTGTAGAACAGAAGTTACAATTTATCCTTAACCCTTTCCCTGGACGGAAAACTTGTCTCTACATTTCCCTGGCTGTAGCTGAGGGTGAGTGAAGCCAATTTAATCGGGGTAGTAAAACAACCCCAAGTCACGCCTGATTGCTCCAGTGTATCCCACTGGTTTCCTCATGGCTGAATGACAACTGGAAAAGCACATTTTATTTCCTTCTCTTCTTCGGAGGTAACAGGAGTTCTCAGGGCGGCAGGAGATGATGGAATGCGGCTCTGCAGCTCAGAAGTCTGAGGCAGCCCAAGTCAGTGCTGAGAAGTTCCTAAATGTGCAGTAAATGTCCTCTTCTCCCATGGATGCTTTTAATGCTTCAGGCTTCAGCAGAGCCTGAGTGAGAATAAAAGGAAACTGGATAATGTGGATGCAATAGGGGAAAATTCAGGCTCTATTAAAATCAGTACCAAAATTCCCCTGAGCTTTGCTGGGGTGGATTTTCTGGTTACAGCACTTCACGTGCACCGTGATAGAACAAAACTCTGGGCTGGGGTTGGGGTGCTTGGATTTTAAATAATTTGTGGCCAAGTGGGGCCTTTCAGTTTAAAAATGCAGTAAAGAGATATAATCAATGAGAATGGTATGTCTGAAGGGCAAAATCTTCCGGAGTGAAAGGAAGTCTTGCACATTTTCTTCATGTGGGTGCTGATTTATCCTCACACACACACAGCCCCCTGTACTGGCTGAAAAAGTGAAATTAATGCTGTAAATCAGCTTGAGAAATATTGTTGTTTTAAGTGCACTTTAGAAGCTTTAGAATTTAGCTTTACATTGTCATGGTAATAGAGGATACACAGAGAAGAACTTTCCTCTCAGGATCTTCAAATGGTTCAAAATAAACCTTATGCTCCATTAATGTTACGTTAATACTGGCATATACCAGTGTATTCATATATGGATCACTGAGTTAGACTTGATGATCCTGATGAGACCCTTCCAACTCACTGTCCTATTCTGTGTTTCAAAAGAAAAAGTTCCTGCTCTGAAACATCAATTTTCTTCACTTCTTTACATAATATGGCACATTATGGACCTGATCCCCTGCCCTGCTCCTCCAAGGGCTGGCAGCTCTTACTGCCAAGGCTTTTGTGATTTCTGCTGTGCTGGTTTTAGGAATAAAATAGTAAAAAATAATAGAAAGAGAGGGAGAAACACTGTTACCTGGCTTAGGTTAACACACCTTGCTGGGCACTGCAGCTCTCTGGGGTCAGTGAGGTTCAAATGTTACAGTGGCTGGACCAAAAACAACGATTTAGGTGTTTTGCTGCAGATCATTTGCTTCAAACAATTTTACCTTTTGAACCAGCTGTAATCCCAGCCTATATCTACGATGGAATATCCAGACATACATGTGTGTTTTTATATGCTCATTTTTGCAGCAGAGATGGCTTAGTTCATCAAACAGCTTTTCTAAAACACTTCTGTTTTCCTAAGAAATATGTCCAGTTACACTGGAAAACATGGCACTGTTCCTTTTTCAGGAAGCCAAAGGGAAGAGGTTTCCTTTTTCTGCAAGAAATTTTTTTTTTTTTTAGAAAAGTCTGTCAATGTTATTTTTGATCAAAATTTCCTGTGAGAAAAGTTCTTGCTTATCAGCTCTTCCTCTAACCCAGGGAAAGGGCTGCTTGTGTTGCAGCTTTAGCTCTTTCTGATCAGAAATGTGTTTTTTTCCGTCCTCTGCCTTTACAAAGGACAAAAATTTGCCACCAAATCACTTTTTTCATGCAGAAAAATCTTTTGTTCTTACTCTGACTTCTTATTTATTTGCATAAGAAATAAATACGGGAATTCATTATGGCAAGTGCAAAACATAGGTTATGTTTATTCAGATGGGTACTGGCAGGTTATTGTTGGGTGGTGTTGTTGACAATAAATATTTATAATGTAGAAATAATTTATTTTAAAAATCCACTGAAAGTTTCATAATGTAGCTTTGATTTGACTTTAAAAGGTCTTTTGTGGCGCTGTTCCTACCCAGGACAGGCTGGTTTGGGCTGTGGGAAGACAGGGAGAGTTGTGGGGGAAAGGCTGGCACTAATTTTTCTGGAGAAGTTTATTTGGGTTTTGTCCAGTTCAGGGTTTATTTGTTGTTCTTTAGGTGAAGTCCCAAAGGGTTGGGGAGAGAAACTCGTGTCTGGGATGAGGAGGAGGAATTCTTGTTGTTCCTTAAAACACAGAATCTTACAGTCTTTCTCTTCCTTCTTTTTTCCTCTTTTCAGAGCACAGCAGAGCTTGTAGGTGTTTAATGGCTTTTTATAGTTTTCCATTTTCTTTTAAATGTTCTTAACTTTTTTAAAGAATTGCAAGGGAGTATAAGCAGTGAAATTGTCTGTTTGGAGCTTTTATTAACACACTCCATCCCACAGACAAGCACATGTCTTCAAGTTCTTAAGTTCAAGTTTAATCTGGGCAGGAGACCAAGGACTGCAAATTTATATCCCAGTCTTATATCTGATCCTGTGTTAAACACATGCAGATGGAAGGTGATATTCTAATGTTAACAATCTGCTTCCCCTCTCTCTGCTGCCTTTCTAAGAAGTTGCTGACAAGTCTTTCTGACAGACTTTTTTAAGTAAATGAGCTCAAGTATATTGGAGGTCTTTTATAGCAACAACCTCTGAGAAAGACCAGACTTTGCTGCAGTGCTGCAGAATGTGTTTGCTTGTACTCACCTCTATGGATGGCACAGCTCAGCTCAGGGCTCCTACATCACTTCAGGCTTCTTCTGGTCCTTCCACTCTGTGCATTCCATGCAAATAGAGACCTTTTCTGCAAATTGCTGTTCATAAGTTAAGGATTTAGCAAATAAATACATTTTTCATCTGCTGTGTTGAAGAACAGGGGTTTTTTTCTACTTTGTTATGGTTTTGGTTCATCCTGGATATAAAATCTTGCATGTAAATTATGCAGATTAGGTGGTGTTACTCTGGTTCATTTGAAAGATGCAGAAATGAAATCATTTTCCTTTATGACCAGAATATAAAAGATATGTTCTGTTTTTGACAAGGATAATTGTGTTTGTTTTCATGTAATGATTTTCCTGATCTTTCTGCATTTCAGCTCCAATTCCTTATGTCTCTGCAGTTAACATGGCACTGTTACATTTCCTGCTTAGCACAGCCTGATGTTGAGGTTTCTGATGGAAGAGCTGCTTTTAAATTCCTTGGCAGCACTGACACCTCCAGTTCACAGGCAGGCGCTGCCCTTGGTAGCATGGGGTTCTTTCTGCATGTAGGGTCAGTCCGCCTCCCATCCCAGATCCATCCTGCTGGAAATTCCAAAGCCTCACCTCTCCTGAATGTCCAGCCAAGTCTTCTGGGCCTGGTCTGGGCTTCTCTGCTGTGCAAGTCTTCAGGAATCCTTGTCCAGGAGGAAAACAGTGCTTGCGTGAGGGTGAGCCTGGATGAGCCTTTGACCAGCCCTGCTAAAATTCATCATCCCCCTTAGGATTCCATGGGAAGTTTTGGACAGAGCTCATGTCTCTGCCTTCCCTGAAACCATCTGGAATCCTGAGTGCTGCATATGTTGAAAGTGGCCCATTTGTGTTTGCTGCATAAAAGCCCTTATTTACCTCCTGCAAGCCCTGTGTGCAGTGCTCTGAAAGTGGTCCCTTTCCTAAACTAATTGACTGGGGAGCCATTATTTGCCTTTTTTTCTTTCTGAAAGAAGTATGTGGTAGCATTAATCTACAGAAGTATCAGAGAACAGATCCCACAAAGGAACACTTATTAGAGTGTGTTTCCTGATGTGTAAAATTTGCTTTCTTGTGCAAGAATAGAATTCTGAAGGAGTTTTACCACTTGTTTCATAGAAATGTCTACAAGTGCTTAAAATTACTCATTTTAAAATGGCATTTGCTATTGGTCTCTGACCTGAGCTGTGGAATTGATTGAATTCCAGCTTGGCTCTGCAGTTTCCTCAGAGCTCCAGCCCATACTAGATTTCCAGGTTATGCTTCCCTGCCAGGGAATGCAGGCAATAGGAAATGCCCAGTAGTTTGTAATGATGGAGGATCTCACAGCTTCCAGTTCAGGGAAGAGAACTGCACTTGCACAGTGCCCTGAAAAGCTCTAGACTTCCTAACATTGCTGCAGCCAGCTGACTAATTGTCTTTCCTTTAGCTTTCATTAGTGGGTTTTGCATTGCTCCTGAACAGAGATGAAGATAAATTCAGTAGAGTTACAGCAGTGCAGCAAGTGGAACAAGGCTGCATATCCATGGTGCTGGAGAGATGAGAATTTCTTGGCCTGTGTGGTGGCTGGGGAAGGGCCAGAAACAAAAAATATTTCAAAATAACAGCATTTATAGCTATTCTTTTTTATTGTCTGTGTACATCTGTGTCCTGCTATGAAACATGTACTGACTTGCCTGCATGCAGAAATGAAATTCCTGTAAGCTGTGTTAGGTGGAAGGAAGTCTGTTGTGTGGCTGAGAGGCTGGACTGGAAATTAGGAGACTTGGACTTGTTTTCTAGGCTGGATACAGATTTCCTGGGTAAACAAGAAAGGTTCATTTAAAGTAAAGCAGGGTTAGGTCTTGATCTCCAAAGTGGGGATTAATAGTACTTCCTTTCTCTTCCTGAGTGTCCACTCTGTTGATAACCTTGTTGAGATACTTTTGATGATGTAACTGAAAAAGTTCTGTGGGTTTTTTCCATGTATTGCATATTCTTAGGAAAAAATTGTTTTTGAGTTGTTGCAGAGAGGTAGGAAGTTAAAGCAGCAGCAGGACAATCTGCAACCACTGCTGAGCTCTGAGCTCAGGGCTGTGGCTTTCAGGGCCCTGTGACAGGCACTGGAAAGTACTTAATGGAGCTAAGTTTGATCAAACTCTGGGCCTCCCTTGTTGCAGCAATGTTACATTTAATTTAAGGCCAAGAGCAGCCAGGGAGCCATGTGATGGAAATACAGTGGTTAATTGTGAAGACTCCAGGTAGTAGGACTTTAATTGTTTTGCTGATGAAATTCAGGAAATTGGATGGATAAATAAAGGCGAAGGAATTTCAGGTATGATACTGTGAGCAGCTAAAAGGTGATTTGGAGCAGATGCTTTTGATGTGCAAAACATTTGAGGAAGCTTTCAAAAGGTTTTGAGGATGGAATGCGATGTTGAGCTTGAAGGGGTTGTTGCCAGATATGACAGGAAGAGAGTGAAAGGCTTCACTTGCCACCGGTGAGAGTTCCTTGGCAAATACTGGCAGCTCCCAAAGCAACAACTCTGGGAATATGCAGAGCAGACAAATGGGGTATTTTGGTATCCTGTGTGGAGATCAGCAAGGTGCCAAGCCTGCACTCGTGGCCTCCTCAGCATCCAAAAATCCCCAGCACGGGTGTAAGCATGGCTGAGGTCTGCACGGTAATGCAAAAGGCCAAACATTTAATGTGGCCAACTTTAATCATTGCTGGTTAACAGTGATGCTCTTCCCTGACTCAGTGTGTCAGTCCTGCAGTTCTTGAGCTTTATCACATTGCTTTTCCCTCCAGGTGGAAGTCTCTTGCCTTGAGAGCAAGGAGCTGGTGTTAGATAAGCTTGGCCCAAGGCTTTGTCCCGTTGTCAGAAGTCACAGGAGCAGTCCTGCCTGGTTTGAAGTGGTCCATGTGAAGAGAGAGGCAACGACTTCTCCCTCCTGTGGTCCTGCCTGCAGCGCAAACATGTGGGGGCTGCACAGGAGGCTGCTGAGTAACCATTTCATTCACACCACTAGCAGGGAACTGCAGGGTTTGCTCTCAACTACCCAGGCTGGGGTAGCAGGGACTGCCTGCAAGCAAAAAGCTCAGTGACTCACCGTTCATCTCTCCAGCCTTCTGATTTCCTCACAGCGTTCCCTGCAGTTTGGCTTAAATTAACTGTTCATAATTATTTCAGGATCTGCCCTTCCTCTTCAAGCTTTCTTACCTCTGCAAACACATCAACAGCCTTGAGTCTCCAGAATGTTCTCCAGTTGACTGGTGAGCAAAAAAAATGAATTCAAGAGCTTTACTTAAAGTTCTTTCCACTCAAAGCATTGTTTTTGTCTTTACAGTGTGCATTATCTTTAATGCTTCTGCTGACACTTAGAGGAAGGGTTTCATTTCCCTTCCAGTTCAGAGTCTCAGGTGGAATAAGACTCACTTAGGCTTGAGCTAGTGGTAAAGGTGGGAGAAACAAGGATTAGCCAAAATCAGCCTGTGTTCCTGCCTGTCTGACCTAGGGATGAGCCCATCCCGACTTCACCATGAGATATTCCTGCTTCCTTTTTATCTGGGACAGCACTTCATGCTCGCTGTTAGCAGGTGGGTTAAACAGAGGGCTGTGAGTGAGCCCTCCTCAGGCCAGGGGTTGTGTGACTCAGAAACACCATGTCCCAGCTGGAAAGGAAAGCCTGGGCTGCTTGGAGCAAGGACAAAGAGCCCCTACCAGAAATCTTGGAGTTTCTCTCCGTCAGCTGAGGTAATCCATCCTCCCCTGACTCTGCACACTTGTGTCCTTGTTTGGACTCTGTGGAAGTGCTGGCATAACCCTTCCCAACTCCTTTGCACTGTGGTCAGCAGGACCGAAGAGGAGCTATCTGCCCTTGTCCTGCCCTGTCCCTTGCCAGCTGTCACAAGCCATCACTTTGCAGCGATGGAGTCTGGGCTGAAGGTGCTGAAGGCTGTGCCGTTGTCAAGGGACAGACACTGGAGAAGGTGCTTCCTGCCAGGTCACGCTGTCACTTAGTGGCCTGACTAAAGCCTCTCTCCAGACCTCTCTCACCATGGAGGGAGGACATCTGTTAATGAAACATAACTTCTTCCCCCCCTTTCTGTTCTCTTTAAACACTTCCTTTTAATTCTGCCTTCCTGCACTACCTGCATTTCTGCCAAAGCATTTGTTGTTAATTCTGTTGAGTGGACACAACCTCGAGAGATGACACTTCTTTGTGTACTTGAAAAATGAGGTTATTTTCACGGACTGATGGATCTTGTGGCTTATTTCAGACTAGGGCAGTCACTAGATATGCTGAAATTATTTTTTGCCCTCTCTATTCAGTGTTTCTTGTCAACATGGCTACATTCCTTTTATTCATAAAGGTTTGTTGCTCTCCAGTCTGCAAAACTTGGGTAACATGTATTAGTGATGAAGCAGGAAATAGCTGAGAGGGAAAGAGGCTTGGAGAAAGCTTGTGGTGCCAAATGAACATTTTATATCTCCAGAGCTTTGCTTTCAAAACTATCTAAGCTTTGCATCTGTTCCAAGTGGTGCATCAGTCTGAAGGTGTGTTTGGCTGTGTACAGGAGTTTGGTTGATGGATTCTCACACTCCAGGTTATTTAGCTGTTCTAGGGGGTCAAGGTATGGATCTAGAGGCTTAAAGGATGTGGAACCCAGCTGCTAACTGTTGAACTTGTGCAGACTGACACTGACAGGGGGCAGAAGCATGGAGCTGCAGGCTGTTCCTGAGCAGGCTCAGACAGCCTGGTCACCTCCAGAAATTGTGGAGGAAGGGGAGACAGAGCAGAGGAGGCTCTAGCAGCCAACACCTTGTTCTTGGCTCCCTCGGACAGTTGTACTCCTGAAAGTCTGGGAAAAATGAATGTGGTAGTAACACAGGAGCCTCTAGACTGGCTGTATTTGGTGTTGATTAAACAGCACACTTCATGTGCTCTGGCTGCCTTTCCCAGAGACGACGAGCTTTGGGCTGGGTATTTCTTAGAAGCTGGAGGGAACTCCCCTCTCCTGGGGAGTCTTGTGGTCCTGCTGCATTTCCTTGGACTGGAAAGTTTTAGAAGGGTTCATCAAAATTGGCTTTTTTTTTTACATGAGACAAGGCAATTTGCTTGGTCCTGAGTCCTCAGCTGTTTGGACTCATGTGCTGCTGTCACTGGCCCCGACACAGACAAGCAGCTCCTGCAGCAGTGGTGCAAGGCTGGGATGAAAGGCCCTGGAGTGTGCTGAGCCCCCAGTGCTGGTAATGGAAGCTGACAGTCCAACATCCCACTCCATCTGCTCCCAATTTATACCTCGAGATTTATTGCAGCTTGAAAAGATAAAAGAGTCTCGTGGAACAGAATGAGTGGCTCTGAAAGCTGTAGGGGAGGTGTGGTGTGTCTCTCCTTCCGTATTTTCAAAGCTGGAAGGTGGAAGAAAAGCATTTTTAAATCAAAGCAAAGCTCTCTGTCAAGGATGGACTGTAACCTGTCCCTCACTCCAGCTGCTAGAGCTGTTTGTGGAATTGGAGGAAAAAGTCTGCCAGAAGGCTTTATGTGCTCTTGGCCGGTTTACACAGAATTCTCCCAATTCTGACCTTCTGTGGGTGCAGAGGGGAGGGAAGTGCAACATTAATCATTGAGGACAAGGGACATAACAAATGAAGCAGCAGTTGGGGTGTGAAGGGAAAAGGTGACACGAGAAAGGTTGTGGAAGTTCTCACCTCCACGTTCCCTCCTTATCTGGTGGTTGTACTTGAAGGTTTGATTTCTTGTGCCTTTAGAAAAGCAGAAACAACCTGAAAATAAAAATCTAGCAAAGATAAAAAGAGAGGGGTAGGGAAAAAAAAGAGGAAAATGTTGCAGTAACCACTTGTGTGTTTTTCTTTCAAGATCTAAACAATTCAGAAAGTAGAATATGGAAATATACTGTAGATGCAGGTATTTCCGAGTAACAGCTGTAGTTTTAACCTTGTAGGATAGTTCATAGGGATACCAGTAAGACAAACATGAGTTGTACAGAATGAAGCTGAGAAATGTCACATTTACTGCTAAATGTGCTTTAAAGTGAACACATTCACACCCATCTGAAACACCTAATGGAGCTCCCCTCAAAACACTGGGCATTTGGGAAAAAAACCTCAGGAAAATGACTCATCTGGAATTGCTGAGTGACAGGGGAGGAAGATTCACAAGGGAAGACAAGTATAGTCGAAGTTTTTGATTTGGAAGTGTCAGAAACCTGCTGTTTCTGTTAGAGCCCTGTGTATTCAGCTCCATTGAGCTGCTTGTGTTGCATTTAATGTGTTTATACTACTTAATCGTTTGTTATTAAATGACACAATTTAAAGTTTATCTGTTCTGCTGTAGGAAGTGAGCAAAGTTTCTATAAAAAACATGTTAACATTTTTATTGGCAGAACAGTTTTAAACTCTTTTTCTAGAAATCTGAGTCTTAAATGTGCAGCACTGTTTTCAGAGCCTTTGAACAAAAATATGCATTAAAAACATAAAAGATCTTTAATAGTCTTGTCACAACTAATGGATAGCTTTTCCAAACTCCATGGCATTCCAGGTTAGACAGATGTTTAGTGTTCTTCCTTGTAAAAATTCCAGATCTTCTGATTTGGTTTTGCAAATAGAAATCCTGATAAGTAATAAAATGTTTGTTATTCTTAGCTGTGTAATTGTAGCAATTGGAAAAATACCTTCAATTTTTTTTTGTTAGACTGGGACATTTGCTACAGAACACACCTTCTTATCATTAAACAAGTGTTAAAGAAATGATGCTTTTCGAAGGTAACTAACAAAACATTCTTCGTGTAGATGACCAAGATCATCCCATTTACAGCTCATACCCACCGGCAGCACGGGCAGTCAAGGGGAGTGCTGGGCTTCTCCTGACCTGGCAGCCAAGTTTTTTCAGGAGCCTCTCAGGTGGCAGCTCTTGCTCAAACAAGCCCTGCTCCTGTGTGTGACCTGGGAATTCCAGAACATGGGAACCTTGGGCTGATAAAACCCTGGAATCACTTTCCGTTGGCGTCAGGGCAGATCTGAACCAGCCCTATAGTGAGAGCAAAACAGGAAATCACCACTGCAAAAAGCCAGATCTGTTGAGTAATGATGGAAATATTGCCACTGGTCATTCCACGGGGGTTCTGGCTGCTGTATAAACAGAAATGGTTAAAGGCATCCTGTTGTGGTTTTTAGATCAACGTGTTACTGGAGGATTTTAGGACAAGGCATGAGGAATGAGGAATGTAGCTCAAGTGGGAGCATCATCCTTTTCTCTTGGTTGTGGTGAAAGGCTCCTTTTATTTTTTAACTTACCTGAAAGAAGAGGAAAAAAGGGAGGTTTTCATGTGAAGAAATACTCATTATGAAAATGCCTTAATTCTCTCTCAAGTCACAGGACTTGCAACCACTAACACAAGTGCTCTGGGTTTTCCCCCTCCCACCCTCTCCTTTGCAGGTCATTCTCAACGCTTGCCCCAGGTCCTGTGGCTGCAGGATTTTATTTGACTCTTTCTGCAGAGCCCAGTCGTGGCACAAAGCCCATGGCTGTGTTTCCTTTGAATCTCGTGTCAGTGATCCAAAATACTAAAGGTACCCTTGGGAAGTTGAAGGTGGTAAATGTCTGCAAGGAGTAGGTTTAGTTTCTTTAGGGAAAAAAACATCTTTCCTGTGAGGGTGGCTGCCCTATCCCTGGAAGTGTCCAAGGAAAGGTTGGATGGAGCGCTGAGCAACCTGGTCTGGTGGGAGGTGTCCCTGCCCACAGCAGGGGAGTGGAACCAGATGATCTTTAAGCCCAAACCATTCTGTAATCTCCTCTATGTGCAGCATCTGATTTGAAGACCGATTTTTTCACACCTAAGAAAGGCCGAATCCTTTAGAAATTTTTACCACCTTGAAATAGCTCTTGTAAAATAGTAGCGAAAAGGTTATGAGAGGTGTTACATGGCTCCTGTCTGATACCTTTGGCATGTGTGTTCATTAGCATTGACTAGTTACAAGATGATCAAATGTTATCAAATAAGAGTTGACGGGCTCGACTGATGCAGCTGCTGTGACAGCCCCTGAGCTCAGAGGGGATTTGTGATGTTTGCTGCTCTGCAAGTCCCACAGTCGGGCTCTGACAGCGCTGAAGGGGCTCAAGGGCTCGCTGAGGGCAGGGCATCGGTGTGGTGTGAGAGCTGACACTTCTGTCCTCGGGCTGTGGGCCCTGGGCTGTGCCTCGAGTGTGGCCCCTCACTCCTCTCCAAGGAGAGAATTAGATCAGACACATCCCCAGCACATCTCGCTGAAAAGCATCTGGCAGAGCCTTTCCCTGCCTCTTTAGCATATGTCGTCTCTTTATCTTCTCGCTTCCTCTGCAGCCTCTTTACCTCTCTCCCATTCTGAGCGTTCAGCACTTGCTTTGTAACGCCGGGAGGGATCAGAAGTGATGCTCAACAGCAGAGGAGCTGCATTCCCTGAAGTCTTGGATCAGGTCGTAGGAACCTGCGGGAGAGCGCAGCAGATGTTTGCATGTCCGTGGTCTGGAGAAGGAGGCTGTCCTGTTTGCACCTTGGCTTCAGTGGACACTCAGATTTCCACCAGCTTGGGATGAGAAACAAACCCTTTGTGTGCTCTCATTAAAGGGCAGTAGGACAATCCACAGGCTGCTCCGTTCTCTTTATCTGGGAAACAAAGTGGTTAGACTACATTGCATAGAAAGGTATAAAATTACAAGCCGTGGAAAGTGAGTAGAAATGGCTGTTGAAATGGAAAGGTAAAGGTGAAGCTGAATCCTTTATTTCTCCAGACTGCAGGTCAGGACACTGCCCTTGGTTATCTGGCTGGGCAACTGATAACGTGGTATGTAATGACGGGGAAACAAATTTGCGTCCAGACTTTGGAATCCTACACTGCGGAATTAATGTGAGCTGCCCTGCGAAATGCCACCTATTGCAGTAATCCTGCTGACAGCTGTTCTCCTCAGCCCTCACTCACTGCTCATCTGGTGACTGCCGATTGCCCTCGCTGCCACACTGGCATTTCTCCGTTTCCATGGCACTGCTCTGCATGTGGAAACAGTGCTAGAAGTGTGTGCCTGGGGCGTTTTTGCCTTGTTAATTGCTCTCATTTGGGGAAGAGGGATCGGGTCACAGGGAAGGTTGCCAGAAATGAGGCATCGATCACTAACTCTAGCTACCCAGAAGCCCCGTGTCAGGACTGAAGACTTGCTGTGGAATGTCTAAAAAATGTAGTTTTGTCTTATTAAAAGCTTGATTTTGCTCTTCCCTCCAGTTTGAGGGTTAAGGTGTAGGTTTAGGGCAACATCTTGAAGAGTCTTGATGACGTTTTAGTGACGTGATGATGTCTTTTTGTACGTGGCAAAGCTCACTGTGATATGGAAGAGAACCACCACCAAGAATGGATCTGTTCACTGTCACGCAGGACATGTTTCCACCTCAACTGCATATGAAGTAGGGCACAGAATGAGGAGGCAGAAGTGTCCCTTGACTTGGAGATGTGTAGGTAGGATTTATTTTACAGGCTTCTTGAAATTAGGCAACATTTTACGTGCTCCAAGCACAGCTTCCACTGATTTTGCTTGGAACTGAACGTATTGGCCCTGCAGCAAATCAGTCTTGGAGGTTCCCACCTCTCCCTTTCCCCTGAAACAGCCTTGTATGCAAGGTGAAAAATACTCCTCCCTGCAAAGGTTCTGAGGCTCAGGTGTGCTGAAAACCCATTCTGCCTTTCCTGAACTCCAGGGAGAACTGGGATAGCAGTGCTGGGAGGGCTCGTGTGTCTGCTGTGAGGAGCACTGGGTATGAGCCAAGAGAAATGGATTTTTGGCATGTGCCCATGGAGCCGCTCAGCGAGGTCACACAACAGTTGTGTGAGTGCAGGGAAGGGGGTTGGGACCAACCTCTTCATGCTGGACTGGAACAGCTTGGAACAGGCCTTACATCTCCAAGAAACTCTGGGGAAAAGAGAGCTGCTGATGGAATAACTGGAATTCTGGCCAACTCTTCATCCCCTGGGCAAAAAGGGTCTTTCTTGGGATAGCTCAGGTTGGCAAAGCCTCCGGTGTAACCTGTGACAGAGGCAGATGTGCTACCCCAGGATTTATAGGGACTGGACAGAAGGTCTTCAGCACTGAAACAGCAGTTTCCGGTTACCAAAAAAACCCAATTAGACAAATCTGTAAGTAGTATTCTCTTCTTTAAACATAATTACTAATTTTGCATTAAAAATGTATTAAAAGAGGCATTTGAAATGCCTTGTTCTCCTTGTGAGATCACCCTATAGATATAGTCCACTTAATTGCAGCGTGCTTAATTGAGACAGCCACTTTTACTGGGACATCTCCCAGGGAGCCTAATGATTATCAATGCCAATGGTTGTTGCCTAATCAGGTCAGTGCCATAAATCCTGCTTAACAAGACGACATTCAGAGGGTATCAAGTGATTAAACAGTGTTTAAACAGGTGTTAAATAAGTGTGGGAGGCCATGTTTAAACACAGAGAAAAAACAAAATAAAATGGAAAGCAATAGGTTTGAATCTCCAAAATAAGAAGTGCTATTTTTGTCCTTTTTTTCATTTAGTACAGGAGCTTTCTGTGATCAGTCTCAACTCTCAGTTGAAAATTTTTATCTTTTATCATGGGATGAATAGTCCTGTGAATGAAAGCTGGCCAGAGGCTTAGGGAGTCAGCACTAGCTCAGATCAGGTTTGCCTCTCACGTAGTAGGGCTTCTCAAAGATCCTTAACTGCTCTGGCATTGATTTTTTTGGGGGGTGGGGAAGAATGTTCTTCAGTGATAGTTAATATAGCTGTAAAATAGAGTCATAGAACTCCTGTTGGAATAGCTGAGTCCTTCTGTTGGAATTAAGAGTCCTGGGATAACGTGGAAAACCAGAATGTGTGCCTGGACTGCCAGAACTGTCTGTGCTCCCTGTGTTCTGCTGCTGCCTCCTTGTCCTCAGTCTAAATGGCAGATGTCCATCTTTGTCCCCCTCTGGTCACAAGTGCACCTCCTTTTCCCATGGCACAATTTAGCCCTTCACAGGAAGGTTCCTTGTGTCAGGATTCTGCTGAGCAAGTCGTGCTCTCCATGACTGATCTGATTATGTGCCCTGCAGTCCCTATTGATTTGTAACAAAATGCAGTTGTGAGATGTTCTGTGAGCATGCAGGACTAAATTAGGTTTGGGAGAGAAGCTTAATCAGCTCCCTGTAAAGATTAGGAACAAGAGGTGTGTTTTCTTTAACAGAAAACTGCTACTCCATAGAAATTCTACGGCATCAAACTGCAGCCTCTGGAGTGTGGGGAATTCCAGGGAAGCTTGGAGTCTGTGAGTCCATCCCTCTGGTGTCCTGTGAAATCCATACAAGTCTCCGAGTGCATCCAAAACAGTTGCTCACAGCAGCTGAAGTTAATTGTCTAAGAGGCAGGTCTGTCCTCTGAGTGTTTCCGTGGCCCTGATTGCTCCAACGTTTTATATTTGTGGATTTCTAGGTTTTCCCAGTTGTTTCTGGGGAGGAGTCATTTCACGTTTGTTCACTTGCAGTGCAGGAAGAATCTTGAGAATTATGAGGGAAGACTTCACCACTGCTTCAGATTGAAAGGCAACTATTTTGTTATTTTTATTTTGACGTGGGTCGAGGTCCTGGTGCAAAACAGCTGCAGTGTAAGGAAGTACCAGCTCTTTCCTCTCCTGCTGCTTTATTAATCAGTGGCTGGAGCTCTGGTCCTTTTAGGAAAGTTTATTTGACCTTTGAGCCTGGTTTTGTTTTCTGCTTGGTCTTCAGTTATGTAATGACTTCAGAAGATCAGAGAAAACATTCATCTTGTACTCCCGTACAAGTTCTGTGCATTGAATCGCTCCACTATAGTAGAAGAATACTTTTTAAATTCACGAAAACATCATTTTCAATTTGATATAAGGTATGGCAAACTTTTTTTTAATTACACTATAAGTCATGTCAGTGTTTGTAAAACAAACAGCAAGACAAAACACACCTTTCCCACCCCCTTCCCTCCTCATTCCATAGGCTCATTTAATGGATCATTAGGAGTTTTAAATAGAAATAGCCCTGTATTTTGTTACACAGCAGGCTTGGTGTCAGAAGATAATCTGGAATTCACAGGAAGCACGACTGGCATTACAGCAGCTCCTTGATTTTTGCAGTGCTTCTCCAGCTTTGTGGTTCACAGCCACCAGATGCAAAGGGACAGGTGGTGATAAATCTTTAATAAGAGCCATATTTAATATTGCAGAACTAAAAACTTCCATAGGAATGGCAGAGATGTTACTGGCACATATTCCCAGCATCGAGGTGCGTTCCCAGACTGGGTGAATTTCCATTCTGGCACAAAATTGAAACCTCTCATTTAGAGTGTTGTTCTAGTGAAGTACTGAGATATGCAGCTTCTTTTGACTTTTTTTTTTTCCAAATTTCATATTATTCAGTTTGTAGGTAAAAAGTTGTAAGCTAGCATAGAATTTCAGTCCTTATTCTGGAAAACAAACAGGCAAACTCATAAATGACAAAGCAGAGTCTGGAATGGAAGAAAATACTATGGTTTTTGTCCTGTAAAAGTGAGTCTGAAGCATACTTCTAGTTACTGGTCTGGTGATGGTCCTGCCAGGGGCTTAGCAAAGGCAGAGAATGAATGTTAATCCCTTGAATCTTAGTCTAGTGCTGGAAGCATAAACCCAGTGGAGTTAAGGGTGTGAGTGTTCCAGGGGCCCTCTCTAGACAGGCCATCCACATTCACCTCTGGGTTCTCAGTCCCCTTGCCAGGCGCTCTTTGGCATCCACAGCAGTTCTCCCCTAAGATGGGCATCCTTTGCTTTCCTCTCTTTGTGCCAGAGCCCATCGTGAGCACAGGAAGGAAACTGCAGAACTTGGCACTAACTACAGCCAGTCCTGTGTTCTTCTGTTCTCCCTTCTTTTCTAGTGCAGTAGTTTCTCCTTTCCTTCTGCTGTGGCCCAGGTCTTGACGACCAGAGTCATTCCTTATGCATCAAAATCCTCTTTTGCCTCTTCATTCCTGTGGTGTTGGTGTGTAACAGGAATAGTCTGGGTTAGACCTATTGCATCCATCGGGGGTGAGGTGAGGATGGGAGAGACAACACAAATCTCTTTGGACTCTGCCATGAAATACCCTCTTAAAATATGCAAGATGATCAGTGGGATAATGGAAGGAATTTGCTACCTGAGCACCAGGAGCGGTGTTCCATTAGAAAAGAAATAAACAGGGAGGGAATAGAGCTTTCCTTGGCTCCCTTCCAGAGTCGGAACACGTGTGAACTGGTGAAGGGGAGAGAGCAGTGGGAGCAATCCGGAGGGTAATGACTGAGGATTCCAAGCCTGAATTCCTCCTGTGGCAGCAGCTGTGCTTAGGGCATTGCTGGATTGCTTCATCCCCTCTCATGCCGGTCTGCTGCCTTTCTGTATTAAAGGGATGCTTTGGGCTCTTACTTGGCTCCAAATCCTAGAGGATTGATGCTGTCCATTTAGTCCAAAGATCAAAACCTAGTTTTTCTTGGCCTTTCCCCTTTGTTTTAGGCTTTTTTGGCTTGAGGAATCCAGCAGGGAATACAGTCTTACTGACAGAGATCTGTTTACACAGGTCCCCCCACAGCAACATTTTGCTTCTAGAACAGGAGACAGTTGATTGAAGAGAAAACCCAAATAAAGCAAACAAAGCAAGAGCAAATCCTCTACTCCCAAACCTTGTCGATTTTCAGAGCTGTATGTTTTGGGACTGTGTGGATAAGAGAAGAAAGGCATTTTTTGATTAAAGGAAGGAAATCAGCTGTTTGAATGACTAAAATAATGCCAAAGAAAGCACATGAGAAGGCAAACAGAAGGAAGAAAAGAATAGGTTCTATTGACGTGGAGAAGTAATAAATCATGGGAATAAGAGGCTAAAGGTGCTTGGTGGAAACAGACACAGAATGAGAGGAAAATGGAAGAAAAGATAACTCTTCCTTCTCTCCAGCTTTGATGTACCTCCCAGCTGCCTTTCAGATAATCCAGAAGGATTTGGACACCCAAAACTCTTCAGCATTACTCTCCCCTCTGTGGCAGGTTCGCCCCTGTAGCTTCCCTGGAAGAGCTTTTCCCTACAGCAGCACCATGTAAGGGAAAGTGGGAATGACAAGCTGTAGCTGTCAGGGGTCACACCAGCACCAAAACGAACATTTTCAGAAGAACTCAGTCTGCTAAGGGAGAAACATACCTTGTGAAAATAATCTGAAGCTTAGACCTGACCTGTTTGAAAGTGGCTGCTCAGGATCTTGAATTTGTGTAGTTGAAGAGTGGTCTGAACAGGTTACAGGTTCATGGGCATCTTCTCACAGTGAAGGTGTTCAATGATGTTTACTAAAACCAGGGTTTTTTATATATTCAGTGTTCTGAGCTTTGTGTATTTATATACGAGGCTTTTGTCTGTGGCTTCTTGGAGGTGTTTTAACATTCTTCTGTGCCACTGACAGTGTGGGGACTGTGTTTGCTTTTTTCTCAGTTTGGTGCTTCCTGGACAACAGAACTAAAAACCTGGATGTGCCAAGAGCTGACAGTGTAAGCTCAGTGTGGTCCAGGGCCATCAAGCTGGTTGTTCTCCTTTCCTGAAAGGTGTGCTCAATCAAGTGCTCAGTCTTCTCAATTCAATCCCTTCCTTCTTTTTTCTAAGAGAGAAGAAACTGTTGACTTGCACTTTTAAGTTAAATTGCCTTTGATAGAGTAGTTGTAGCTCTATTTTCTTGCCAAGACACCTTTTTGTTTGTATATGCTGTATAAACAAAAAGCTGAGAAAGTCAGCTGGAGGTGTATTGAAAGCCTCAGACTCACCTTCCTCACTTTCAATCCAGCGCAGAGAAAGAAGATGTGACCAGAACACCTTGTTCAATACAAGTCTGTAGATGCACTGGAAGCAATTCTCTTCGATGGGGTGAAGTCACTTTTCTCTTGGGTGCTCTGCCTTTCAGAGAGCCTTTCCATGCTTCTGAGAGCATGTACAACTTTTTCTTAGCCATGGAAACCCAGAATTGTGAGGCTGATGTCACCATCTCTGCAGTTCTTTCTGTATTTGCTTTCCTGCTTTTTCAGATCTGTTTCCATCCTGTCTGTCTGCAGATACTTCTTACTAAAATAGTTCTTTGTGAAGTGACAGAGAGACCTGAAAAAGCAAACAAGCTGAGGATAACTGAAGGTGCTGATAAAAGGCAATCAGCTGGAGAGAGCAAAGCTTGAGGCATCAGATGTGAGCTGTCTGGCCTGAGCTTAATTAACGTGAGCCTTCAGGCACGCAATTGGGCAAGAGCTGGGAAGTTCACTGAGCAAGTTCACTAAATTTGCCTGCACTGCTTTTCACACACAGGGGACAAAAGGTGGAAAACCCTCATATTCCTTGGTATAAGCAACAGGAATGTGAGAGGTGATGGAGAAAAGGGCCTGACTGGAGTAGTGAAGCAGATAATTAGAACTGTGAAAAGCTGACAAAGCACCAGACTGGGAGGAGTTGCATCCTTGAATATTCAGGAGATGAAAAAGAAACTAGAGCAGCCTCCCTGAGAGAGAACTTGTGGCTGGTGACCATCATTAGTGTAACACAAGTTACGTGTTTGCCACAGGAAAAGGTTTTGTCCTTTGGGTTGGCATAAGGTACACAGTTTACAAGGAAAACAAGGAGTAAAAACACCACAAATGCCTGAGTCAGCACTGAGGAAAACCGAGGAGAGAGGATGTTGCTCAGAGTTGGGGACAAGCTCTATTTGCCAGGAGCGGTAGAGCTGCTGTTGAAGTAGCTAAAAGTCAACAGTTAAGTAAAAAATATTTTAATTCCAGTTTTATATCCAGCTATTAACTGAGCATCAGTAATTTGTGTTCTTGTGAGTAGGGTCTGTCTTGCAGTGTGTTTGTGTTGGACCAAGCCAAAGACAGCACTGAAGTGACAGGGGCTCCCAGGCTCCGCTGTGGTCCAAAAATAACAACCCTATCCATCCTTGCAGCTTCTCTTGCCATACTTTTGGTCTGATGCAGCCCTTCCTCCCTCCTATCAACCTTGTCATGATTTAGTATAAAAACAAAAGCTCTGAAAGTAACTTGTAAAGATTCATCTGTGGAGCTGCTGCCACTTGCTGCCCTTAAACGGGTGAGAGGAGAACACAGGAGTCCTTTATTGGAGTCAGAATCCCTTCCCTGAAAACAGTTTATGTGCCTGATTAAAATCTTATTTGCAGGTAGAGGGGTGCATGGTTTGCTTTGTTTGTCCCTTTTGTTGTAAATGAGTGCTTGAAAATAATCAAGCTGTTTCTCTTTGGAAAAAAAAAATGAGGCAGTTTCTTCTGCTTTTCTTTTTAAGTACTGTATTTTCCTTTCATGATAGGAACACTGCTTTCTGTAACAATGCAGGGCTGTGCTGCACTTGAGTTCTCTGCACAGATCCCACGTATAAACTCTTCTGTCAGTACCTGCTGAGGTTTTTTGGCTCAATTTTGAGACTATGTGATTAATTTAGTTTGAAGATAACGCTGGAAAAAAAGGTAGAGTAAGAGAAACATGTAGCTGTTTCCTACTGACATACATTGGATGGATGTACGTTCTTCTCTTGTGACCTAACTCATTTTTGGTGTGCTAAAGTTGTCCTGGGACTCTCCTGAGCACAGCATGTTCCTCTTGGGAGGCAGAAGGAGCGAAGAGATTTGTGTTCCGGTGTCACAAAAATTGATTCAAGTTCATTAAGATGAATGGAAGGCCTGCCATTGATTTCAGAGCAGCTGAATCAGGCTCATATCCTCAATTTAATGGCAAACTCTCATTAACTCTGTTTGCAAAACAGACAGCAAGATCCGGCTCCAGACTTCTTCTGAGACAGATGATGACGATGGTGATGATCATCCTGCAGAACAGACAAATGCACCTTCTGTTTAGAAGAGAATCACTGACTGCTGGAGTTTTGCCACGTCTTTTTTTCCCTGTTGCACCTGCTTTGTGCTCAGGCTCGTTTTTGTGCTGTGCAGGCATCTCTGAGGCGGCTGCTCTGGGGCACCCCAGTGAAAAATACAGGATTGGGATTTTTTGGAGTCCTACCAGGAGAGTGCCCACCGTGTGCTTCTGGGAAAGCCACTGTAATAGTTCATCGTGCTCTTGGGTTGGCAGTAGGAAATCTCATTTCCTTGCTCTTTTCTTAACCTTGAAAACTCATTTGCAAATGAGTTGCTCTCAACAGGAGGGCGAGGTGCCAAGGCATAATCGACTGACACAAAAGAAATGGAGTTGGGGCAGGCAATATAGGAACCTCATCCTGCAGAAATCAGTGATGCAATTCCCACTGTTATTTTTACCAGTTCCTGTAGTCGTTCATGGATCCTATGAAGTTATGTAGGTAAAAGCCCTAATTTCTGTTATCTCAGCATTATACTTTGAGAAAGGAACTTTTTTGCCATTGTAGGTGAAGACTTTTCAATAGTTAAAAAATGGATCAAGAGCATCTAACCAAGATGCTTAAATGCATGATTTAAAAAAAAATCTAAGTAAGATTGTTTACAGTTGACCCAATAGACAAACAAGGTGTCATGTGCACAGACATGCTCCTGGATGTGTATTTTTTGGTGATGGGGAGAGCACCCAAAACACTCTCAATTTTTCCAGCTAATCTCAATGATATTCTGGAAAACTTAGAACATGGGGTTTTCCAACTTGAAATTCAACTAATACTTAATATCTTTTGAAGATGGCAGGACCAGCTAAAACTGTGGGGCTGCAGACCCTCACACACACACAATTTGTTGATGGATCTTTCAAGTGTCCCAGCATTTCTCAGTTTATTTCTGCAAAGGAAGGAAATATGATATTTGCTGCATGTCCTTGTGTCTTTTGAAGTGGTTGCCAAATGTTTTCTTTAAAGGTGGCACATTTTAAGGAATTTTGTATTTGTTTGTTTTTTTAATGTTTATTTCCTCTGTGGTTTTTGCTTGGTTGGTTTTGGCTCTTTTGGTATGTGTGTGTGAAGAGGGGTGGGTTTGGAGGAGTGAAAGGGATTGTTTATTTTTCTTTTTTACCACAAAAAGGAGTAACTTCTTCTCCCTTGTGGCTAAACAACAAGCCATCAAAGTCTGGGAGAAGTTGAAGCTGATGGCCCATGACATGCCCTATTGGTTTAAACAAACCCAAAATATTTTGCATATATATTTTTTTAACACACATGTGATTTAAAATTATGCCCTAAATAATTCTGGCTTGCCTGGTCGTGGGAGGACAAATGTGGTTTCCTTTTTTTTTTTTTTAGATTTCAAGCTGAGGCACGTGCTGTTGCTTTTGCTGTAGGTTACTAAAGACAACTTGAGAAGCTGACAGCAAGAGATTTGTGTGGAAATGCTTATGGCTTGTAACAGTTGTCGTGTTTAAGGTGAGAATGGTCCTAAAAGTAACACTTGTATTCTGTTGCTGGTTCTGGAGCAGATTTTAGCAAATACCTGAAGTAGGGGAAATAGGAATTGTGCCTTTAACTTCCCCTTCCTTCCTGCACACTGGCTGTGTTAGCAGTGTGCTGAGGGAAGGGTGTCTGTGAATGTGGCAATAACTTGTAGTTTCCTGCCTGAGGATTGTGAGATGGCTGGAAGTGATCAACTTTGGAAATTCAAACCCCACGGAGTCTGCTGGGACTTGGTGCTGTTCATACACATGGAAAAAGCTGCTGCCTGAGGTGCCTTTCACTTTGTACCCGTGAGATTGGCCCAGGAATGACATCTCCACCTGCCCTTGGATGGCAAAGCTCCCAGGCATAATCCAGTCCTGTGAGAAGCCCTCAGTAAATTGGGCACAACATTCCCTTAAACCCTCCGGGCAGCAGCCGAATCCATCAGCCAGGGCCGTGTGGGGGCAGAGGACGAGTGAGCAGGAGGCTCTGGCTGAGGGAGGGAGAATCCCAGCCCCTCCTGCTTCCCACGCCAGCGGTTCTAGCTGATGCTGCAGCGAGTAGGACAAGTGTGTGTCTGTCTTCTGCCTGTCCATTTGTGTTATCAGAGTGCCTCTTACACATGGAGAACTTGGAACAGACAAGCAGTGGTTTCGCAGGGTTAGGGGATGGTGAGCCTGAGGAGGGGATGCCAAGAGAGATGTCTTGTGTAGGGGAGGAAATCAAACAGGAGCTGTGGTGAGTGGTTCCTGCCTGTGGCAGTACAGGCAGCACCTTTGGGATGCTCTTAGCCAGGAGTGTCAGGGCTGCTGGAGCTGGGTGGGGAATTTAGCCTTTTTAACCCTTAGCATTTCCTCAGCATTCTGCCAACCTGCAACAAGCCCAAAGCATTTTGCCTTTTTTAACAAATTCAGAGATTTACCTACAGACAGCCAAAATTTAAAAGGAAGGAAACAATGAGATATCTGTCAGCTCAGCATGCCAACAGAAACCTGCTCAAATCCTTCTCTGGATTGTGTGAACTTTTACTTCCCCCACTGGAGTGGGACTGGGATCAGTAGGTTTTGTTGTCTGTGGAGGCAGGACAAGGACTGGTGGGTGCTCTCAGCCCAGCTTGGAAGCATAACTAGCAGCCTGTGGGTGTGCAGCAGCTCCTTTCCCAGCAAAGCCAGGAGCTGTCCTGCCTGCCTGGTGTAGGTGTCTTGCAGCCTGATTTAGCAGGAGCATCAACCTGGTTTAAAAGTTACCCTTTGCTTTTTGGTAGAGCTGTGTTTCAGAACAGAATGCTCTCAGTTGTGCTATATTTACTGCACAGCAAAATTATATTACTGAGGCTTTTTTTGGCCTGCTGTTTTTCATTTACACTAATTTTGCTGGCTTAGAAAGAGATGTTCAGAGTGCAGCTTTGCCAAAGCTCTTCTGTCCTCCAAGAGTCCTCTCAGGATAGGTAATTCAGACAAGCTCATGTCTCAGGGGAATTATTCTTGGCTGCCTTCCTCCATTAGCACTGCTCATACACCATTTATTCCAGGGGGAGTTGAGCAGCTCCCACACTCGGTGCATTTGCAAATTCCAGCCCACAGCTTCCTCTTATCGCTTGCTGGAAGATGCTTGCAAAGAGGAGTGTGAAAGGAGGGGAGATGCCTCAAGATGTGGTTACTTGTGAAGAGCCCTGAAAGCAAGAACAGGCAGAGTGTATTTCATGTATTTGCTGTTGAAACTGCTGGGCCCCTTTCAGCCTTTCCATAGAAAACCTCTTGGCTGTCCCAGGAGCAGAAGAGAAGTTTGGGTGTAGCTGGATGATAAACTGCTACCTGCCTGCCCTGCCCTGACTAACCAGAGGGAAAGCTCAGGACTTTTTAAACAAAAAATACCTAAAGTTGTCACAGCTTTGTGTAAAACATGGGCAAAGGGGCCTCCAAGTATGTTGGTTTTGCCCTAAGCAGGATCTGAGGTGCTGGGTCTGTGCTGCCCTGTGGTAGAGGTGGGATTTTGAAGTGCAGGCTCAGGCAGCTGCTGGTCTCTATAGATTAGGAAAACAAAGGGTGTTGGATTACTGAAGGAAGCAGGTACAAGAGGGTTTTTAGCAGAGGTTTTCAGTGCCAGCTTGCCATGTACTTTCTGCTTAGAGAGATGTGTAGCTGTTGGGAATGTAATTTCATACTGACTGGTATTATTTTTCTCCTGTATCTTGCATCTGCATCACTTAGTAAATGCATTTTGAATAATTATACGGTGAAGTTCTGTCTTGACAATTAGATACTGCAGCGGAAACACGCACACACAAAAGCATGATTGTAAATAATAGATATTGACTGGATCTGCCAAAAGTTGTAATAAAAAAGTCTTGCCTTAGGTCAATTGTTCCTGGCATATGGATGAAAAAAGGAATCCAGCAGTGTGTGGTATAATATGAGGGGCTGTACATCAGCATTAGCCAGCCAGCCTTTTTTTTCCTCTCTCTCATGGAGCTCATATCTGTCACAAAGGTTTGAAAGCACTCAAATGCCACAGTTCACAGCCAGCACTTCTAGAGGTACTGGTTGCATGTATTGTTATTTTTTTCTTTAAATAATAGAGTGAGGTAATAGATGTAACCAAGCTAACACTTACTGTTCATCTTCTCCTGAAAAACCAGTGCTTTGGTTGTAGTGACTGTGGCCAAAGGAGAACAAAACACGAGGAGTCCCTGACCATGCAGCCTGGGCTGTGGGATGGGGAGATCAGGAGATTGTTTATGCCAGTCCTTAGAGAAAAAGTGTGAAATTAAGATCCTGGTCTGATTTATATGTATAATTTCCGTGATGTGCTTGTGTGATGCTGCAGAGCTAATTATAGATAACTATAAATATGCCATTGGGAACCTTTTAAACATTTATTTTAGCGCTTTTGAGGAAGCCAGTACTAAGTTTAATAGACTGTAGTGAATTATTGACCTAACAAATTATAACCCTGGACTCTACAGTATGGTATTGACATTGGAGATTGTACTGTTGTCTTTAGAAGTCATTACAGGATTTAATTCAGGGCATGCTGAACTTTGAGATTTACACTGGATGGGATATTGACTCCATAATGTGAGAGACATAAGTTACCCTGCATGCACAGCAGACAGTTCTTAACGTGGCTGCCATAAAAAAAGCCATAGAAATTACATAATAAATTCAAATCTGATTTTTCCCCCCCCCACATCTTTGTGCTCAGGGAGCTGTAAATGCAGATGTAGGAAGGTCTGTGGTAACTCACTGGCTATTTCCAAAGTTTCCTTTTAAAATCTAGTTGGTTTTTCCTGTTTCTTCTTCCTGCCTGATGCTTAGTTTGCCTCAGATTCTGATGGAGCAAGAAACCCCTTCAGAAACCAAATCAATCAGGCAACAGCAGACATGGAGAGATACTCTCTGCATTGCTGGTGTCTTTCCTTGGGATTTACTGCTGGGGAAAAAGACAATGTGCAGATTCCTGTCCCTGTGGGGCAAGTGCAGGAAAAACAAATGTCTCCAGTATTTCTGGAGTGAATAGAATCAATATGCCCAGCCTGTAATTTTACTGAATTATGAATTTTGGAGAGGGGGGGGGAATATAGCCTGTCAATAGAATAGTAATAGTACATTATTCAGGCTTTTGTTGGTTAATGGATCCATCAAAATCATCTGGGAATCAGAGGTGAGCAGTGATTTACAAGATGCTCAAATGCAGATGCTGTATCCGGGGCAATAAAAGTCTAGATGGGTTGATTTATGTGGTGAAGTTGGATATGCTACTCAAATATTGATAAGATCTTCCTGCAGCACGAATGAGTCCATTCAGATCATAACAAAAAATATTCAAAACAGCCCAAAAAGTGTTCAAACACCTTTGCAACTGGGGCTAAACCAGCTCTGTGGTTTGAAACATTTGAGCTTTGCCAATGATCTGTGTTCCTCCCTCAGGGCTGCAGTGCCAGGGATACTCTGGATTGTGGCCACTCAGGAGTTCTGCCACCTCGGGCACCTCCTTGGTCAAGGAATTAATCTCGTGTTTAATCTGGTTTGAGACTGTACCTTAATTTGTTTTGCTGCTGCAGTAATTGGCTGAGGTTTGTTTATCCACAAGGGCAGTTGCAATTGTAGTTTGAGGGTAATTTCAAGTTTAATATGAAACCTCGGCTCCTTCATCTTTTTAATTGGCCACGTTATTCTGTTCTCCTTTAATTGAAGTGGTAAACAATCCCTTTGAAAGACTGAGGCTTCTGAGGGAGATTAAGCCTCTACCAGCCTGAATAAAACCTTATTTTCAAGAACAAATACACGCTGTTAGAATCTGAGGCCCTTCTGTAGAGAAAAAGGTGACTTTGGATCTGGATTGCCAGGTAAAGCCAGATTTTTGGGGAAATTAAAGCTGTTTCTGCAAGTTTTTGTGAATGGAAAATTGTATTTGCTTTAGGGAAGGAAACTGGCATGTCATTACATTGTCATATACCTGCAGTCCCAGAGCTGTTCATACACAGACGAGTCTTTTGGGTCAGTTTTGGAAGATCCTGGAGTTTATAATCCAGACTGAAAAAAGGATAAAACTTTACATCATGTATCTAAGTGGGGGATTTTCTTTGTTACACCATCAGGAAGATTTTTAACAGGAATACATGAAGATGTAGAAGAAAGAGGGTCAGAAGTCCCCATGTTTGTTTACTTGATTTATTTTTCTTTAAGAGAATTGCTAAAGCTCTTAAAACTCTTCCTATGTGGGAAAAGTATCGGAAGACAGTAAGAACCATGTCAAAGAGTCAAGATCAAAACGTTGGTTTTAAATTTGGTTTTCTGCTACTTAATTGCTCTGCTAAAGCTCTGCAGAAATGTGGAGTTACCCAAACTTCTGTGCAGTATTAGTTTGCTGGTGTGAATAAATGAAAAATTACTTAATGCTTCAGACAAAACAGGAAAAACTCTTCAGTGGCTGCACAAACTTAGATTCCTTTAGTCTAATTCTTCCAGGTCTGATCCAGTGAGGCTGAAACCAGGGTTACTGGGAAGCAGCTGTTTCACACCCCCAGAGATATGTCACAGTTTCTGCTCATTTTTGTGTTTGTTAAGTAAAACATGTTCACTGTGAGAAGCTTTTGGGATTTTCTATCGATGGTTTCATATAAAACATCCTGCAAAAAAATAGGGGAACGTGGTGAAGTGTGGCCTGGAGTCGTGAGTTTGCTCATCAGTACCTGGGGTGATGGCTGAAATCAGAAGGGGAACAAAAACCACAACACAAATTAATAGAGGTAAAAGGAAAACTGCAGTTTTTTTACTGGAAGTTGTCCATGGTCCAAGGCCCCGAAAGACAATTATCAGCTCACATTTATAGCCTTCAAAACTATCCACCCCTTAAAGTACCCAAACAAATTTTGTATAACATCTATGTCCCCAAAGCACCTAACCAGAATCCTTCCAATTCCCTGTACCCACCCCAAATTTGCCCCACCTCAAGCAGGTCCAGGAGTTCTAGGCCTGTATTTTGTCTTGCTACCCCCTCAGGAAAACTTAGAACTCAAACTACATAGTCAGACTAAAATACCCAAAAATATAAGGAAAAACTCCAAGGCATCATTTCCCCCCTTTAGAGGCTTAGACAGGAGCTTTTGCCTTGTCCAGTCTCTACCAAACTTGCTTGGCTATGTATTATACTACTTACATTTAACTCTATTAGATAGGGATGAACAACAGTGTAGACATTGATTCATGCAGTAAGCAATTACACAGACACTAATTATGAATAGAACTACCATGAACAGCTGCTTTACCCAAGTCCAGTTTGGCAACCACGAGGTGAGTGTAGGGAAGACCTTTTCAGGGTCCAGTGGGCCTTCCTCAAGGGCTCCCTGATGTAAGATAGGGGCCTGTTTCCAAATTTTAGCCAAATCTTTGTTAATTCTTCCACTCCGATCTATAAAGGAAAAACAACTTGAGTTTATGAGAGTAGGTAATCAAGAGCCATTCTCTTCATCAAAACACCAATTAGGAGCCAGCTTTCATCCTCAGTCACTGTTGGTGTTTGAGTACAAATCCAACAAGTTTTTTCATGCAGGATGTTAGACACGTTTTGGACTAGAGCCCCATGTAAATTTTGGTCCCAACTCATGGTTACCACCTGAACAAACAAAGCAAAAGGAACAGTTTAAACCATATCATCTTCTATATCAGTCTCTGTTCTGCTGGTTGTCTCTGGAGCAGAGGCTTTCTTCACTCTGGAATAGTGTAACCAAGGTCCTCTGTCAGTGACTGTGCAGTGAGAGTTGTCAACAGAACTTGGAATGCTCCTCTCCTCTCCACTTAGGCTGTAGAGGATCATAGTCCCACCATTTAATGTAGACCCAGTCCCTGGGCTGGAACTAGCAGTACCCAATCCCAGAAGTCTGGATGACATGATGAATCTCTATAGTTTCTGCAAAGTAGAACTCAAAGCCATTAAGTAATTTTGCAAATCAGTCTTCTCTCTCATATGAATCTCTGCTGGGATATGTGGGGTTTGGTGTGGTCTGCACTAGAGAATCTCAGAACTCATTGTCCCTCTGCCTTGGTTTGTATGGGGATTCTCAGCAGGGCTGTAGGCAGAGACTTAACCCATATCATTGACTTCTCCTGACAAATTTTGCTTGTTTGTGTTTTCAAAGTGCAGTTCATACGTTCTACTTTGCCACTTGCTTGGGGTCTGTAAGGTGTATGCAGATCCCAAGAAATTCCCAAATTTGACTTCCTTCCCCGTTGCCACAATAAAGTGCAGCCCCCTATCGGATGAGGCCCCCAAAGGAACCCCAAATCTTGGAATTTTGTGATTAAGTAAAACCTTTACCACCTCTTTTGCTGTCTTTGTGCAACAGGGGGTAAGCTTCAGGCCATCCACTAAAAGTATCAACCGAAACCACTATGTACCTGTATCCTCCTTTTTGTGGTAACTCAGCAAAATCTATTTGCCAATAATCTCCAGGAAGGTCTCCAGCCTTTGTCACCCCTAGCATTTCTCTCTTGCTCGTGTCTGTGTTGTTCTGACGACAGATCTCACATTTGTTAATGATGAACTAAACTACTTCTGTCCTACCTAACCCTATTATTGTTTTCTTTAAATGTTTCAAGAGATTTTCTGTTCCCCAATGGCTTCTCTAATGCTCCCTCAAAACTACCTCCCATAGGAGTGGGGGTGTGACTGCAACCTGTCCTGATGGGGTAACCACCCACCCACCATCTCCAATTCAGTTAACTGGTGACCTCTCTTACTGGGTTTTGGGGTGTACCCTGACAGATCAATCTCCTTCTCTGGTATCACTGCCAGGATATCCTGTTCTGCAGCCTCTTCTGCTGTGTGGTCAGCAAAATGGTTCCCTAATTCAGGAGCTGTTTTCCCCATTTGGTGGGCTTTGCAGTGCATGATAGATGCTTTTGCAGATTCCCAGGTGCTCTGCAGTAATGCTGGGATCTGTTCAGCAGGTTTAATCCCGATGCCTTGAGCAGCCAGCAGTCTTCTTTCTTTCCAGATGGCTCCATGGACATGCAAAACACTGAATGTGTATGCTTCCCGAATCCTTATGACAGTCACTGCCACAGCTTTTAGACACCCAGGCCATCCTTAGCTCAATTGATTTTGCTGTTTTGAAAAGTAAGCCACGGCTTGTCGTTGCTTGCCAGGGGATTGGGACTCCTAAAGCAACATTTTGTCAATCATACAAGAATAATTCAAAAGGTTTGGTTACATCTGGCAGTCCTGAGACTGCAGCTGACATCAGGGAACACTTCAGCTGTTTAAATGTTGCTCTGGTATTGTCTGTCCATGCCACAATCTCTTTTCCAGCTGCCTTTAAGGCCACATACAAAGGTTTCCCTAGTAGCCTGTAGTCAGGTATCCATAGGCAGCACCAGCCTGCTGTCCCAGGAAGGCCTGCATTTCCCTCATGGTGTGAGGCTCTGCAAGGCCACAGATGGCTTCTTTCCAGTCTAAGTCGTTGATGTCCTCAGAAAATCTCGACCCTCAAGTAAACCACTGCTGCAATTTAGGCCCTTTCTTTTGAGATCTTAAATCTCCCCAAAAAGTTCAAAAGACTTACAGTGAGCTGACGCACTCGTCTTGATCCTTGGCAGTAATTAGTGTATTGTCCACATACTGTAGAACCACTGCTCCAAGCTGCTGCCTTCTCCAGATCTCCCGCTCTCTTGCCAGTTGATTTCTGAACAAAGTTGGAGTGTTCTTAAAACCCTGGGGTAAGACTTTGCAGGTTAACTGAGCTTTCCTCCCTGCTTCAGGATTTTCCCTTTCAAAGGCAAATACTTCTTGGCTTCCCTCATGCACTGGGATGCAGAAAAAGGCATCTTTGATATCAAGCACAGTGAACCATGTGAAGTCATCTGTCAGGGTATTCAGAAGAGTATAGGGGTTGGCCACCACAGGGTGTATTTCCTGTGTTATCTTATTAATTGCCCTTAAATCCCGCACTAACTGATAGCTCTTTCCATCAGCTCTTGATTGGTAGGATGGGAGTATTACATCTGGAGTTACATTCTGCTAATAACCCGTACTTAAGGAATTTCTCAATTACAGGCACCAATCCCTTACGATTCTCTAGCTTTAAAGGATATTGTTTCTGTCTTACCAGTGTTGCTCCTGCTTTAATTCTTACAGGCACTGCTTGCTCAGACCTTCCAGGATGGCCACCATACCACACTACAGGGTCAACAGCCCCCTCAGACTCTGCGGGGATCTCGCCTCCATTCTCCTGTATGAAAAAAGCAGCTGCCTCGATATATTTAGTTTCAGTAATTATAGCCCTTATCTCCTCCCCCTTACAGAATTTAATTTCTGCTTCCAGTTTTTCCAACAGGTCTCTACCTAATAAAGGCTTTGGAGAGTTTGGCATATAGATGAACTGGTGAGTTACTCAATGCTTGCCCAATTTAAATTTTAAAGGTTGAAAGAAAGGCCTTAGTTACCCCAGTTGCACCAACCACTCGCACAGTATCTTCACTCAGCTCACCTTCCAAAATGTTCAATACAGAAAACGTTGCTCCCATGTCCACCAAAAACTGGACATTGTCTTTCCCCAGCTTATCTTTAACCAGAGGGTTCTGCTGGGATAGAATCCTCCAGTCCCCTTCAGTTTGTTGGGGACATACCCTGCTCTTCCAGTGGACACTGCTGTTTCCAATGTCCCTCCTTCTTGCAAAAAGCAAGTTGAGTTGGAGTCAGAGCATCTTCCTTTTGGTCTGTAGGTTCTGTTTCCTTTGTGACTTTCTTACTGTGTTGGGACCTGTGCTTTTGGCACTCATGTTCCTTATGATGTCTGTCTTCCTTCTTTGTGTCTGCCTTCCCTTTCCGTCCCCTATTCTGATACACCTTCCAAGCCACATCCAGAAATTTATATACATCTGACCTATCTTCTATTTTTTGCAGTTTTTGCCTTATGTCATCCGCAGATTGACGTGTAAATAGACTGGTCATCTGTATGTTCCCCTCAGGGCCTGTGATATCAATATTGGTGTGTTGCACAACAGCATCTTGTAACCTGTTGTAAAAATCTGAAGGGGATTCATCGCTGTATTGCCTTAAATTATATACTTTTGACCAATTTATTACCTTAGCATATCGGAGCCCATACACTACCCACTTCTGGTACTCTTTCCATTTCTCTATGTGGGCCGAATTGTTGGGATCCCATCTGGGATTCTGCACGGGAAAATAGTCATCTACTGTCCCCGGGCGCTTCATAGATATTATCGTTGCTTCAGCCGCGGTTCTGGCAGCTCTTTGCACCATCTCTTTTTCTGTTTTACTGAGCAGCATATCCAACATGAAATCAATATCCCACCAATCTGGATTTTGCCATTTCATCACTCTCTCAATATGGTCAGCCATCTTCTCTTGATTGTCTCTGTATTCCCCAACAGTATTTTTCAATTGTTGCAATTCTTCAAAGGAAGAATTAAAAGGGATCCATGCTGACATTGGCCCTTGATTCCCCATGGCTGCTCTTAGAGGAATGTGTGTAACTGGTTCAGATTCTACAAGTCTCCCCTGAGCCCTTGTCCGTCCAGAGACTGGGCTGTGAACTTCTAGAGCTTTAAGAACTGTTTGACCCTTTTTCTGATTGAACGCCGTGGGTCTTTCTTCCTCTCTTCCCTCCCTTAGAATTACACTCTCATCCGAGCTTTCAGAGCTGCCAGAACCCGGCCCCTCTTCACTTGATATGTCTGATTCTGCAGTGTCAGAGATCCTCCCCTGCTCCCGAGGAGGAGGGTACAAACCCCATTGTTTCTTTTTCCTCCCTTTTCTCTTGCCGCCCTTCTCCCTCCATCCCGAAGTCCCTTCTCCAGGTGAGGAAGGGGCTGTATCTCTGCTAGTAGCAGTTGCCAGAGTTCCTTTACCCTCGCCAGTCGCGAAGGGGGTTTGCTTTTCTTGCTTCACCCCCCTCGGAGTGGCTGCCACGGTCCCGCTCATCCCTTCCCCCGCCTCGTCCTGCCAGGGCAGCTGGGTGGGGGCAGCGCCTGGGGCCGAGGCGCTCACAGGGGTGAGGTTCTCAAGGCTGGGCGAGGTGGGTACTTCACCCCTGCACGTACAGAAAACAGAGCAGAGCCAATCTTCGGAGGAGGGAACAGTCCTCCTGGGCGGGAGAACGGGCCAGTCCACAGATTTGAAAACCTCATTTCTACATGTTGCCTTTGGGGTAAGAGCTGCATCTCTGTCCACAGAGGAGGAACCTGTTCCTTCTCTGCTCGCCCTCCAAACCTGAAAGGGGAAAATTGGCACCCCCACCTCCCTTGGGTCAGGGCCGGGCACTAGCAGCCCCCCCGGCGTGGGTGCTGCTGCACCAGGGGCAGGTGCTGCCCCGAGGCTGAAACCCACCTCAGCCACCGTGGTGGGACTGGCACTGGGGGCAGCTTGGCCGGCAGCCCCCCTCAAATCCAGTGCTATCAACACATCCAAATCCTCATCCGGTGCGATAGTATGGCTTGGAGCAATAGGACCTTTTGTATCATGTTTCCTTTTCCCCCTATCTGGTACCATAATTGCCAGCAAGCAATTGTAATGCCGGAGAAAGCTGGGAAAGGCTTCTTTCCTCCCCTCCCACTTTCTCCTCTACTGGGGTGGGAATCAAGCCAAAAGCAGTTCCCCCCCCACAGAAGGGGTAAAAACAGAGCGAGCCTATTAGGGTAAGGCCCCAAAAAGCCCAGGCCACCCTTGGCTGGGGCCCCCTTATTTTATGGAAAGATCCCAAATTACCTTGGCCCCTCGGGCCAGATTCTCCGCCCCGAGGTCAAAACCCTTTCCGGCCTCTCCAAAGGAATATTCCCCTTTTACCTGTAAAAGGCTGTTCTCACCTCCTGCGAGGGGCTCGTGGGAGCTTGAGAGTCTTGGATCAACAGGGGATGGAATGCTCGATCCAGACTGATCACACGTCCCGTGTCTCAGGTTGGAGTCGCCAAAACCGATGCCTGAAATCAGAAGGGGAATAAAAACCACAACACAAATTAATAGAGGTAAAAGGAAAACTGCAGCCTTTTACTGGGAGTTGTCCACACTCCAAGGCCCTGAAAAAAAAAAACACCGGCTCATATTTATAACCTTGAAAATTATCCATCCTTTAAAGTATCTGACCAAAGTTTGTCTAACACCTGTGTCCCCAAAGTATCCAACCAGAATCCTTCTAATTCCCTGTACCCACCCCGAATTTACCCTCCTCCGCCCTCCCTCCCGAAGCAGGTCCAGGAGTTCTAGGCCTGTATTTTGTCTTGCTACCCTTGTTATCTGTAGAGAAGAATGTAAACATTCAGGAAAAGCCTCACAGGGAAACTTAGAATTCAAACTATATAGTCAGACTAAAATCCCCAGAAATATAAGGGAAAACCTCAAGGCACCAGGGGAAGGATAATTATAATCTGAGAATCAGGTTTAGCTGGATAAAGTATTGTTTATTGGATACCCAGAAAGGAGATACGAGCCTAAAATCTTGTCTGTCCCTCTACACATCACATTCCATGTTTCATCCTATGATTCTCATACAGGAGGTTGTACTCACAAGTAGGGAAAAAAAATACCACAAAATATAACCCTAAATATCACAATTGTCATTGTAAGGTTGCAAGAGTTGACCACAAAGCATGCAAACATGACCTTCTAGGAAGTTATTGTTTATTTGCTCTGCCCCCCTCCCCACGTGTCTTTTAACAGGCTTGGCTGTCACACAGCTTCTAAATTGGAATATCTTGTCATCATCCCTGTCCTGACTTAGAGCCAGCCTGGCTGTGGGTTGTGGGAAGGATTTTCCAGGCTGACAAGCTCCCATTAAATTCTCATTAGTAACATTCCTGATCTGATGTGGATTAACATCACAGGAGGTGATTTTGCTACCCCAGGCTCTACCCAAATTCTCCTTGTTCTCCTGAATAGATTTGCCATCTCCTATTGTAGATTTTCAAACCACCCTTTTGGTAGGAAAAAACAAACCCACACTGCTTTTCTCATTTTCTTCTGTTTACCTTCTGTAATGTGAAAGTCTCTCTGAAGATGTTGACCAAAATAGCTGTTTCTCAGTCTACATCATTATTGAAAAAGCATCCCTTTTTCTAAGTCTCTGTGGCTTCTTTCCTCCCTCATCCAGCTACTTTTACCCAGTGATAGCACTTTTTGATGTTATTCTGGAGGCTTTGAAAGACAGGCTAAATCATACACTGGATTCTAATTAGACATGACATTTTTTTTAGAAAGAAACAGGACACTTGCTAAGAGGTGACTTAGGCTGCAGACTTTAACCATGTAGAAGTTATGAAATGCTGAGCTAAACATTTAGTTCTCCTTATGCACTTTGAGAATAATGGGAATATATATCCTCCATGATTTTTTATGTTCATTACATGCAAATGGAGATTTTTCCAGTAGTTTGGCTGTAATTTCACAGGTCTGACAGAAACAACTTGTTTGATTGCTGAAATCCAGAGGTATTTCTCCAAGTGGGGAGGCATTAGATCTTCCCCCATGCAAGATTAAGAGCGTGCAGCAAACGTTTTCCAAAGCATTTTGGGTCCCATTCATCTCCTTCAGTGAGATGTGCCTTATTTCAGAAATTACAGCTTCATTTGAGGAAATGGGTGAAATCACTTTGGCTGCTACATAAAGAATAACAACCACCAGCCCCCCCCAGCCCAGGCCATCATTAGCAGGATCATTTCAGGCTGAGAGGTTCATGTTTGGATAAGAAATGCAGAGCTGACATCCAGGTCCTAACAGAGAACACTGGAAAAGTGGTAGTTTTTCGGACAATACTGAATTAGAATGGACTCAAAGCAGTTTTTAGGTGTTAAAATGCCCTCCAGGTTGTGCTGTGGAATTTGCCCTTGACATTGACATTAAAGGCTGAGAGAATCCACAAAGTATTTGGGATTTCCTTGCCAAGGTGGAGGGAGCCCTTGGATACTTACTTCAAGTCGTGTTTCAGTCACCTTCAAGAAGAGAAACTTTGTTTTGAAAAGCCAGAAAGTATTGACATGCTGCTGCTGGGGGAAAGGTACATAATTATTCTTAAGAGAACAGAACTGAGAACATTTCTGAGGGAGAAACCAGCAGAATGGAGTCAAAGGAACTGCTAAATTAGGAAACATCATTAGACAACAGGGCTAACCTTGGGTTTGCTGCTTTGCTTTTGATTCCACACACTGGAAGAAAATTTAAACAGGAAAGAGCAAAGAGTGTCCTGATAGGGGAGAAAAAAATGTTTGTGTGTCTGTGCTGTCAACAAGTGGGGACAAGACAGCAAAAAACCCCTTGAAAATCCCCATTTTAAAACAGCCCCAAACTGTTGGATTCAGTGAACCACGTGCAAAGTTAGGAGTGTAATGCTGAGTACAACCAACTGTTAGCACACATCAGGTGTAGGCTGGAGTGAGTTCCTATTAATAGAAGTGTGTTCTTCAGTGTGATTAAAGATAAGAAGATGGAATCATCCACCTTTAGAAGTGTCACCAGGTTTTTTGCTGAATTGGGACTGGGTTGTGCTTTGTGTGTGTGTGCCTTTCATGCTCAGGGAAGCTGCTCCTGCAGGAGAGAGCAGCTGTTAATTGAGGCTGGAGTGTAGTGGAGGGCAAAATATTTTGGGAAATGTGGCTTGGCAGGGATTCAAGGTCTTCCAACAAGTTACCATTGACTTCATCTCTGTTGTGTTTGTAAAGTGACCCGTATTTCCTCATTCAATGTAAATTCCAATTTCAAGCCCAGCTGCCAAGACTAAAAGAATTTGAGGCATGTGGATGCAAATACCTTAAAAAAATAATTTCCCAGATCTAGCTAGAGCTTTATAAAAGAATAATAAAAAATGTTTTGCATTCAAATTAATAGTAGATGAATGTAAAGTAAATCTATAGAGCTTCACCCACTGATTCTGATCTAGGGACTCTTTTTGTTTTTGGCTTTGATTTTTAAAATGCACTTATCCATAAACCCTGGGAGTGTGCAAAAATAATAATGATTACAGCTTGTAAAGAATAAATTAGCAAGGACTTCTACTCCCCTCTAATTAATTCCCTAATAAATCCTGAACAAATAACTATGCTCTGAAGTCACTTATATTTACAAGGTAGCAGCAAATGAAGGTAATAAGGGAAATTAACGTGTGGCAGCAGCAGGTGAAGTGAAAGGGGCTGTAGGAGGATGCAGTGAATGTTCTCCAGCTGGGAAAATCATTTGTCTCCCAGCACAGCACAGGGAGAAGAACATGGCCATGGAAAATTGCTGCCAAGTTACTGCACTGGGGACTGTGTACACTGGAAGAAGAAACTATGACTTACCTTGTGACAAACCTGAACTCTGCTGTGCCCTCACCTGAATGTTCATCATCTGTTTGGCTGCTTGTGAACCTTCTGAGCTTTGTGTGCTTATCCTCCTTGGGAGGAGCAAACTGTGGAGGATCTGCCTGGGAAAAGCTTTTCCCTCTGCTGCCTTTTGCAGAGGTTTTAGAGAGCATGGAAGTATAAATTTCCTCTAAAATTGTTGGAATGTCAAGAGCTACCAACTAGGCCACTTATGAATTATTATTTAATGAATTGTTCTCTGACCTATCCAGTGGTAACCTGAGAGATAAAGTTGCACATTGGTTGGAGTGGTGAGAGCTCAAAGATTTAACTGTAAATAAATACAATTCCTTTAGGTCTACACTATAAAAAAGCATTTTAATCCACGTTCAACATTTATAGAGGTTGTTAAGTGCATGTATTTTAATATTCAGAAACACATCAGACTCTGTTTTAAAAGTGATCTTTGTTTCCAGTATCTGAAGAAAAACAGTCCTAATTTTGCCCATATTTGTTACATACAGCTCAGTTCTTATTTCTTTCTAGATTGAATGGCTCCTTTTCCTCTCAGCTGATTATACAATACATGTATTTATAGACAATAATCATCCCCCTTTTAGCCTTCTTTTGCTGTTCGGTGGAAGCTAAGCTCTTTTAGTCTTCTCTAATGAAAGGCTGTTCCCAGTTCTGAGATCCCTTCTGAAACCTCCTCTCTGCCTCCTTCAGGTAAATTCACCTCCCAGCACTGGTGACCAGAGTTTCAGATGAAGATTTGTCAGTTCTGGCTCCTGTAATTAATCACAATTCAGGCAGGGAAGAGCTTCAAAGCTCCCTGTGCCAGGAAAACAAAATTATAAGCTTAGTTAGAGATGATCTGGCTGGCAAGCTCATGGGGCTCTTACATTTTTGTTGTTTTACCTTTGCATTTTTTTTAGCCCTTTCATCACCTGATCCAAAGCTTTGCCGGTCAGACTGATGTGCCTACAGCTGCTGGGGTTGCTTCTCCTCCTTTCCTTTTTCTGAACTGCAGATGTTTTAGGTTTTCAGTCTCCAGGGTCTGTGAGTTTTCAGCTATTGTCATTAGTGCTCATGGTATAGCTGGAGTCTCCAGCTGGAATTGTGCCTGGACTGTGGATTCTCCAGTTAAGTAACATGTGCCAGGGCTGCAGCTAGAGGAGCTGGCAGGAATATACATTGTGCTTCTGTACACTTTTCCATTGATTGTCCTTATCCATCCCTGGAAGTCACAGGTGTGGAAGCAGGGCATGTATCGCTATGCTGTGCTTTAACCTTAAAACTCTGTTTTATTTAGGGAGCAGAGCAACTTCAAGGTCCTAAATCTCTCAATTTTGTTAAATCTAGATCTATGTAATAAGCTTTTAATACAGAGAAGCCAGAAGCTCTGGGCTGTTGACATTAATTATATGAGCAGGGTGCAAACCCCTCCATAAACAATCAGTCAGAAGGAAAACCATTCCAGAGCAGTGGAATTCTGCCTAAAATACCCAAACCTGCTGAAGTCTTTCCCTAAAACCTTATATTTAGAGCCCTGAACTTGTTATATTCTCTTGGATGTATCCAATTTATGCTGTGTGAATAGGAAAGCACTTTTCTAGAAGTTCAGAGGACTTGTTCAGTGTTGGGAAAGCTTGGTGTTGATGGACAGGAGATGGGCAGTGGGCAGTGGCACTTCCAGCTGAGATGAAAGTCCCTGCTCCAGCTGTTCACTGTTTGGGGCACTCTGCTGAGTATAATACGCTTCCTTGGCTTCCAAAGAAAAACCATAATAATGGTCTGTGTGAAATAAAGGCATGAGGACATCACTCCCAAAATACATATGACCCTTTTGGGGCAGGCATTTAATCATCATAATCACACACAGTTATGAGTTTTGCTTTGAAAGGAGAAGTTTCTTAATAGAAATTTTTTTAATCTGCTGTTTAAAACTTCCATTCCCTGTACTTTTCCTTGTGCCTCCAAACTACAAATTGCTGGGTTCTTCTCAGTTGTGTGAATAAAAATCAGTCAAGTACCATTATGAAGGCTGCCTACAATACACTTTTGCGTTTTCTTCTGAGGCGGGTCCTCCCCCAGCTCCTTTCCTTTTGGAATATGGCTGCACCTCATCAATCCTCCTTTCCCTCCTGTTGTTACCCACTTGTGTGAGTGGGACGAGCAGCAGAGCGAGAGCAATTGTAGCTGAACCAAACCAGCTCCAAGCAGGTACAGTCAAGGGGCTCGTGTCCACGCAAGTCCCACTGCAAGGAAACCAAGCTGCTTGCATGAGAAACTTGCAGTTTTGAGTGTGCTTGTGAGCTGGATGCAAAGGCAAGCGTGGGGAAACAGGATAGCATGGCTGTGGGGGTGGGATTAGAATAAGGAGATAGTTCTCCAGCTTTGCCACTCTTTTCCCCTCTCCTGATAGGAGGTTACTTCACAAACCCGTTGCTCCTTTTGTTCGCTGAAATCTTACTCCCATTTTTCCAGTGCATTATTCTAGCACCCTTGGGGATTGCAGATCACACACTGACTCTTTGGTGTGTCCTTCACCTGCTTCCTGACTATTTCCTTGCACTAAGATTTGCCTTGGTAGATCTTTGTACCAGTTTCCACACTGCTTAGCCCAGAGAATCTGTAAATCCAAGGAAATTAAGTTTTCCTTAATGAAGCAGCAAAGAACTATATGCAGAAGAATTGTTTTGCTTTCATTATTAACAGGGTACTTAGCATGAAAATTCTCTCTCATTTTTTTTCCCTGATAGCCCAATGTTTTATGCTTTATATAAAACACAGACTAGTTTTATGCTTTCTGTAAAGCACAGACTATTTTCCCTGTACTAAAAAATGTTGCTGCTCTTACAGCTCCAAGGATATACACTGAGAGACCATGTGTTATTAAAATAGCCAAAACTTTTCAGTCTGGGACTTATTCTTCATAGGAGTGGTTCCTGTAAGAGCCTTTCCGTAGGGATGTCAGGTAAATTTGTTTCATGGGTTTTCTTGAAGTGCCAAGAAACCCAGTAAGGTGCTCAGAGCTCATTCCCAGAGCAGTAGAGTCAAAAAACAAACACTGGTTCTTGCCTTGCTGAGTTTGTCCAACTCTTTAGGAATCAAGAATGGTTGGTGACCACCTAATGAAGCTTAGCTTGGGTTCAGATTTGCAGATAACTCATTTTCAGTAGTGAGAAGTCATTCTGTTCTCATTCTGCTCCAGTGATTTTTTTGAAAAATTCCCATTCCCTGCAGTGTGAAGCCCCTTGGTTTTGGCTAGTGGTGAGAAATACCGGTGCAGACCCAGGGAGCCATGTGGTCTCAGCACTGCTTGAAACCATCCCTTCGTGTTTTACAAGCTGCTGCTCTGAGTAACATGTTGTCCTTCGGAATGAGCCTGAAGTGGGTGAGGCTGCAGTGATTTTCTGCCAGTGTTTATTGGCCAGAAAGGAACAGCTGGAAAATAAGTGGGTTTGAGTGAAGTAGTGGAGGCAGCAGAGCGTTTTCTGCCTCTTGTCCCTCAGCAGCCAGCTGTGCCTCTCACCCAGTTTTCGTTTTGTGTGCCAGCGTGGTGGGTTTGTTTCAGGCTTTAGATTTTGTAACAGATGTTTGGAAGGCAGAGAATTGAGAAGCCACTTGAGCAAGTTAAAGTTCTGTGTGTTTAATTGACCCTTTGAGAAGTCAATGGCTATTCTATAAATCAGAGTTTAACCAGAGCATTCATTCCATTATGTGAGTGCCCTGCTGCTGTTTGTACATCTGTGTGGGGCTCGAAGGGGTCCGGCTGCTTTGGGCAGGTTGGTGAGTCTTAGCATTGAGGATGTGATTTTCAATGGGCTCTTGAAGAGAGTGGCTGGGAAAGCAGCAAATTTTGAACTTATAAAGAACAAGTGTGTGCAGAAAAAGCCTTTGCTGTTGTTGAGGAGAGTTTTTCTGTTGAGTTGAGAGTGTATGTGAGGCTCTGCTGCTGGTTTATTGGCAGAGCCTCTGATTTTTGAGGCCTGATAATTGAGTTGTGTGCTGCCAGGAGGAAGCATGGAGACAGTTACTTCAGGGACTGTCTCATTCCAGTGGGATGCAGCTTATGAATTATAAAATGGGACATTTTGGGGAAGCACAGCACCACCTTAGCTCATCTCCAACTGAAGTCAGTGACAGCCTTGTCTTTACTGGTAGTGCAGGTTTCTATTAAATCAGTCTCGCCCGTCCTTCACATCCTTTGGGATGAGGAGACAAATTTCCATGTTTCATTCAATTTATTCCTAAGAGTAATGGGGAAAAATAGTGATGTTTTCAACAGGGGGATGATACATGACATCCCCAAGCTGTGCAAGAACCCTTTGTGAACTGGCAGCAAATATTCACTCCCACTGCAGAGAATTTCATCCTGGAGTTGATCCCAGTGTGGCTGAGGGCTCAGTACACTGTCAGAATCTCTGAAACCTGAACAAGGTGTATTCCAGAAATGGCTTTAAATTGCTGAGTTTTTGTATATGTTTACTCTGAACCTCTAGGTCCAGATACTTCATTAGCATAAAGAAGTAATTTCTTCATCACCCAGAAAGGGTGATGAGATATTGGAATGGGTGGTGGAGTCACAATCCCTGGAGGTGTTTAAGGAAAGTCTGGGTGTGGCACTCAGTGCCATGGTCTAGTTGACCAAGTGGTGTTTGGTCTTAGGTTGAACTCAGATCTAAATGTTAATATTTTCTTTCTAATGCATTGTTGGGGCATTAGTCACATGGCTTTATTTTAACTAGAGCTTTTTAAAGGCAGAATGAAAATCAGTAACACACAACTGCAGATATTTTTTCTTCCAGAAATACTCAGTGCTTTCATGTTCAGAAAATGCTAAGATTGAGTCTTTCGGTATTAAAGAACCATTTCATTATGATTAACAATTCCCAATAGAAGCTGTTGTTTAAGTCTCTTTGTTTCAGTAAATTGGCCTTTTCCCCTTGAAAACTATGTCCAGATGTTGCCATCCAGTAGCACAAAATGCAGCTTGTTTACAAAACTGGCCTAGTTTCCCCAAGTTTATTTACTAGCACTGTATCAGACAAACTTCGAAGGCAATCTTGTGTCTCCTACTAGACTGACTGGGAATATTTAGAAGAACTGAATCAGCTTTCAGGCCCACAGTTTCTTCTTCAGATTTGAAATGAGGAGCCACAGATTGCTCAGCTAAGTGGAAAGTGAGTTTACAGGGTTTAATGAGCTGTGTATCAGTTAAACCATCTCCCTAACTAGCAGTGGCTGAGAACTGTTCTCCACAGTGGCTGGCAGCAATATTTCATACACTGGGGGGAAAAAAGAATATCCAGGCAGAAGGGAAAGTGGAAATGGAGATTGAACAGAGCAATCCACAAGTACTCAGCTCCAGTGAGTACTCAGAGCAGAAGGGAATTACTTCAGTTGGGGATGTATAGAAAGTAATTGGCTCCCTGGACCAGCTGATCATGCAGCTGTTGCAGTGCACACCTGCTTTTCCCAGTCTCCTTGACACAGTTTTGGGAATTGTGTAGGACAGTTGATCGTGCTTTCAGCCCACTATGCTGCCACTGGCTCTTCAGCAGAGCTCTCCAGCTGGATCCATGAGGAATCCTGCTTTGTAGCTGGGGTTATGTCACAAGCAGGTTCCCAAGACACCCTGAGTCACTTGGCATCATTTTGGGCAGTTTAAAATAGAAGTGAGCCAGATCCTCAGCTGGTATAAATTGGGGTTACTATATTAAATTCAGATGGGCCTAATTATAAGTGCTGAAGAAGTCACTGAGTGTGGCACAATGTATTGCTTTTGTGAGTGTGTGCTCACCCATAAAAGTGAGATTGCACAATGCAGCTCTCCATCAAAGCATCTGTCTCAGCTGCTAATTGAAAACAAACATGGAAGGATTAATAATTCACTTTGCTGGAATTTTTGTATTATAAATGATCGGAGGGATCTCCCACTTGAAGTAAGAGATGTTGCTCTATTGCAAGATTCATAAATCCCAACAGCAATGACTGGAGGTCTCCAAACAGGGAAAAGTTGGACTTGCAGAGGGTTTGGAGGTTTTTATTTGTTTTTTTTTTCCTCTTTTATTTTTTTTTCCCCAGTTGCTATGGCTTCTGTGCCTCCTGCAGCACGAGTGCAGAGTTTACAAGCCTGCACAGAGGAGCCGTAACACAACTCCAGTTGGCTTGGGTGGAGGAGGGTTTGGGATTTCGCTGCACAGGAAACGGGACATTTTTCTGGCCACTCCTCAAGTGTGTTTTCTCTTTGCCGAATGTGGGCAGAGTTTTGCAACAGGGAAATAGGGAATTGTGTTTCCTCTCCTTTGTGAGGAAGTTGATCTCTGTCTTCTTAATTAGTCATTGAAAAGATGAAAGCAAGTGCTCACAGGTGAGGGAATTCCAGGAGGTTTGTTTGAGCCAAAGAACTACTAAGAAATGGCACACGATGAATTCTGATTGCTCCAAGCCCTTACACAGATGCAGATCCTGCCCTCATCCTCTTCATTCAGAGCACAGGCTGCAGCACCTGGCAGGCTCTTCTTTCTGGAGGCCTGAATATATGGATCAGATTTTCTTATGGAAGCTGGACCATTCCTTCCCAATTCCTAATGGTGCCTGAGACTTTGGACTAAATCCTCCTATCAAATTACTACCTGGGAGAGAATTCTGCTGAATTAAATGGTCATGTCAAACAGGGATATAAAGGATTATAAGGAGAGGGTTATAAAACCAGCTTTCTGTGTCAGGGAGGTAAAGGACAGGAGGGCCATAAGGTGGATGTTCTGGTCTTGTCCAAGTAGCCCCACAGAACTCTACCCTTTCCCTGTTCTTGTGTCCTCATGCTGTCACATTTTCTGCAGGTGGCTTGATGGCATGAAAGTAGTAATCAAAACTCCAGAACAAATCTGTACCTCGTCCTCCTCCATCCAGGGGGATGCAGAGCTGAGCAGGGTTGTTCAGGCCCTTTGACTGTCCCTGGGAATGCTGGTCATTGCTTTTCCTTTTTTTGTCTCTTTTTAATATGTGTTATTGCATTTAAAAGGGTCTCTTTATGTTTGTGTTATGGGAGATCTAGTTACACTTTTGTAAGTGAATTAATTATTTATTCTGTTTATTTGGTTTGTTTTAAAAAAGCTAAACTACCAGACCAATCTAACCAAAAAAGTATTTTGAAACTGATTCTGTGTGTGGCTCAGCATCTTTGCCTAAGATCTATTTTTCTTCATCATATTTAATTTCATGTGTTTACTGTTAAAGCCTTTATTTTTAGTGCTTGTTAGTCCTTTCAATCATGAAAATCTTATTTTTACAACGTGTTCTGCAAGTGCCTGTAGCTTCTGTAGAACATTTCACAGTGGGCTGGAGCCCACTTCAGAGTGAGGGTATTTATTATTTACTGTGGTAAATATAACCCCTGTTTCCTGCCTTAGTTCTCGCTCTCAGTGTGATAAACCCACTGTGGCTCTGCCATATTCCATTGTTTTCCTTCCTGCCAGGATCTAAATGGCTGCATGGATGAACTCAGAGATGAGCCCTGCAGAGTGCCATGGTCCTGCTTTATTTAAAGTTGTGTCTGTTGCCATTCCTGCGCAGGAAGCTGTTTGAGATGTGTGGCACAGAGCAGATTCCAGAATTAAAATCCATAGAGACACGTTTGCCCTGGGACTCAGGGCATAAATTCTGCTGAGAGAGGAATGATGTGAATGTGGGGATGTTATCACAAAACCCAGGGAAGGATCTGTGGCTGCCAGAAGTCAGCGTTGCTTTCTCACCACTGCAGTTGTTTCTCCTTGGTGAGCCTGGAGACCTGGCACACTGGGAAAGGGAGACTTAGGGCTCCCTCATCTTGGCAAGTTTTGATACTCTTGGCCTCTTTCAGGCAAGTAAGAGCAAAAAATAACCCTCTCGGAAGTGCAGGCTTCCCCTAAAACAGGCTGCATGAAGAGGGGAAAAGGTGCTCCCAGAGTTCAGCAGGAATTGGGATTGCTGGGGGGGGGGAACACTGTGTGGTCACATGGAAATCTGCTGGTAGAGCTTTTTGTCTTAGGAGGCTACAAAAGTCTGCAGGAGTGGGTTCCTTAAAATGAAAAAAATTAAGGATCCAGAGTAATCCATGGCAAAACAACATGTCCAGAAATGAATTTTTGTTTTCTTTTCTTCTTGGAATTAAGAACAGGAACAGTGGCTTTGTCCAGCATGGAGATTTCAAATTCCCCACACAGTATTTGCAGTTGCTGCTGGGAGACTGAAATGCTTTGAGCTGATGTAGCTGCTCTTGCAGTGCTGAAGCTTCATATTCCACGTGTGTAGGAATTTGCCTGAGAAAGCTGTCATGCTGTGCCAGTTTCATTCCAAGTATGGCACGTGTTGTATAATCCATAACTCCAGAGTAACTCAAGAACTACGAAATGCTTGTCAAAAGTACATTCTTTTTTTTTACTGAGCAGCAGTCACTAAAATTGTTGGAACCCGTTAGCATTGTAGATATAACACTTCTTGGGTTTTTATGTGCACTTTTCAAGATGTTCTGGCAGTAATAAAGTGGGTTTTCTGTTTGTAATGATGCCTTTTTCACACTGTGACTAGCATCAAAATGCTAAAATTGTATTAAAAAGATTAAAACAAAAGCACAGCAGCTGCTATTTAGTGATGCAGGAAATCAGCTTGGCTTGTATGTAATCTATATATCATTAGAGACCTGCATAATATTGCAACTGGAGTTGTTGAAGTGCTCCAGAGCCCTCTGGGAAGCTGATCTCAGTTTGGACAGGAGTCATTGTAAAATTCCTGACAGATGTGGGAAGTGGGACTCTGATAACACAACAAGGCCTCTTGAATGATGTAATAAGTAATTGTATTGCAATTTTTCCTTCTAGGAGACTGAGCTGCTGGATATCAGCCTCGTCAAAGATGCCAGATGTGGAAAACATGCCAGAGCTCCCAAGGTAGGAATTCTTGCTGTGTGCTTCCATGTTACACTGATAACCTAGATAAAAAAGAATGGGAATTACATGTGAGAATTTAAAAAAAGAAAAAAAGGTTCTCTTCACTAAGAAGTGTTTTGCCTTTTCCTCATTTAAACACTGCTTCCAATGAGGAGTGTGGGGATTGCTGAGCTGTTGTCATTGGATTCTGTGTGGAGAGTGCTGCTTGAAGCTCTGCCGGCAGCGAGGGAACAAAACTCCTAGTTTGTTGAGGTGCACTTACACAAGTTCTTGCCTTCCCTGACGGCAAGGAGCTGATAGTTGATAAGGTCCATGTTGTGTTTTGTGCTGCTGATTCTCCTCTTTCAGTGCCTCTTGAGGTTTTTGTGAGTTTTTTTTTTTTAAATTGCCATCAGAGATGTGGGGACATGAGCTCCCTTTAGGTTTGCCCTGATGTATTACACACTCCTTTGCAGTCTCTAAAGACAGCAGGCTGTAGAGATACCTGTTCTCTCTGGTGTTTTTGTTTGGACAGACACTACGCATCAGAGAAAAAGCCAAAGCACTCAGCTCCGGAAGCAAGACAGTGCCTGAGGGAATCTCAGGAGTGATAGGAAAAAAGGCAATCTCCTTAGGGGCCTGAAAGTATGGCCTTGCTGCTGCTGAGCTGTGGTTGAACATCCCAAAGGAACGATGGTCCTCCCCTCATCCTGGCTGGGTCTGGATAGCCATGGTTTCCCAGGAAGCCCCACAGGCTCCTTGGCTCCTCGAGGGCTGGCACCAGGAATGGAAAAGGTTGTTCCTCCATGCCAGAATGCAATTGTAGTTATCTCTGAACAGACTATTCACATTTGGTTTTCAAAGCTTTCCATGTAGTGCTGGCAGCATTTTAAAGACTGAGTTATAATTGAAATGCAGCAGAAGTACTTTATGACATCAACATTAATACCAAATGAGTTCACCATGATTAATGGTTCTATGATGAATAGCAATAAAGTATTAACAATGTCTAGAACATTATTTTAAAATGCTACCCGCTTTACAGAGGGCATTCATGTTCTTCTAATAAAATGTTTTTAGCTAAAATTTATGCATAGCTATTGCCTTGGTGACTTTTATTTATTAGGTTATATAAAGGCTGGTTTTGTTACAGCATGTTACGGGTTTGACAGCAGTGGCATTAAGTGAAGGCTGTGTGAAAATCCAAACTCTTTGGGGTGGTGAAATGCACCACCTGTGTGACTGAGTTTGCTGTTTGTCATTGATTTGTGTGTGGGCCAAAGGAAAACAGCACCTGGGTTGGCTGTGGATGGGATCCTGCCAATGGTGTGCAACAAACCCCTGGTTTTGGGGTCAGTGGTGTCAGCTGTGCTTTGATCCGTGTTGTGGGGCTGAGCAAAGGAGTGTCCCCTGCAGGAGAGGGAGTGTTACAGGAGCCCTGTTGGTGTCACTTCCACGGAGGATCTAAAGCTAAAACAGCAGCAGCAAGGCTTGGCTCTGAGTCAAGCACCAGCAGCTTGTGATTGCCCTGAGGTTTCCAGTAAAACCCCTGGAATATTGGCAGCACCACATGTGGAGGGTACTCACCAAATCCCAGCTTCTCAGGGGCTGTTTTTCCAGGTGGGAGCAAACCCTGCTCTCAGCTGAGCACCAGTAATGAGCTCTGGTTAGGGATATTCCCTGTGAGGGCAACACCCCTCCTTCTGCCCATGGTTCTGGGCAATTCTTATACTGCATTAGGGGTCTTCTGCTAGTTTATGCAAAGTTTTAATCTATTTTCAGAATGCTAAGAGTAGATTTCATCTGTGGTTATCATTAAAGACTTAATGGGACTCCTTAAACATCATTTAGTTTATTTCTGATCTGCTGCTGTCTGTTCATAGAAATGTCTTTTTTAATAAGCCTTAACTTAAATAAAAAAGAGTAATTCCTTTTTATTTTTATAGTAAACTAGATTTCAGTGTCATTAACAACTCCCCTAGTAAGGTTCCAGAACCTGCTGGGTGTGCTGCTACACAAGACCATGAGCACATAATGATTTCAGAGGACCATAGGCAGTCCTAGTTACCAAAAAAGTGTTCTCATGCTGCATTCAGTGTACTTTCTGCACAGCCATTAGTATTCTCCATTTCTAAAAAAAGAGTGAGAAGCACAAAGTGTTTATCAGTTTCTCTTTCAGCTTTTGTTGGTTGCCTTTCACTTCTCCCAGTATTTTTCCAAAAGTCTGGACACACACATTTTGTGATTGTTCCTGCCTGTTTGTTGTTACATCTTTCTGGGTTTCTCATCCATTTTCCATTATTTCCTCCATTCCCCATTACGTTTATCCTCAAAAGTTCCCTTGGAGGCACAGAAGTGCAGCTCTAATCCCACAGTCATCATGTTAAGGTAGCACAAGGACCGAACTGAGATTCCTGGTGAGACACAAGACTGTTCTTTAGCGGGTGCCAAAACACTAGATGCTGGGGAGATGAAAAGATTCCAATCCCAACCAGTCAGCAGTAGACTGGGGTGACCCCGTATTTCTGAGAAGCTTCAGAATCTCCTTCTTTTTGCATGTTGTCAGGGGTGGCTCCTTCTGCCTTCAGCTGCTATTTTCAGAAGCAGTAACAGAGTTTTCTGTCTCAAGGCAACATTCATGCAAAGGCTGATTCCTTGGGATTAAGGCAGATTTCAGGCAGCACAGAGCACTGCAGCAGATCTCTCTCTACATGGGAAGAAAAATGGAGGTGATGTTCTGAAGAGAACATGAAAAGACACTTTAAGTGTGTCTGTTATGAGGAAATGCCTGAATTCAAATTACAATTAAATTCATCTAGAAGCGATGGAGTTATAAAATGATTATCAGGATTTTGCTTTTTTAGTTTTCATTTGAATCAGATAGAAAAGGGAGCAAGAGAATTTTTGAGAAGAGGAGATTAATACACAGTTAATTTTTTCCCTTCAGAAGACGTGCCTGCCCATAATTCCAGCCATGGAACGTGTTTCTCTCCCAGCTCTCAGGGACTCAGAGCTTCCCCAGTGTCAGCACTGGTGTGGCATCAGGATGCTCAGAGCTCACATGTGTGTTTTGAAACGCTGAAGGAATGTGAAAATCCTTAGTTGTGATGAAGCAATTCCTTATTTCCCTTTAGCCACACATTCAGTCCTCTCCAGAGCTCGCTCTTGATGTGCAGACTAAGAGGCGTCTTCTCCCTTGTAAACTTTAGTGTCAAGGTCTGCAAAATGAAATAACTCCAGCAGCTTTGGTACAGTGAGGCATAGAAATAGCTCTGGATATTCACATGCCTTCTGTGAAAACCTGCAAGTGCCACTCCAAAGAGAGCCTGTGCTCTTTAAAGGGAGTCGTAGCTAAAAATGTCAGGCACCAGTAAATACTGAGGAATGGTCAGGTGGGGAGAATTTGGCAGCTGCAAGCAGGACTAGAGAATTCACACTTTTACCATCTTGTATTTACTTTAGCCAATAACAGTTTCTATGGAAACTAAAAATCTTAAAGCAACTGCATAAGTGTTTTTACTAGCGAGGAGAAATATCAGGAGGAGTTGACAGGGATAAGGAAATAACCCCATGGCAAATGCTCAGATTGAAAACTTTTGATGCATTTGATCAGTCTGTTTTCCCTCAGCATCCTGTTTTCCCTCATAAATCATTCAGCAGGAAATGAATTTCTTTAAATAACATATACTGTGAAACCTGTAGGAGATGAAATTATGAATGATGGAATCACTCTCATGCCAAGATGTGTTGTGTGTGTAGTCCCCAATTTAAAAAAAACCCTCACAGCTCCCCTGCCCTGAATGTTCTCACTTTAACAAGCAAGAGAAAAATAAGGCAGCTGTTTGAATGTCAGAAATTTGCCAAGACCCCACCTACTATTAATACCATCACCAGCCTTTCTGTATTCATTTGGTTTTCTGGAAACGCTCGAGTCAAGGGAGAAGATTTTGAGTCTCTCAGCAGTAATTGAAGAACTGCTGCAGAGGGTTTGCTGGTTTCTGACACAGCAGTAGAGAAAAATCAGCACTTCCTGAACTAGGTGAGCACAGAAACTAAAAGGAAAGCTAACAAGGAGAATCTAAATAATTAACTGAAAAACTGGTGATCTGAGGGGAAAAGCGGATGTACAAGTCACTGTGAATTGCCAGAGCAACCAAGACTGAATTCTTCTGCCTCTGAACTCCCTGGCACTGCCTTAGAGCCAGACTTCACTGATGTTTGGGTAAAGTTCATGCAGAGAAGCACAAAGTAAGACTTCTATTGTTAATGATCTCCTATTTTTCTTTGTTTTCTACTGTACTGCCTGAAGTTAATGAATGCAGGTGAAGAATTTTTTGAGAACACACTCAAATGAACCACAGAGAGCCCTTGGTTGATTGCTTCTGAATTAGGCTCTAACTGCTAATTTAAGAGTCGAGTCATAATAAACTTAAATCAGTTGATGTCCTTGTGGTATCTGAACTCACCTTTTTGCTGGCAGATTTTTGCGGTCAGATTATTTGTTTGTTTGGTTGGTTGGGTTTTTTTGTCAAGAGAACAAAAGAGGCCTCTGTCACTTGTGAAACACCTGAAAAGTGACCCAAATCTTCTTTTCTTCATGATACAGCCTGTGCAGGAACATGTATGTTGCCTTTAGTAGCCACCCTGGTTAGGCAGCATATGTCAACTGGCAGAGATATTTTTTATTTTTGCTCTTTTTTTTAAGCTTTCTGCTCCACTCAGTAAATTCCCTGGAAAAGCCAGCTGTGTACATGGATCACAAGGAAGAGCAGCACACCTGCTGCCCTTTGCAGCACCAACTCATGTTGCTCTGCCTGTCTGAAATGTTGCTATTGCTGTTATTTTTGTCTCTGATAAATGCATGCTGCTTTCCCTTCAACAACCTTGATGCTAAATTAGAAACTAATGTAAATTATGCCCAAGCAATGTTCTATTTCTGCCAAAAAGGAGTAAAAATGGAATATGCATATAGCTCACCTTCTTCCCACTCACCTTGGGGATAAATGACAGCCACAAACATCCACCCCAAATTTGTTTGTTTTTCTACATAGCTGCTATTTTTTTTATAATAATTATTGAATTGCATGAACATTTCCTCTAGGTTGAATTTTCCTTTCTTAAGGAAGGTTAGAATTAACTTCTTTGGATGGTATTTGGCCAATGCTCACGTGGGCACCGTTGTAAAGACGGGAAACACAAGCAGTTGAAATGCCAAGAGTGTGGGAATTGTGGTCACACTGTGAGGGGGTTTTGCTTTGGATCCTTCTCAGGGAGGAATAAACTCACTCTGCCCTTCTCTGTTCACTTCCCTGCTCTTTGGAATCACCTCTTCTCCAGGCTGAGCGTGCTCCTAATGGCACCCAGCAGCTTTCACTCTTCCAAATTTTCCCCAGCAGTGCAGAATTGATTTCCAAAAGCTCTGCCCATAGCAAAGCTCTGCTGCTTTTTCAGATTGAAAGCAAGGTTCTGCATGGCCAGGGAGCTTTTGTTTGGGTTTTGTTGCTGGTTTTTTGGATTATTTTTTTTTTTTGTGGGAATTTAACTTCCTTGGGAAGAGTCTCATCTCCAAAGAGAAAGCTGTTGGTGCTGCCATTCAGGAGTCCAGAGAATAGCTCTTCACTTCTCCATCACCTAGAGAAACTTGCCATCAGACACATTATTCCTGCTGTTCTGCAAGTAAGGCAAAGCTTCCTGGAAGCCCAGGGACAGCCTGGGGCACCCAGGAGCAGCTCAGTATAGCCCTTCTCTTCCCTCCCTGTGTCTGGGCAGTTCATCCCCATCACTGTTCCCCAACACTCAGGGCATGGCAGAAAGCACAGGGTTTTCTCCAAGGCTTTCACTGTGAATCATTGCCAATAAGATGTAATTATTTTTTCTCCCTGCTCACTGACAGTTCCACTTAGCTTTCTGTGCTGCTTGGTTTTATGCTTTATAAAGCATTCGTGGTCTTTTTGTTTGGCAAAGTTCTCAGTGCAAAGCACACAACAAGAAATTCTGTATCTTAGGATGCACAAAGGCATTTTATAACTATGATTTTAAAATTTGACATTTAAATTTGAAAAGGTATGAACTGCTCAATTAAATCTGTGATATTTGAGTTGCTGAGAACACCAGAAAGTATCAAAAAAGCTGTGCTTTGAATGCTGCTGATGCTTTTGAATGAACCTCCATACAGGCAAACATTTTTTTTCCTTTGTCTCCTTTGGTGTGACTTTTTGTGTGATTTCAAAAAGAGATTGACAGAAACAGCTTTGGTGCTCTCAGGCACATATAATACACCAAAACTGTATTACAACTATACACAAGCCATTCTCAGGGGCTTTCAGGGATTGAAGTAGCACAGCAGTGGCTGGCACAAAGTTTAGGAGTTGTTGCAAGGTTGTAAAGTTGTTTTGGAGGTGCTTTTAGCAATGCTGAGATGCTATTCTTGCCTGTCAATGTCCCATAGTATTTATTCCCTGTGTGTTCAGATCCCTTTGACTTGAACTAAGATCATAAAGTCTTGGGAAAGTACAGCCCTTTTTTCCTTCAGTATCAAAGTCCTGTTTCATGATAGTGCTGCTGATACAAAAAATAATAAATAAAACGTTGCTATCAGTAAAAATAAGGAATGCTCCATCCAGGCCGTGTCTGGAAGGAATGTCAAGATTTTTCCTAGGAAAATGTAAAGGCACTGACTACCTGGATCATACCAGTGTTTCCTTTGGAGTGATAATCCCCCTCTAAAACTATTTATTAAGTATTAAAATATATATTTTAGCAGTAGCATGGAGAGGTCTGATGGAAGTGCAGTACCCTCAGGCTTCAAATGTGGAATCTACAGGCTCAAGGGAAAATGCCACAGCAGATTCCTTCTGAACTGTTGGGAACAAAGGATTTAAATTTTCCTGGTTTCCTGGAGTTCAGCTTGGTGATCTTTCATTCCATCCCTTGACTTTAACCAGCTGTTTGGAGAAAGCTGGTAGGTTTTAATTAGTTGCAAAGGTTTGATATGTTTGTTAGCATTTGCATATAAATGGTTCCTTCTTGTGGAAAAAACCCATCTAGGCTTGGAAAAAAGACCGCTGTGAAGAGGATTGGATTTGGATCCTGAGTATCCACGGCTGACAGAAGGACAGGGCTTGAAACTCCAGAGATGTTTCTGAGATCTACAGGAGTCATTGAACATTTTCCTTCAATATTGATGTTCTTTAGGCTTGCTTAAACTCCATTAGGGCAGCTCCCAGCTTCCAAGTTTGTATTCTTCCATGAAGATCAGCACTCACAGCTGAGCACATTTGGGTGTAAAACTGCACATTTGCATAACATTTGTTGATCCTACTTGTACTCTGCCCAGTGTGAATGTCTGTGAAAAAATGATGGGAAGAAACTTGGCACTGCAAGCTAAAACTTTGATCAGGAAATAATTACAGCCTTGCCATAGATAATTCTTGTTTCATCACTGTGGCTTTTTTGGTCCATGTGTGTCCCAAAGCATGTTGGATGCAGCAGGGACACGAGGGCAGATCTAATCCTGTCCTGCCAGGAGACCTCCACCAGTATCACAGGGAAACATTTCACTGGGAATGTGAAAGTAGGACTTACAAGGGTCAGTCACAGGTAAGGCAGTTAATGGGAAGAAATACAAATAGCCCAGGGTTTGTGAGAACTGTAAAGCAGCAGCAAACTGTGGGTGTTTCCACTGTAACAATATCAGTGCATTTAAGTTAAATCCATGTTACCATTTTTCCAGAGCATCAAGCAGAAATGAGATTGGTTTCTTTTGCTTTATCTCCTACGGATTCTTGGGAACGAACTTACCTCCATACCCCTGAAGTGTACATTGGATTATTAACCAGCCTAAAATTTCAAGAGTCTTCCAGAAATCCTGGCAATGTTCCAGTGGGGCTGTGGAGTGTCCAGGAGAGTGTGCAGAAAGGGGATTTCAGTGCTGCTCTTGCACTGAGGTTCAGCTCTGGCTTTTGTTGGAAGAACAGTCCTGAGTTGCCAAAGGATAGAGAAAAAACCTGGGTGTGTGTCTGTAAATTGCAGCAATCCATTAGAGTGCAGGTTTTCTCTTTTGAAGATGTATTTCACATGGTTTAGGTTTGTGATCTTCTGAGTGACATTGTTTAACTCGGGATTTGGATAAAAACCCAATTACCTTCCTTAGGAAAAGAAATCCCCTGGCCTGGAAGTTCTCAGGGAGTTGGTGGCTGTGATACTTTGCCGCCTCCAGTTTCTTCGGGTTTTTTTGAAATTAGGATGAGCTTGCAAAGGTGTGATTTAGGACCAAGCCTAGATGGTATCTGATTATTTTCCCACCCTGTTGTGCACTGCCTCTGCGTCTGGGATCATACTAGACTTCCAGTGGTGGTTAATTATCACAACACCCATTTAAAAAACACACCTTTTCCATATTATTTCCAGGAGGAATCCTAAAACAAGTGTCAGTCAGCTTGCAAATACTAACACATCATAATCTGGGTTGTTTAAATTCATTTTTTTTTCTTTTCTTTCAAGAAAGTTTTGTTTTGGTCCTGGGACAGTGTTTAACATAGTTTATTACAACTCATAAATAATTGGAAAACTATTGCAATTAAACATAATTTAGAACTGATAAATAATAGGGGAAAAAGGTCGGAGGAAGTGAGAACCTTGTTGTGTTGAAATACAAAAAAATCATTATCACCTCAATGAGTTTTATAAGAAATGTGATCGAAGGTTCTGGTAGTTCAGGGGAGCTGCACTGACTGTGGGTTAGACTTAGAGATCCTCTGTGCATTTATCCTGTCCTGAAACACATCCAATATTGATAATTCCATAACTGAAATTACACAAAGTTGGGTTTTTTTGTTCTTGTTGCTGCTCGGAGTTAACCTCCTTCTCCAGGATTAATGGAATACATTAAAATAATCTATCTGAGAAATTATGTGCTGTAGTTGGGGACGTTTAGTGTAAATGGCTTCAAAATGGTGTTTGCTAATGAAGTGGCAGCAGCAGAACAGTGAGGCTGGGGAAGGTCACAGCATAAAGGGAAAAGGCATCCGCGTTAATCTTGGAAATGATGGCTGCAATTTGCACGTCGTTAAAAAATGCTGGGAAAAAAAAAAGTCACAACTGAATTCAGGTAAACTCAAGGTTCTGAGTGAATGGTTACCTGTGTGCTGGGACAAATGAAGAAACCAGCGTGTGTGGGGACATTGGCAGAGCTGTGGGAGCAGATCCCACTCCAGGAGTGGTGGGATTGTGTTCTGGGTGTTGCTGGGAGTCAGGCTCCCTTCAGGCAGGAACGAAGCTAGCACAGCCTCTTTTTCTGAACGTTTTTGGTACAGAATTCTGCCCTCCCCAAATGGTTATTCGGCAGTCTGAGGAGGAAGGCTGGTCTGAGCTGTCCCGGTTAGCCCAGGGGTTTGGAACTGGATGATCTTTAAGGCTCCTTCCAACCCAAATCGTTCAGTGATGTCCTTGGGGGCAAGTCATCACGACTGACATGGTAATTCTTGTTTGCCCCTGTGCCCAAAGTGGTGACACTTTGTGTGTTTCAGGGGAACTGTCGCTGCTGTAAATCGTTGGAGGCCACATGGATTACGATCGAACTCGTTTTTAAAACACTGATAAGTTCGTGGCAGTATTTCAGTTGTGGAACTGGGGTTTTTTAGACTATTTTTTACATAATTCTGGACTCAGGACAGTTGCAAATGGTGGGAGAAGAAGTGGGATTATTTAACTGCTGCTTGCATAATAAAAAAGGAGAAATTGAAGGCTGTGCTTAAGTCTGCTCATATTTTGATGATGCTTGGCTTTTCCTTATGGTTTATATTTAAAGTGTTTTGTTCCCTGAAAACATAATCACTTGATATTGCTAATTTAAGTGTTTGCATGTGATACTTGGAAATTATGTAATTAAAAGAAACCCTTTGCCATTTTTTTCAGGAATCAAATACTAGATTGAGCATTTAAATCCCCATGTATTTGAAAGGGAGGTACTGCATTTTCTAAATCAACTGCAGACTTCTTTGGGCAAATTACCGGTGGCGAGGTAAAACTTGTCAGGCTGTAAACAAACGTTACACGACCTCTGTGAGCTTTCTGCCACCTGCCAAAACCCAGTAACTCTCAGACATTCCTCTGCTCTTCATTGCTTGGCAATATGGGAAAAGATGCCCCAGCTGGAAGTGCTGCCAGGGGAAGAGAAGGTGCTCAGCCGTATTTTAGATTCCTCCCATATTCAGTGTCCACTGTGAACTGGCCTCCCTGACGAGCTGCCAAGCCTGGAGACAGAAGTGTCTGGGCTGGGTTTGTGGCTGAGCCACACACACCCCGTGCAGAGGAAATGTATTGTCTGTGTGCAGAACCCGATTCTCCCAAGCACTTGGCACATGCTCTGGGTGTCTTGTTGGAAGAAACCCTGCAGTGGCCAAGCCTTTGTTTTGCACATCCAGGAAAGGTGTGATCCCAGAACAAGGCAACTGGGAGACAAAGCATCATCTAAAGAGATTTCTATATTAAGTAGCCCAGAATTAAGATGAGCAGTGAGAATGTCGAAGTGTTGTCAGCAGCTTTCCCCTGAGTAGTAACTCATGCAGTTTATCCTGATGAGAAATTCAAAACTGTTTCCAGGTTTATTTGGAGCATTAGAAAAAAATTGCATTTTCCTTTACTCTTTGAGCAAATGTGATATAAAACTATTTGATATAAAGCTATTTCAATTGCAGTTAAATATTAGGGAGAGACTTAGAATTCTAATGTGCTTAAAAACTAGGGAAAAAGATGAGGGGAGACGTTCTTATTTGCATGAAAATAGTGAACCCTGATGCAGGTGCACATGGATATTTTTGTTTCTCCCCTTGAGTGCACATTGTCAGCTGCTCCTGGGAGCACAGGATTGAATTGCATGACTACATGGTCCAGTCTGGCCAGATGACTGTAGTGCACTTACTCTGCCTGCTGAAAACAAGGGAGTTGGAAATGGGAAAGCTAAGAAATCCATGTTTTTCCCTGCCTTTCTGCATGGGATTGTGCTTGAAAACACCAACAACACAGGTCAGGTCCCACGTGGGAACACAGGTTCCGTGCTTTCAAAAGAACTAAGAGCACTCAGCCAAAGCTTTGGTTGGAATCCATGGGCCCAGTTGTGCAGAGGGGGAGCTGAGGAGTGGATTCTGTGCTCACTCGTGCCGTGGAGACAGTTGTTTAGAGTGGTGTTTGTCACAGGCTTAAAACTAGAGCAGTTGCTGCAAATCAGAGTTCTTGGGCACAGGTAAATTCTATTTATAGGATACTTACAAGATGTCATGTGTTTTCCCGTTTCCTTGATGGAGTGAGCCCATTTCCCAGTGACATAAAGAAAGAAATGCTTTTCTAGCTGGGCCTGTGAGCAGAGGCAGCATAAGTGCAAGGCTCTGTGTGCTGCCCTCAGTTCTTTGCTCTCACAGCAGTGGGTGATTGCAGTGTGCTGGGGGGATTGATTTTGTTTGGGTTTAGGAAGTAGAAGGCTTAGAAATGTCTCCAGGAAATGAAAAGGCAATCAACAGGCAAATCACCAAAGGAAAGGGGGGGAAAAAAGGGGAAAAAAAGCTGTATTTCAGTGTTACTTATACCTGAGATGTGCAGGTTCTTTAAAATTCCCATCACCCTGAGGGAGTTGATTGGCTTCCATTTAATTTTGTTTCAAATAATAAATTCTTATCTTGAAAAGCCAACTTGAGTGGGCTCTGCACATCCAGGATCCCTTTCCCAAGTTTCCCTCAAGGCTGATCACTGGATACACCAAAAATCCCTACTGTCATATTGCAAAAAAACCCCGAAAGCAGGCTGACTGGTCAATACTGTAAGAGGAAATCATGTACAAACCCAGAACAAAAGCACTAATATTGGCAACCATGGCTGGGAAAGAAATATCATGGCTTGTTGCATTTGAAGAGCTTTCTTGAAATGCAGAGGTGAGTGAGGTGGGCGGCAGCTGGCTCTGGGATGAGATTCTTCTGCAGGGCCTGGGGTGGGAGGGCACAGTTCAGTCTGGGCACACACAGCTGGGCCCACTGGCTTTGGGCTTTTTTTGTTTGGCTCCTGTATTGCATTTTAATATAGAATACATTTTGTTTCCTAAGCATGAGACTGGAATGAGACAACAAAATTCTGATGAGCAAACAACATCACAAGGGAGACTTGAAGGAAAAAAAAATCCGCAACTTAGAAGTGATGGCTATTTAAACTCATTATATTCCAAATATTTGTGTTTATTTTCTCCTTTGAAATACTTGATATGGATGGGAATCATCCCTCTTTGGAGATACTGGAGATAGTTTTCTGTTACAACATAGATTTTTTTTTTTTCAAATTCCCGAGATCACAGAATGGTTACTGTTGGAAAGGACCACAGTGGATCATCTGGTCCAACCTCAGTCTTTCCCATTTGTAACTTTTCAAACCTTTTTCTACTCTTTGCTTATAGATAGGAGTGCTTTTCAAAGCATGAACTGTACTGCCTAAAGTATATTCCTTTAGAAATGTAGGAAATGGTTGTTTTTTGTTTTTTTTTTAATGTGCCTTCTAAAGTGACTTTCTCCTGAAGAGGAGAGATGGGTGTTGATCATGTGCCTTGTCTGGGAGGAATGAAGAGTCAGCATCTGCCTGCAGTTATCCTGGAGACACAACCAAAGACCAACAAAAGGACATAAAATTTGAATGACTTGCAGCCAGGGGAGATGAAACATGTGAGCACAGTGGTGGCAGGGCCTGAAGCAAAGCAGTGCATGACAGGGAGCCCCAGGAGTGAGCTCCCTGTGCTGTGCTTGGAAAGATGAAGCCACTTTGCCTTTAAAACAGAAAGGCAGGTCATAGCTGGGATGAAAGATGTGGAGGCAAAGAGCTCCTTGTGCAATCTTAGCAGCTGTTTAGTTTTTATTGGGAAAGAGCTAAGCCAGGGAAAAGTGCAATGAGCAGCAGTTAATGCTGGTACAGTTGCAGGGATGTATTTATTTCTCTGCTCTTTCTACATCTGTATTTACTTAACTCCTCACTGGAATCCAAACAGTTGCTACTTTGAAGGGTTTGAAGTGCCAGATGAATCCAAGTGCACCTTCAATTATGGATTTCAGTTGATGTTGGATTATTTTAGAATCACAGAACCATTTAGGTTGGAAAAGATCTCCAAGATTATTGAGTCCAACCCGTGACTGATCCCCACTTTGTCACTCAGCCCAGAGCACTGAGTGCCACATCCAGTTGTTTCTTGAACACCTCCAGGGATGGCGACTCCACCACCTCGCTGAGCAGTTTAAACAACATTTTCCATTAAGAAATTCCTTCTGATGTCCAACCTGAACCTCCTCTGACTCAGCTACACCCAACCTGGCAAAGTATTTATATGTACTGTCATTTCATTTTTAATGCATTTCTCTCTTTCAGAAAGTTTCTTCATAGTTACTCTTGTTTCTTGAAAACGGCCCATGGAATCAGTCTAAAACAGGAGATGAGTTCCAGGATACACAACCTGCACCACTGCATGTCTTTGGTTCAGGTCCTCCATTAACCTGTAATCAGTTCAAGTGTGCATTATTAACCTATTTACAATTCCATTCCTCCATCTAGGACATGTTTCATGGAAGAAGAAATTACATTTGACAGCACACTTCATGTTGGAGAGCTGCAATCCAATTTGCCTCTTCCCAGAGAGCTGTGCCCCATGCTTCTGTTAATGAAAACCCTCCTGTCATCCTGTTGTCCAAATTACGCAGCAGGAATGACCACTAACCATCCATTAACCTCCCTCAGCACATCATGAGTCAAAGCCAGGTAGAAAGATGGATATAAACAAGTCATCCGACCTCCTGCTGGTCTGATCTTCCCCTTCAAAGGATTACAGTCTAATTCCATGTATTTTCATGTTTTACTCTGTATATTTAAAGCCTGAACCATGTTTACTTTTCTAGCCATTTATTGGCATTATTTCAGTGATAAAAGAGATGATTTAACTTCTCTGTCTCTCACTTTATCTGCGGTACTATCAGTGTAGCCTTTTTGCTGTGCTTCATAATAAGCTGCAGGCTGGCAGTCGTGGCACAGAGAATGTTTGCAAATGCCTATGTTTTGTTTAAAAGCCAAGGAGCAGAATGGTTATTATTTTGGGATCTGTGCCTAATGCAATTTTCCAGTAGTAACTAAATCAGACGGTGCCCCCAATATTTGTTTGCTTTTTTTGCAGTGAAGGAGGAATAGTGTGGATGTTGTAACACGGGAGTGAAGCACCAAGCAGGAGCAGTATTTACAATGGCACATGGATTTGTGTTACTCCAGCATTTCTTCTCCATTACACTTCGTTAATGACCTTTCAACTCCTTTCCAAGTTTACATTTCTTCAATTTTATGAATCTTATTTTTTAAAAAATGAGCTCCAATTCATTCTTTTCTCCAACAACCTTTAAATTATGGAAGAGAGTACTTGGAGTTCTAAGTAAATCTTTTATATTGGAATAGTAAAGTGTTGTAAATTGATGATCTGCTGTAGAGTTTAACCTCAGTGATCAGTGAGGAATTTATGTAACGTCTCACTGGTTTCCCTTAAATCTGGGAGGAAAATCCCGACAACCTTGTCACATTTGCTTCCCTAACCTGGAATATCTCAATCTAACTGTGCATCTATGAATCATCAGGGTTTTTTTTTTTCTTATAGAAACAGAGACTGTTCTCAGCTGTCAAAGCCTAGAAAATATTAAACAGGAAAGGCAAAGGTTTCTAAAGCTATGCAGGAGGCACAAGAAAGATCATCTGAATAATCTTTCTTGCTATGTAGGTGTCTGATAATTGAAGAAAGATACACATCTGCTGCCACTGAATTACTGCTCTTGCTGTGCTTGATTCCTTGGCTTTCTGTTCTGAGTTGTTGAACATCAAATAAAGACGTGTTGGAAAGAGTTACCTGCAGGAAGGCAGCTTCCCAAGGCATTGCCTGACACGGGAACACTGGAGTTAGGGCTCTTCTGGGTCCATCATCCAAGGACCTGCAAATAATCTGAGGATTTGTAGCAGCTGGGGACAAGTAAATGATGCAGTGGTTCATGTTGTGGCACTGATGAAATGAACCTGATGTGAAGTTTAGATGTCACTTAATGAAGAATGTCACATGTCCTGGTAGCACCTCTTTCCTGGTTGCACTTTGCCTGTTCTTTAGTTCCTTACTGGGAAATGGTATTAACACCAGGATGCTAGATTTTCTGCTTAAAAAAAAAAAAAAAAAAAAAGCTGAAAAGGGGCAGAGCCCAAATGTATTTTTTGGAATGGATGCTGAGTGAGCAAACAGACTGGAGATCAGTTATCAACAGAACAGAAAACTCTTGAAATCATCAGCCTGAGCAGGTGCACCTCATTTTCCTCTCTACCTCCAGTTTATTTAATCCCTGTCTTGAACCTCCTTTCCTTTGCAGGGATGCAGCAGATTGAGTGTTTTTGAGAACACCCCTCTTCCTCATTCCTATTTTATAGGAAAACTCACTGTCTTTTTCATAAGCTGTTTGACTTGAGCTGTAGAATTTAAAACAAGATGATGAGACTGTACCTGGCAACAAACTACAAAAAGATGTGTCAAAAACTCTTGAGCAAAGCAGTGGTAAAATACACCCTGCCCTGGTGTAGAGTTAAGGGGAAGGTGTTTGATGGACAGAGTTCTTTCTGCAAGTGCTTTGCTCTCCTGCCCTATCCCCCTTCGTACCCCTGGGTAATCTCTGACTGAGGGGGCTGGTAATTAAACAGGGACGTGGTGAAAGGATGTGCAGCCAGATGCTAATTGTGCAGGAATTCACAGCCCTGAGTAGGCTGTGTGTGCAGGGCATGTCAGACATGAGGTTATGTTCTCTGGCAAGAATACAAATCACCTGCTGCTGAAATCTGAAAACTTGATGAAGTTGTAGACCAGCAGGTGGGGTCTGAAGGACTCCAGGTGGAGGTTTGATTTACAGAGAGAAAGAGAGGATGAAACAGTTTCTTCTGGAAATGACACCAGCTCCCTACTTTTGATTAACCATTCCAGAATATGGAAGATGCAGCTGCTTTCCCTCCCCTCACAAACATGCTGTTGAATCACAAGCAGATAATTTCTCTCAGTGGAGTTACTGTTTGTGTGTTCTAAAAACAAAAGGCACACGGAACATCATCACTTTCAACACAGCTCTGATTTCATCCTTGCATTTTGTTCTGCCACAGTTCTGGAGCTTTGGAGTTTGTCTTTAATTGTATTTAGAAATCTAGTTCTTGAAGTACTAATAGGTTGAATAAGAGCTTTTATTTTAATTTTTTTTTAAATTTCACTTCAAAGCACTTGTTTTTCCTTACTGAATTTTCAAGTTAATGCCTGGTGGTTTAATGAAAAGATCTTTGCTAAGATTTACAAGCAAGCCAAAGTTTCTAATGGAAGTTCAGATAAGCAGCTGAGCCACGAATTTTGAATACATGAGTGCTTACAAATCAGCTTCATTTTATTTCTGAACCCCTGTGCCAGCTACGAGAATTCTGCTCATCAAAACTATTTAACAGAACTCAAAGCATGACTAATACTTGGTGGGAAAGATTTGTGCAAACAAAAACGGCCAGAGGAGTTCAGATCTGCAACAAAATTTCAGAGACTAAAATCCCAGCTTTCCAGTGCATCAAATAACCTCTTGCCTTAAGGAATAGGAGCTGCAGTGTAGAAATTGCAGCACAGCCTTTTTGAAAACATCAGTGACCAAAATTTTCTACATATTGGAGACCTCTATAGGGAATGTATTTTTTTAATTGAATTACCTTACGCAAACTGCTTTCTTCCAGATAAACAAAACCAGACAGGCTGTAAGCAGATTATTGAAATATTGTGCAATTAAAGCAAACTCCTGGAAATACAAACAATTTTGTGTTTTCAGTTTAACCTAAAGACTGCTAGCACAAGTATATGTAAACCAGGTCTTGTAAACATGAGTTGCACAAGTTGTAGTACCCAGCAGCAATTATCCAAGACTTAACCTGGCATTAGGATAAAATTTCCATCTAAACTAAACCCAGAACTGGGAGTTGAAGCCGTGCACCGAGCCAGGAGCACTCAGCATCATGGAAAATCAGTCTCTTAGGACTTGGAAGCAGCAGAGATTCTGTGAGTAAATCCCTTTTATCACAGAGATGTTGGCTGTGGCTTATGTATTATAAGGAAGCCAGAAGGAGAGGAAGTAATGATTCTCTAAGTTACCCAGTGTCAGGCTTTGTGTCCAGCACTGTGATTTCTCCTGAAGTAGAGATAGCAGATAACAGTGCTCCTGTATAGCCATGTGTGCATGAGCTGATGGAAGGAGGAAAGCTCTCTGGTGGATTTATTACACGGAAGTGTGTCTGCAACTGTGTGGGATTTGTCCAGTTGTGTCATAAAAACATGCTCAGTTCTGTGTAGTGAGCCCACTTCTGGGGGTTTCTCTAATATGAAGTATAACATCATGTTATAAAACACTGCTGATGGAGCTGGGTTTGATTTTAATAGAGAAAATTTCAGCTTTGCTCCCGCTGTTATCTGGGCTGGCTCTATGTGCTTATGCTGTCACTTCCTCTGGAAGGATTGGTTTGATCTCAGTTTGCCATGTTGTCAGGACTCAGTTGCAGCTGTAACACTGCTTCTTGCCGTGCCATTATTCCCACCTGCTGGGAATTGTGGGACATGAGTCTCCAGGAGTAGCTGAGCCCCAATGAACAGGGCAGTGTGTGTGCTCACACCTTCATATCACACTTCTCCAAAGAGGAGTTAATGCTTCCCTGTGGGCACAGTAAAGGAGCTGTGGAGTCATGTTTGCTGTGAGCTCTGGCTTGTAAAAATTCTTCCATAGCCTTCAGCTCAGTAACTCACCTGAAAGCACAGCTCCTAATCCATGGGGCAGATTCAGCTCTCCCAAGTCTGGTGCACTTTAGGAGGTTTTGCTGGAAAAACTTGAGTGGGAAAAGCTCTGTGACAGACACAACCATAGACACGAATCAGTTCTTGTGCTGGCAGGAGCTTGTGCTCCAGTGAAATGGTTTTGTTGACAGAATAACTGATTTCCAACATGAAGCTGTGTCTGCGCTGAGATATTTGCTGGTACCTACCTGGGAGGATCAAAGATTGGCAGACCTGAGTTTTGGGTGGGGAAGAGCCACCTCCAACTGCTGAGTGACAGGAACTGAGAATTAGGGTTTCCAATATACAAAATAGGAGCTTGTGATTGATTGGTGCTGCCAGTTAAATAAGGAGGAAGATTCTGCAAGCCACAGTAATGGACTTGAGATACCGAAATTACATTTAGGAGTGAAAAATGCCCTGGCTCATCCACCCTGCTGTAATTGTACACTTCCAATTCCTTCATCTGGACTGGACTAAAAATATGTACTTTAGTGATCAGATTAAATGAAATTTTAATGATCATCTGGGGTTATACAAAATACTAATTAAACCCAGGGAAGTCTATTAATATAATTAGCTTTGGGACAAGACAATTTAAGAACTGGAAACGTTATTTGTAGCATCCTGTCGTTTCCTAGGTACAATGTTTGAGTCTGGAGACAAGAGACAAAAAATGCAATTCTTTGTTTAGAAATGAGAAGGGCTGAGTGTATTTTATATGCTTTACACCTTCTGGGTGCCTTTAGTTCACTCCTGAGTTCTGACACCAACACAAGGTGACACTGGTCAGTAAGAGTGCTCCTTCCAAGTCCCTTAGCCTGCAATTCAAGGAACAGAAAGCACTGTGGTGGTGGATGAATCATTTCTCCTTTTGGCTTCCAGAGCATAACACAGGTTCTTTGGCATTAAAAAGAACATATGTAATTATAAAAAAAATCATTAAAGGGGTGGTGAGACCTAATAATCTTCAGATGACTCAGGCAGCACTTGCATACACGTAACAAAGTTGGAGATTAAACCTGCAAATACTTTTTTTCTTCTGTAGTTGAAAGATTTAAGGTCACACATTATGTGACATTTCTTCCTGTAGGATCAATACCACTATAAAAATGTTCATGTAGAATATTGAAACCCCTTGGGGATCTTTTCTGCCTCTTTGATGCAAAGGGCAAATGCGTGAGGTGTCTTGTCTGATCTACAGCAGGTCATTAGAAATGTTGTGGCCTTAAATATGTGTGTGAATTATACTTAATTATACTTAATTCCAGCCTATTTTTTTTAAGTTTAGATGGTTCAAATTGGAAAATTCCAGTTTAGGAACCAAAAGGTTGGAAAGCATCAGAATTGCTTGTTTAGAATTGACATTTTGAAGCTGAGCAGAATGTAAAGATTATTATTACTATAGGATTAATGAGTTCAGAACAAAATATCAAGGAGAACTCCTGGGGTTTTTGCAGAATTTCATATATTTAATACCTCCATTAGACCTCCCAAGGTTAATTTAAGAATCCTGTCTCTGTAAAACAGCTCAAAATGTGTCTTTTTAATAAGAGCCTTGTTCCACCTAAAAATGAATACAACCAGCTCTTTAAGCAGCTGGGCCATGTTGTGACAACCATTCACCTGCTGCCTGTGGCTGAGGGGCAGGTTTGCTCTGAGCACTCTGAAGTGCTCAGGACAGAGTGAGAAAGTGACTGCTGGGTTCTATTACAGCCTGACTCCAAAGCTCTGATCCCTGAGAGCCTTTTCTGTGTCATTAGCTGGTGTAGGATTCAACCTCAGCAGAAGAGCAGCTTTATGATCCTCTGGGGGATGGTGCTGGACAGGCTCTTGTCAGGCCTCAGAAACAAAGGCAGGATTTAATAGAGATGCCTGATCTGGGCCCAGCTGGCCACTAATCATTTACAAGTAACTAAAGGTGAACCTATTTAGAAAGAGGGCTGAAACAGCCACAGAATCAAAAATCCACCTGAAGTTTTCACATCAGAGTGAATAAATGTGCAAAAGCAGGCTCTTGTAGATTATTTTTTAGGCTCCTTACTGCTCAGTTCTACCAGGAAATACTTTGTACTCCTTAGCCGTTATTAAAGAAGTGCATGAAGAAATGAAGGAAGTTTTAAACCAAACAGAAAAGTCATGAAAAGGTATTTCCTGAGCCAAATGTGTCTTTATATATTGCAATTGCTGGGTGAAGGTTCATAACTTAATATAGGTTCTAATCTTAATATAGTAATTGGTTCCTAAATTTGGCCTTGGTGGAAACTATTCCTAAGGGAGGAGGTAAAAAAAGGAAATAAATCCTATGCCCCTTCTCTTTGAACAGCAGCAAAAGCACCAATTTATATATATATATATATATATAAATTAATTTTAAATGTAGTTGTGGTGTGTATAAACAAGAAACCACTGGCACCAAAAGACCCAAAGCATTTGCTCTGTTAGGAGTGTGCTGCATGTTGTGATGCTTTGGTTTATTTTCGGGTTTATTTTATTAAGTGTGAAGCTTGGGAACGCTTTGTTATTGTTCTGGTCTCCCAGGAGTTGGAAGCTGCTGCTATTCCAAGCTGAGAATAATGGTCCAAGGTAGATGAAGTTGGGCACCACGCACAAGATTTTTCACACTTTATCTTCAAAGCATCTGCAAAAAAAGGATGTCAGAGAGCAGAAATGTTGAGGAAAATCTTAAGGCTGTATGTCTGTCTATAACTAGTGTATATAATGCATAAATATATATGGAGTCTGTGGACACACATATATTGCAAATTGAAAGGATTTGGTGAGGTATAATACAAATGATGGCAACACTGCAGTCAGTGCTTTGTGCAGAAAGCAGGAGATATTTGGGGTTTGCTCATCTGAATAATGGCCGCGAAGAATACGAGATGTAGCAGAGCTGGAGTTTATAAAACAAGGAGAAGGAAAACAATATCCTCTCCAGCAGAACGAACCCAAACACCCCTTATCTCCCGTCCTTTTTGCTGGGCCAGAATGGTGGCAGCAGCCGCAGCCATCAAAGGAGGCGGCGCTGGCTGAGAACAGGATGTGGTTGACGACGCGATAATTAAATCCTTTTCCCTGAGCCTGCTTTCAACTCCACAACACAGACAGAACGTCTTGCCTTTGCAGAAGCTCAGTCTGGGCTCTGCTTTGTCAGTGTGAAAGCTTCTCGTGCAAAGTCTCCCAAGTTGTTCTGGTGTCGTCGCCTCCAGGTTCGGTTTCCAGCCTCGCTGCGGCTTTTCTGTAGCACAAGGAGACTTCAGGGGAACGAGGCAGGAGCCACTTTTTCTCTGCAGGCAAGTGCCCAGTGATCTGAAAGTCCTTCACGCAAATTAGTTTGTTACCGTGAGATGCCCCAGACATCTTCATTTGCTGCTCATCCAAGTGAGCTCTTTCCTAATCAGTTCCTTTGGGAATTAGAGATACCAGCCTGTGTACATACATAAAACATGGTAAAGTAACATTTGTTTATACAGGAATGCAATAAACCCCACAATCAATTAACTGCCTAAATTTTGGCTGCTATTTCATTGGCTCAGGCCAACCTAATGCTGGGGTTTATGTTCCAAATGTAATTCCAGTTGTCCTGCAGGACTTGTGTCTCTCTCAGCATTTTCTCCTGACACCAGTCCCAAGAGACTTTCCCTGGCCTGGCTGTCCTGAGTCACTGCAGTGTGTTGTGAGTTCTCTCAGGCCTGGATCCAGGAAAGCACTCAGGCATGGATAGAACTTGAAGATTGTAGCTCCAGTTGGCCATTGACATCAGTGGGAATACTGATGTAATGAAAATTATGCATATGATGGAGCGCTTGGCTGGGCAAAGGCCTGAGCTAATTCTCCTTTGTAAGCAGATCTGGACGCAAATTGACACTACATTGCTGTTTTCTTTAATTTATTATAGGAATTTAGGGTGAGGGTAATTTAATCTCCCATCAAAGACTTCAGCAAGCACAAGCATTAGAACAAAACATTTAAAAGTAATTATAATAGAGCTTGTCAAAACCATTTAGCATCATGTAGTTAAGATGTTACTGGGCCCAAGCTCTCTGAGCTTGAGTTACCTGAGAACTTGAAGGGGTGCTTGAAAATAGATGATGAAATATAAAGTAGCAGCAGAAGGAAATGTTTTCTTCCCTCTGGTTATTAAATGTAGGCAGTGCTATATCTGCAGGAAGCAGCAAAGTCAAGGTATATTCAGCATAGAGAACAACTTGCTAGTGGGTGCTGGGTTTCTCTTTGGTTGTTCTGTTTGTTGTTTTGGTGTAGGGAAGTTATTTTCACTGCTCCATAAAACGTGTTCTACCAAAGCTTCTAAAAAAGGTGAAGTTAATACAAATAAAACCTGCCTGGTAATGGCAGCATAATTGAGAGGTGCCATCAGGGCTCTTTATCAACCTCTCTGACCACCAAGTATTGGCTTGTAGTTTGACAGTCACCTCCAAAACATGAGTCCAGTTGTAATCTCACCTTGATATTCTCCTTCTATACCTGATTATTTTATCTCAATATGAAAAAAGTCCCTTGCGTTGAAATCATTTTCCCTGTTTTAAGATCAGATGTAAAACTGATTCCTCAGCTTGGAGACCCTAAATATTCTTTGCCTCTGTCTATGGAGCTGCTGTGCTACGTGAAGTTGGCATCTGATTGAAGTGTGGATGCCCATATTTGAGCTGATGGCCTTTTGCTCTGCACGTATTTTGGGAATGTCAAGGTGCTGCTGGTGGAGGGAAGGGAGGAGAAGCTGGATGCCTGCAGGCTTGTGCTTCATTTCTGTGTCTGATTGCTCCTTGCAGGGTTATGATTATGTCTGAGATGCTTGCATTTGTTAAATGGGTGTGGGCTATTGTTGAAAAACAATCTCTGTGTGACAGGCTCAATTTTGAAGACATGCAGGCAATAACTGTACCAAACAAAAGGCTGCCATGGCTGTCGTGGGTAAATGCCTATTACTAGAAAATACTAAGTGAACTGGTTGGCTTTCTTTCAAAACTTAAAAGCAGTGGTGCTTTCTGTTGGAGCTGAACACTTGCTAAATGAGTTTTCCTCTCTGATGGCAAGAAACAAGAGCTGCTTTTTTTCTGTCTTCACATCATTTCTGGTACTATTTCAAGTAAGATGTTCCCTGAAAACAGTGCAGTTGAGACTTTATTTTTTTAAACAAATATATATTTAAATTGCCTTTATTCATGGTATCATTTTTTCTTTGTCATGCTTCCAAGTAGTGAGTTGTCTTCATGCAATAGCAGTCAGTTTTCTGGCTACATGAAGTGGTTGGGGCTGGTGACATTACTGTCACAGGCACCAAACATGTGCCTCATTTGGCTGTTTCCTCCTTTTCTCCTCTAGACCCTTTACCTTTTGTGGCAGCTGCCTTCAAACTCTGAGAGGCAATACTGAATTTAACACAATTCAGGTTGGGGAGCTGACCTGCTGGCAGCAGTGTTGAAAATTCTGGGAATTTATAGTATAGATTTTTCTGCTGGATGTTGCTGGAAGGGGCTTTTGAGAAAATACTGGGACTTTGTGACTGATGTTTTAGTAGCATCACTTTGTCATACACAGAATCACAGAATGGTTTGAGGTTGAAGGGATCTTAAAGCCCATCTCATTCCAACTCCTCTGCCACGGGCAGGGACACCTCCCACTGTCCCAGGTTGCTCCAAGCCCCATCCAACCTGACCTGGAGCACTTTCAGGGATGGAGCATCTACAGCTTCTCTGGGCAACCAGAGCCTCACCACCCTCACAGGGACGAATTTCAGCACAGGTTTGGTGAGAAGAGCACATTAAAGAAAAATCTATTTCCCAGTAGTTCTGTAAACAGAAGTATAGAGGAAAAAGAAAAGCTATTGACAGTTTCTACCCTCTAAAATACATTATTGAGCTTTATACCCCAGGAGATCTATTCCAGCTGGTTGGAATGTCTGCTCCTCAGTGGTGTGGATAGACAGATAGGGAATCCGGTCACTCTGCTGTTCATCCCAGAAGGAGCTGTGAAGTTCATCCCACAGTTCCTGAGGCAAATTCCCAGTTGAGGTGGATAAGGTATTTGAAAATTAGCTTCAGGCTGCATTAACTCAATAGTAAGATTGCCTATCAATATTAAATTGGGGAAGTTATTTGGTATTTTTGCTTGTAGAATGGATCGAATCCCTGAATAAGTCACTCTGATGGTTAATTGCCTGCAGAAATAAAAGGCTGTGACCTTTTCCAGCTTTGCTTTGCAGGCAGTAGCTCTTGTACAGGCTTCTGTTTGGACAGCTCTTGCATTTTCTCCCAATTAATTCCCATCCGGGTTGCTGGAAGTAATAAATCAAACTTTTGGAAAACCAAACAATATTAGTCTTTTGGGGAGGAACGAATAAAGTGAGCTGGTTATCAGTGATGCAGCTTTACAGTCCAGTTTGCTGTCTATCTCCTCCTCTGGCAGATGGAGAAATGAGCAGAGAAAACCACATTTTTCCCTGTAGCCTTGTAAGACACATTTAACCTGAGTACATGAACTTGTTGGTCCCAAAAGTTTTGGGAACAGAGAGCTGTCACTTCTCTTTCAGACTAGCAGTACCTATTAGTGGAAATGTAACCAGATCCAGAGCTCAGGATCTGGTTTCCATTTCATGTAGCAAAAGCCATGTGTGCATTCCCTTGGGAATTTTTGATTTTTTGGAAAATGTTCTGTGTTAGTACTGTGCACTCACTGTTGCTTTTTATATGTGTTATGAAAAATTGCAAATAGCCACAGATAGCTTTCTGCTCCTCTCTGCTTCCAACAGTTTTCTCATTGTGTCATCTCCTAAACATTTAGTTGCTATTGACAGTGAGCAGGGCACAGCTTTGGTGTTACTTGGGTGATTTTGAAAATGAGATTAATTTTTTATTTTTTTTTTAAAATAACAACCCTTTTCTAGCTAAACTCGGCACCAAATATAGGTTTCACTTGCCATGTCAGTACAGAAACAGTTGCTGTGTTTGCTGGAGGACAAGATACATCTCAGAGATGACACTTGCTGATTGTCAGTGAGAAGGACCTCTGCTTTTAAATTGAGGAATGTTTTTTTTTGCTGATGGAAATATTATACACTGCTGTCAGTGGGAGGGAAGACAGTTTGTGTGAGAGAAGGAATATCCAGTAATACCTTGAATCCCCTCAGGGTCAGTTGGAATATTTTACAGTAAAGAGGTTCTGACCCTCTCACGAAAGCCTCAGGTTATACTGACTTTTGCTCATACTTCTCAGCAGGAGTACACAGAGGTCAGAATACCACATTCTGACCTAGTTCTTGAAGAACAATATTAAATTTTCCATGAGGTACCTCAGGGTAAGCTGTGTAGCTTTTAGTGGGCAGATATTCCAAAATAAATGTAAAGAGATGGTATGTTATAAGCTTAATACTCTAAAAGCTTTCACACTGCCTAAGTTGGGGCTTCCAAGTACCTAAAATCGATCTTTAATTGGTGTAATGGTAAAAGCCTGCGGTTCAGGGGAATGTGCTGCTGGATTCAGTGGCTGAAGCTAAAAAATAAAAAGTTCATGTGAGAATTTTAGTTTGTTTCTGTGTCATCTCCTTGCTTGGGTTACATGTAAACATCTCTGCCTGTCCAGGAATGCGGTTGTGCTGATCCCTGTTTTAAGACTTACAGACTATGTACTGTGTTATCCTGAATACAACTTAAATAAGTGAAATTATGATACAAGACTATAGGAATAAATTGTTGTAGCTCTTTTGGAGTAGAAACCTCACATTAATTTCTAAAAAGAATTACAGAGAAATTGGAATGTACTTTTTTTGTGAGGTAAAAAGCTGATTTATGTTGCAAGATGGTTTGCGTGGGGATCAAGTGGTGTCCGTTGTCCTGCAAAATTGAACATCCTCCTGGTTTTTAAACAAATCCACAAGGAAACAAAGCTCCACCACCCCTCTTTTTAAATATAGTTGTAATTCCATGGCAATTCTCACTGCCCTGAGTCCATGCAGCCTCACCACAAACATGGACACGGAGTCCTTTCTGGATGGAGCACAATGTTGTCAAAGTCTGTACAAACAGCCTTAATGAATGTGTCACTTCACTCTTGGAATTAATTTCTGCACTGCAAATGGACATGATTATGTGGCTGAACTGAGAGGAGCCATAAACAAAACAGAACTGTCAACCAAGTCCTGCAGGAAGCCATGGCTCCGAGCCTGGCCACTGCCGGCGCTGTGGAAAAAGCCGGTGCTGTCGGGACAGTCATGGGAACACCATGACTGGCTTTACATGCAAGGTGGGGCTGCCACCCCTGTAGGAACCTGGTGAGCCACCTGCAAGGTCTGCACCACTCAGCCTATGTGTGTTCCCTTGCCTTCACCCTGAAAGTTATGCCAGGAGAATCTCCCAGTCATGGGATTCTCTGCCTGCCACATCCCAGAGGCTCACTGGGCATGTCGTCTTAGATGGGAAACTTTGGAAGTGGCTGAGGCATTTAGAAGCCCAAATGGTATTTGTTTGTTCATTTGCTTTTCCTGAGCACAGAGGTTGATTTTTTTATTGCATCTCTGGTGGTAGGATGTGTTATTCATGGAACAGAGGAATTGGATGGATAGAGTTTTGCTTTGGGTTGCTGTGTCCCTCCGTTCCTGTACAGTGAATGCTTTGTTTTCACAAGCTTCAGACTATTTGTGAATCATCAGGGTGGCATCTAAGTGCTCAGTGTGGATTGAGGGAGACCTTTAAACCTATCCACGTGCTCACCTGATAACTGCATAAAGGCAGAGGACGGGGAGGTGTGATACAAAGCAGAAGAGCAAAGAGAGCTGGAATATGGGCTAAATACCCGAACTTTCATCTGCATGCAAAGCAAGGTTCTGTTTTATACTCCAGGATCACAGGGAAAAGGAGACTTTCACTCTTTCAAGCAGCTGAGCTGCTACTGAAGTGCCTGTAAGAGACTTCCTCTCCCAGGTTCCTCCAGTGTCTGAAGGAAGGCGAGGCCAGAGCGTGCCATCAATCCATTAATTTCTCTCAGTGTGACCTTGTCCTTCATTTCCTGGGATCAACATCCTGGCTGCGGCTCACGGTACCCTGGGCTGGGCTGGCCTGGCAGCAGGAGGAGGGCAAAGGGGGGAGACTGTGCTCCTTCTCTCCTTGTTGTGCTCCCTCCTTGCCTCCCACCCACCAGCCCCTCTGCCAGTCCAGCATTCACAGCCCCACAATGGCACATTGTCCCGCCGGGATCGCGTGCTGCGCTTTGGATGGGCTGGGGAAGGGGTCATTATTTCTCATGCAGTGGGGAACCAGCAATCTGGAACAGACTGCTTTAGAAAGCGCCCAACTTGCCTTTCATTATTCCCAAAATAAGAAGTGCATTATGTGACAAAAGGATTCTGTGCTGCTTATGTTGTGGAGGGGGTTTTTCCGCTCTTGCTGGGTATTTTTACCAAGCAAAAAAAGGCTCAGGAAACCCGTTAAAGAACCTTAAGGTTCAGCCTTTTGTGGAGGCAGGATACCCTACTGATGGTTGGTAATTATACCTCTGGGTTTTTTTTCCAAGAAAATTCACCAATCTCACTTTTTTCTTCAGGGAAGGCAGAAATCCCTTTGTGTGTGGTTAAATGGCTGGTGTGCTCCAGAGCAAGGCTGCAGAGGCATTGTTTGGAACGAGAAGGTAGTGAAAGGTGGCAACATAATTACTGAGCTGAGATGCCTCTAGAGACAAGTAAGGTGCCCACATCTGTTTTCTGCTTTCTTAGAGAGTCAGCACATTCAGCTCCAGGAATGCTTGGGAACATTCAGTATAACAAGATATTTTGTAGTTAGAAGTTTTAGCACACAGAAGAGGAAAATCAATGTTGTGTATTAAGGACACTCGTTATTAGCAGAGGATAGACATGTCATATTCTGCTGTGTGCAGCATTCCCATGTCAGCCAGGCTTTGGCTGGGATGCCACAAGTGTCCACACTGGGGTTTCCAGCTCCCAGGTTTCCCTTTCTCTTAGGAGTGTGAAGAACTGATGGTGCCATTGATCCTACTTCTCCCCTTCCAGTCCCTCGCCATGTCCACATGTAATTGCTTCAAATTTCCTCTGGTGAACTTAAAGTGAGAAAACATTTCCAGCACACCTTGACCTTGGATAGTCACACAGTGCATATTTATTAGTGGAGTTTTGTCTTGGGAATTGGCCTGAAATTTTGCAGTAGCTTTTGTAGTGCAGGGGACTCAGTGTTGCTCTGTTCCACAAAGGTAAATCAAGCACCTGGTTTTTTTCCCTCCTCAAATTTTGGAGATATTTGTGAGTTCACCACAGTTTTGACTAACCTTCCTAGCACTGTGACTGCCAGATCTCTGGCTATTGAGATTTGAGAGAAATTCTTGAGCATAAGCAACACTTCACATAGTTGTTGGTGCTGTGTCATTTTAGGAATGCCGTAGTGACACATCACCAATCTTTTATACGTTAATAAAAACACAGGTCTCCCAAATATCCCGAATGGTGGCATGTTAATATTTTAAGTTTTATATTTTTTTTGTCCTGTTAATATTACAGACAGGTGTTGAAAACCCTTTAGGCTTTAGGAGTTTTGTAATGCTTTAGGGCAGAGCCTTGTGTTGAAGATGCCCTGTTCTCTTTGCTGCCCATCACACAAGAAGCCAGGAAGGGACAGAGCTCAAGGGAACCTCTTCTCTCTCCTGTTCCTGTAGCCCAAGGCAAAACATCATTATGATTTAATTTGAGACACGGGAAAGAAGTCATCTTGGAAAGTCAAGAGAAATATGTAATTTTGTCATGTTTTTGACATGTTACATAAAATAACGGGCTCCTGCACGAGCTGCAAGATCATGGTTTGTATCTGTTCTGTTTTCTCTATATTTAGCTGTTTTTATTAAGAGCAGCTGATCCCTGGCTGAATGTATAACTGTTGCTGGCTCTTGTTCAGGGGGGTCTCACTTTGCCTGTGCATTCATGCGTTTGTTTGTTCACGTGTGTGAACCAACGTGGCTCCGTATGAACACATCGGTTCCTGCTGCCCCAGTCACCCTTAAACACTGACACATTTCTCCTGTGCCTGGGTAAAGGAAGTTGTTTTAACTCCAGATGTCCCTGGTTCTTGGCTCACTGTTGAACACTGCTCAGATTTTATCAGCACTTTGCTTCACTGCTCGTTCTGTTGTTCCCCAGAGCGCTCCCATTGCGTATCCAACCTCATTCTTTGTGCAGCCCACACAGGTTTGCTCCTGTCGTGCCAGCAGAGGATTTGTGCACTCCAGTGCTCCAGGAGTGTGCTCTGGAGCGAACCCTCCCCTGTTTCACCTTGCAGAGCAGCTTTGGCAATCACAAATGGGATGAGACTAAACTGAGAGTTGTGCTCCGGGTGCATTTCTGATGTGCTCCCACTCTTCACTGCTGAAGCACATCCCGCCCTCAGCCCTGAGGAACTAAACATCAGACTTTCAGCACCAGCAGAGTCTCTGCTCTACAGATCTGCTCCTGGCATCTTCACAGCTGCTAATATACAGAAAGCCAGGGATGTCTTAAGCTTTTTCCCTCCTGGTTTAAGTTACGGCATCCTGTGCTGGATGTCTGTAATAAGTGATCTTAATCTCACTGACAGAGCCTGTTTCTGCTTGCTGGCAGTATTAGACATAATCAACTTGTAGTCACTGGGCTTTTAATTTATGGGTACTTCAGGATTTATTGTGCTTGACCTGTGCTTCATGGGAAGGTGGAGTTAGGAGAGATTTATCAGGTCTTTAGGTCTTGGATTCCCTGCTTTCCCAAGCTTTGTCTTAAAATCCTATGCAAAGACTTCTTAAATATCTCTGATTCCCAAGTTTCTCTGTGAAAGTATTGTAGGTTGAGCCTCCCACTTCTCCACCCAAGCCTTGACTGGAACTGCAGTGTATGGATGTGCCAGTCACACCATAGGCAGAGATGGGGGCAGAGATGGAGGTGCATCCCATAGAAGTGAAGTGCAAGGGGAAGTGGCCCTTGATTTTCTTTTGTGAAAGACGTATTTGACACTTTTTTTGTCCTGGAATTTGTCTTTTCACTCCATAAGCCTTGTGTCCATGAAGAAACATGGTAGTGAAATGTTGAGTTGGAAAGTGGAGTTGGAAATGTAGGTTGTGCTGTTGGGTGGGTAAGGCCTCCTGACTGCCAGAGCTTAGTCAGGACCTCCCCTGTCAGATGCTCCTGTTTGCCAGTGAGGGTTTGTGTCAGTTTTTGTGCAAAAGACACTTTAAGCTCTCTGATCATAATAGGCAGTCTTTGCCAAATTAATAAACTAGTACTTAAACAAAGTCTGTGTAGGATGGCAGCCTAAACTGGAGGTCACTCTTTCAAATTTCTTCTTTCAGCCACCTCTGATTGTCATTTGCATGTTTGATATATGCCCTGTCTCTTGTGGTAGTCCTAAATAATGCAAGCATCACACTTCTCTTCAGAGAGAGTAAGTGGTGCAAAACATGTGGCTGGTAGGCCATCAGAAAAACATAAAAACTGCCAGCATTTGGCAAGGGATGCATAAAACCACGCTGGACTTTCTGTGAGAAAAACCAGGATATTGCACAATAATGCAGGTTCTGTGAAACTGCTTCCTCCTCACTTCGGTGCCTGATGCCATTTCAGGCTTTCTTACCTAAGCCTTGATACCTGTGGAACCTGGCACTGGCCAGTCTTGGGGCAGAGGGAAAAGGATTTATTTTCCTCAGTCCCATTTGCTTCTCTGTTGGTGTGGAGGAGGGACAGATCATTGTGAGAGGGATTATGATCTGGCACCCGTTGGAGTCATGAAGATGGCATTGTCTTTTCACAGATTTACAAGGACATGAGATAATCCTCTAGGCTTTTTCTCTGTCAAACACCCCTTGCCTTCAGAAGTTCTTCCCTGAAGAAGTCCAACTTCCCCCCCAGTAGTTCTAGGAGCTCACCAGCCACTCTCATCTCCCTGTAAATGTGCCATTTTCCTATGGATTTAAACCCACTTTTCTCCCCTCCGTTTGCCAGGATGAAATAATAGGATTGTTCCAGTGGGAAAGGAAATGTGTTTTGACACCATTGTGTCAGAGTGGCGCTTTGAAGGTGATTAGTTTAACTTGTGCTAAGTTCCTGTTGGCATTTCTTTGCACTTATTATCATTTTGTAAACATTACAGAGCAGGCTGCAGGGTGCCAACTGCTCCATGGTTTCTGCTAAATCAAACCTACAGTACAGCCTGTTCACATGACCTAATCCCCTGTGCCCACATTGTTTTGGGACCAGGATCTGCAGAGAGGGAGAACTTGGAATACAGATGCATGAGGCTTTGCTCACCCTGGCAGAAGGGCAGGTCTTGACACCTGCAGTGCCTCAGGTTGGCAGAGGAATGATTCCTTCTCTTTCCAGGCAGGTATGTGCCTCTGAGTTGTAAAAAAATAAGAATAAAATGAGGAGTTAGGGAACCCTTGGGTTTGTGTTATCCTGCTCACTGAGGGCTGTTAACCCTCTGAGGCTGTTACCTCAGAGTGAGAAAATCCCTAATTTTTACATTTTTATAAATACCTTACATACTTTTTTTTTTTCCTCCTCATAAGCACATGCAGTTTACCTCTGTGCCTACAGCATGTGATAGGGATCCCCAACATTCCTTTTCACTCCTTGCAGAGGCAGGGACACACAGTGCTCCCTCCTGTCCCCTCTCACTAGTCACGCAAGGCTGGCACCTTTGTGTTTCCACGTTCAATCTCCTGCTTCTGGGAAGCTTTGGAAGGAGATATATTACAAGCTGGATAAATTCATCCTGCCTCCCCTCTGCTTTATGTCATATGATGGTGACAGAAAAAAATGGCAGGAGGAAAAGGCTGCTATTGTTAAAATAATTAATCTGGCTGATAGCCTCTTCCTAAAGGGCCCTTGGGAAAGAGGACTGCCAAAAGTAGGCTGCAGGCTGGGTGAATTTGCATAGAGTGAAAGGTGGGACATTTAATAATAAATCTGTATTTGTTATCTTGGCCTTTTACAATGAAATGGAAGTGCTGCCAGTGCTTTGACATCCAGAGCAAATACCCTACAGTATTTACTAGGGAAGTTAAAAATGAAAAGCATTGTATTGTGGAGTAAGTTTTGAAATGCTGAAGATTGTGAGTTTCTCTCGTTCTGGTTTCTGGAAGTCTTGAAGAGATTAGCATAAATTTGGTTACAGGAAGAATAAAGCCTGTTGTTAAAAGTGGTGGCAGTGAATCCAGCACAGCATAAATTTAATAATCTGCTAGTTTTCATCTTTTGCATAATGTTTCCTTGACAGAATTATCTGCTCTGAATTTAAGTCCAAATCCTCTCCCTCCACAAATTTTTACATCTGTCAATGTTTTTGGGGCATAAGTGGCCATTTAGAAAAGTACCCAGACTTCATGTAAAGATGCTTGATGGTGGCATATCCATCATGTCTCAGGGAGGTGACTAAGTGCTCCTTCACATTCAGGATCATGTCATTTATCACTTGTGAATCCAGGCTTCTTCTCTGGAAAAATGCTAATTAATGATTATGCCATGTAATTAGAAGCTATTCTTTACCAGTAGCTGGGTTACTCAATTTAATGGCTTTTTGTATCTAACAAGCAACATATTCCCAGCAATCAGAGTTTACAGTTTTGAAAGGCAGCATTGCTGAGCTGGGTTAATGTGGTTAATGTAATCTGCAAATATCGTGCAACAGCTCCAGTCCTGCAAATGAAGCAACAGGGTGACGATTGCCAGCAGCACATCTGTGTTCAGCACATCTGTGTCAGCACAGGGAAAGGGAATCTTTTGGGATGCATAAGGTACTGCTTGAGCAGGAGACACTAGGAAACATTTCCCCCTTTGCTCTTGTCTTCTGAAATTACTGAAACATTACATGGAATGCCAGGGAAGGTATTTTGTTTAAAACTGAAGCTTTGCTGTTCTCGTGAAGCCTTTGAAGCTGCTCCGTTACAGTCTGTAAACACCACATCAGGTGCAGGCTTGGGGTTGTATTGGGTTACACCACAAAAGGTGTGGGAAAAACAAGCAGGAGCCCAAACAATGGCTCAGGATGGCCACCCCCAGTAGCAAGTCCAGGTCTGCAGGAGGGAGCTGATGCCCAGCCTTCCCCAGGCTGCGCAAGCCCTGGTGTCACAAGGGCAGAAGCCATTGGAGCATATGGAGCTGCTGAGGTGTCAGGGAGGCAGGTTCAGGTGTGCTCACCACACTTGTGCAGCCAAGATGGACGTGAAAATTGCTATCTGCAAGTCTTTGTCTGTAGATGTTTCATCCCACCCCTCAGAATAGCCACTCCTTTGGTGGCAGCATTCACCAGCTGTCCCTCACTGCCACAGGGAGGAACCAGAGGTGCTGACTCAGCCCAGATGTTTAAGCACAGTTCCTATGTGGGATTTGAGGCACAGAGTTGAGAAGGGAGGGTTGTAACACAGATTTTGGTGCAGTATTGCTGTGCCTACAGAGTTATCAGTATTGCTGGTTGCTTTCCTGCTCACTTCTATACTTACTGTGACTTTCCTCATCCTTTGCCTACCCCCCCCCCGTAATTGTCCAACACATTTTAATTCTCTTGCCATTGTTTAGAATCAATGCCTTTCCATGTGTATGTCTGTGATTCCCTGGCCTGCTGCACTGGCAGATGCTCAGGGGCAAATCTTCATCTGGTAAAAATAGAGCTCCCTGCAACACTGATAATTTATACCAGCTGACAATTGGCCACTTGTGCTCTATCTTAAAATATCCGTCTCTGAGGAGCGATTTGTTGCTTAAAGAAGAAAATGCTCCTAATCATCTCTTTCTCGTTTCCAAACACCATGAACATGGTTGGGTGTTTTTTTGCTTTTTAGACTAGGCTTTGTTTTTATGAGAAGCAGTGTTGTGTAATCTGGACTGTAACACGTTCATGAAAGGGTCTTTGAAATATGCATTTTATTTCTTTTTAAAATATTTTTAGAAAAACATTCTGTATTTTGCTATGAGATATGTAAATGCTTCGTACCTGCCAAATCTTTCTGTTTGGGAAGTATCCCTTCCACATTTTGGCAGGATAAGTGTAGTTCTCCCCAGATATCTTCAAAAATCCTCTCTGAAACCAACTTCTTTTTCTGGCTCTAAACCTGTTCTCCATTTTAAAATGTTGGTAGGTGGATAATTTTGTATTATATCATCACAGAAATGAATGGATAAAAATACAATGTACATATTTATAAGCCTTTAGTGTTAAGGACCAAGTCTTCCATAGGTGGAAGATCCTCCCATACTCATGGGGGAGCTCCCTCCTCCTGCTGGTGGCTGGTCTGGGCCTTGGGATGTGGCATGTCCTGACTAACCAGGGACTGCTGTCTCTGGAGAAGGGCAAATCACCTCTGGGTTTGATGTACTGAGGCTGTTTGGTTTGGAAGAGCCAAACAAGTCTGACTTACGCAGGATTTGAATTCCTTCTTGAGTCCGAGGTTGGTTGTACAACTTGGGAGCTGCTGGGCCGTGATTTTTGTGTCCAGTGTGGTCTCAGATTTCCTCAGGGTTTTAAATCCTCAGTATCGATGTGGTTGCTCTCCTGTCACGTGCTCTGTGTGTGCTGTGGCTCCTCCTTGCTCGTTCGTGTTCAAATTACCTCATGCTTTTTTGTGGAGTAAAAAGACCTATTTTTACTCTCTTCTTTAAAGGATGAAACACTAGTTTAGTGCTGCTGCTTTCCTGTCTTAAACTTTGCTTGAGGGAGCTGTAACGAGTGGGAAAAGTTCAGTTTTAATGTTTAAAGTAATACAAACCCCTGAGACTGACCTTCATTTAGGCTCCAAGATTTATACTCCCCAGCCTCTGCAGTGGGGTTCCTGGGAACACCCAAGCTCTGTATTCATTTGTTATCTATATAAATATGAAACAATCATGTCCCTAACCCGGATTGCACAGCCATATCAAACATCTTCAAAAAACAACAAATAGAGGGGCCTGTTTTTAGTAGGAAGCTGTAGAGTGAGATAGTAGGGAGGTGGAGACAGGGAGTTTTGGTCCTGTTCAGGATGATCTGTTACTGCATTAGATGAAGTCTGGCTTCTTGCATATAATACATTAGAGCTGACAGGCTTTGCTGCTTCATTCCAAAATCTAAACTGTGTTTCAATTGCCCTATGGAGATAGAGGAGTGGGTGAGGGTGCATTGGCTTTGTTACAGTTCAATTTTGGTGTTGTCTGTTCGGTTTGAAGGAGTGAATGTGTTTGTTCATAGGAGTTTTTCTGCCTTTCCATTTTCTTCCCTCCCCCTCAGGAGCAAGTTGCATCCCTCCATCAAAAGAAAAAGTAAAAAAGCAAGAGCAAATGCAAGTATTTCAATGCTGGACTTCCCATATGGGTGATTTAAAGAGGCTGATGCTTTCTCAGCATTAGCTCTGTGGAAGGAATACTGGGAGTAAGAAAGAAGAAGTTCTTATTGCTTCGTATGGTTTAAAAGCTTCCAAGCTTGATTTCTGCATTTTATATGAGTGTTTCAAACTGTAGTTAATACAAATCATTCACACAATGAGCTCCAGAGCCCTGTGACTTATTAGAAATTTGAAACCCATCCTTTCTGGCTCTGATACCTGCCCACTGGGTATGGAGTCTGTGAGCCCCAGACCGATTACAGACATGAGGGGAAAAGGTGAAATTATAGAACCAGAATGACTCTAAATGGTCACACTTTTTTCTGAGGTCAGGACAAGGTTTAAGCAATTGTATCAACACTGTTCTTCCCACTCTGAGGTGAGCAAAGACCCCATAGGGAAGACTGTGCCTGTTCTCTCCTTTTCCTTCCTTCTCTACTGGCCAAAATTTGCATCCAGCTGGGTGCCTTCTGCATCAGGTCACTTAATTTATTTCCAGTGCTCATGCAAGTGGAAAAGTGCTTAAAGGCTTTGCTTTTTTGAAGCTTAGACGTCCTCTGATCTGATTGTGCATCGGCAGCCCCAATAATGGCTTTGTGATGGGAAACAAATCATCATTTGAGCATTGGGATACCAGTAAATCTACTGCTGTGTCTGTTCTTTCAGGTGTGCATTCATAGATTGGTAAACTGGGCTTGTGAATTCATAACATTTATTGTCTGCAAACCCTCACAAAGTCAGAGAAATGGGTAAAAATACATGTAAGGGGTTTCCTGGGTGTGTATGCAGGTCAATTACCCAAGACAATTTTCCTCAGTGGTCTTTATCTGATATGTAGTACAAATGATCACATTCTTAGCCTAAAAGTTGCCTAGGACAAGTATGAAATGACTGAAAATGAATTCTTTAAAGATGAGCAATGGTTGAAATATTTGAATTAAAAAAGTATTTAGTGACATTCTTCTTGTGTATTGATGATATCTAATTTTTTAACCCTTGGATTAGTAGATTAACGGTTAAATAGTAATAAATAACTACCTGACAGTGTCATCAGTGTGTGAAACCCACAGTTTTCAAATTACATCAGGTGGGAACATCCAGTATCTCAATACCATGTTTGCTCTTAGGCCTCTAGTGCCAAGTGAGTTGTCTGTGTTGTCTGATGCCAAACTGAACGTCTCTATGGAACCTAAAATTAGGATTTTGCATCTTGTGAAGTGTTGCATGGGCAGAACTGTGCTGCAGGTGAGACTGTCACTGGGCATCTGCATCTCATCTTGGAGGGAGCATCCTTATTGAAATTCAGCCCTAGAGTTATTTCCCTACTATCTCTTCCATATATCCTACCTCAGACTTTGCCTTCTTTTTGTAGTGGGGATCCTTGAAATTTTAATCTTTAATTATTTGATTTCTTCATTTGTGTGTCTTCTTTGTTTCTCAGTCTTTTAGTTGACAGTGATTTGAATTTTCCCTTTCAGAAAGGAAAACCTCTCATTTGCCTCATGAATATCAAAAATACGACTTACCAAGAACACAAAAGGGGAACTTACTGGAAGAAACACTGCAACTTTCTTTTAAGATTCTTTCATTTCTATTTTATTATTGATATTAAATGGTGTCACAAATTATACTGCAACCTTCTTTCTTTTCTTGCCCACACAAAGTGTTTAATAAAAGAAAAGAAAATGTCACTGGATCTGGAAAGTGTCTATATGTGTTTGTCAGAACGCTGCAGTAGAGTGGCATTATGTTGAGGACCCAGTGAGGGTGGTAATTATTCTCTCAGCAGTTTAAGACTGTACCTGTTCCCTGCGTTCTAAGTGCCTGCTGGAGAACAAGGCACTGCAAATTGATTAAGTATTAATTGTGACACTGAAAATTTCTGTCCCGTATTGTGGAGCTGCATTGATCCGTAACCTGCGTTTAAACAGTGATGCAACTGCCGGAACGTGATCCAAGTGCATGAGGTGGCTTTTTGTGTGAAGTCCATCTACAGCTGTATGGAAAAACACATCTTTGCCTTCAAGGGTGCCTTGGGAAATCATTCCATGTTAGTTCTGTGCACAAAAGTAATGGTGAGGTCAAATGGATGTTTCCAGACTGAAGGATTTCTCTTGTAGGTAAGTGGAATTTTTGTGGGTGAAGTTCTGGTAGCCTTTGACAGAAGGCTATTATTTTGAATAGAAATACGTGTCAGTGCAAGGCTTATGCAATAAACAATATGGAGACTGCCACAGCCCATCTCCTGTGCACACCAAGATGCCTCTTTAAGCCTTTCCTCTGCTTACTGAAACACAGTTTAATCAGTAAAGAATATTAAAAGGGTTTGTACTGTACTTGCAGATCTCCACAGTTACTTTCGATGTTTGACATACCACAAACAACTCACATACTAAAGGATATATTTGGTACCACAACCTCATTGGTCTTCTGTAGCCAAAAATGCTGCAACCTGCAAGAGGTGCTCTGTGCTGCCAGGGACATACTTTTCCTTTTACTTATGGAAATTCTGCATGTTCTCTGTTCCTGCAGTGAGGGGCAGTGTTACAGACACGTGAGTTTCCTCTCTGTGGCATCACAGTCAGGTGGCTTTAGGCAGCCTGGACCCCTGTGGATGAGTGAATTATTCCCCCTCTGTGGCTGCTGGGGGGCAGGCGCAAAACCATCCATCCATCCATCCGCCCTCATGTCCAGTCTCTCTGAGGGTACTTTGGATTAATTTTTGAGTTGTACTTTCCAGAAGTTGGCAAAGTGCACATTTAAACCGTAGCAATCATCAGTAATCGGTTTACTATAGATTTTAATGGATGTTAATACAGTTTTCCCTCCAAGTGGAATAAAAATTACTCCTAATTTGATCTTGCCATCAAAAAAGCTTTCCTATGCTTTGATTTTATTTTGTGTATTTTTAATCACTTCCCATTTCAAAGCACATAATTTTGCATTAATTTACTACTGGGAAACTTGTTCTGTACTAAAAACATCAGTTGTTTTAATAGTGGAGTGTTTCACTTGGTGTATTTCCATCACTGGAGATTAAGACATTTCTCCAGTTCTGGCATGTTTCATACTTTGAAAATACTGCTTCTGCCTTGAGGCATTTCAGGTGATGAAGGGAACCTGAGTTTTGTAACTTTTAAAATGCTCTGGGAAGGTTTGGTTTGGAAGCTCCGAGATATTTTCTAACCATAGGATAATTTTGAGGCAGGTGTATGTGTGCATGTGTAAATGTTTCATACATTTAATTTCTTCCTGGTTTCACGTTTAATAATTGCATAGGCTAGGGACATGACTTAGCTGTAAGAAAGAAGTGTAGGAATTCAGGGTTTATTCAACAGTATCAGCTTGTGATTTGAAGGGCCCATCCTTCAGCCATGCTGTGCCTGGTCCCCTGCTTGACCAAGGGATCACCTGCTTTACCCAGATCATCTCCCCAGATCCTTATTCCCAACGTTCCACTGGTTTGCTCCCATCTTTTTCCCATTTGGCTTAAACTACCAGTTTAAATTACATAGCTGAAGTCTGCCCTGCTACGTTATTTGTGATCCACATTGCTGGAGTCCCACATTTTCCTTCCTACTTTCTCTCTGGCAATTACTTGGTTCTGAGGCAAAGCCTTCACAATCACTTGCTTTTCTAAACCTGGCAACAACATCCTGAGGTATTTTTCCCCCCCCAGTTTCCAACAGTCTGTGTCTAAAGCCAAGTGTCCAGGTCTTTATGGGGTCTTAGACACATCAGTGCAATGGAAGGACATCATCTTCCAGTCAGTGGTAGCAGGATGGTGGTGTTTGGCACACTGGAACATCAGACAGACTATCTGAAGGGTATCTGTATGAGAGGAGAGGCCAATTTTCATGGGCATTTGTAGTACATATCTCAATATCCTGTATTTCTTGCAACATCGTATTTTCCATTGGAAAGGAAGCCATCATTTATCTTCATAAGCAATATAATGCTTCTTTGTGCTTATTAACTTCTCCCTCTCTATTAATCTACTGTTCATGACTGAAACATTCTTGCAGTCCTCAGTAATGACCTACTCATGGCTCATCAGTCTAGTGGTCATGATTTTTTAATACTATTAACATGAATTTGACGTTATATTGATTCATCAACAGCTGGTTAAAAGTGATTCACTTTCACTGTTTAAACAGCATTTCCCAAACTTTCTGTATTTGTGTTGATGGTGAGTCTCTGCAAGCAAATTCTTTGTATTTCTCTGTGTTTAAAACTGCTGGGTCCAGGCAGCTGCTGCTCAAAAAGATCAGTCATTGCTGATAACTAATTACAAAGAGCCATAAATACTCAAAGAGCTGGTCTTGGCACATGGTAGCTTATAGTTATTTTTTCATCACTTAAGGCCAGTGACCCTGTGAGTTCTTGTACATGATTATTTTGTACAGCTTCTCCACTGTCTGGTTATATCTGTGAAAATTATTACTCCATTTAATAACTAAAATCCTGCTTTCCAGGCTATGATTTTCACAGGTCAGTATTGAAGTCATCACTAAAGCTTTGTTGTAATCTCAGCTGGTACAGTTGAAACACAGCTTCTGATTTTAAAAAGCACTAAACAAATCAGCTGTTCTTCATTTTTCTTATCACCTCTTCTTTTATTTGACTAAAACTGGTCGTTGTCATGCCATGTTTTCACCTGTGTGAATAATTGGTTTGTAGTGTGTCATACAGAACTGCAAGTTTTTTGTGACAAACTTATTGTTTTAACCTCCATCTGCCATTTTCTCAGTTCTCTTTAAAAAAAATATTAAAGAGGAACAAAATTTGTCATGAAAATCCTGTCCTAGCTCCTAAAGTACTATTTGAAGTAGGAAGAGGACTAGGAGGAGAACTGAGTAAGGAGAGGAGTGTCTTTGCAGCTTGGAAGGACTTGCTGATAAATATGAAGTGCTTCCAACAAATCTCTTGACTTTTCTATTGGCATGTGTAGAGTAGCTTAGAAATGGCAGCATAAGCTGCAAATTAAAGACAGTTTAAAAAAAAAGCTGGTTTAGGAATGGTAGTGAATGCTGTGGTAAGCCTGAATTAGCCCTACTTTCTAGACTGATATTTGTGGATTATACTTTAGTGGCTCAATCCTACAAGCCACTGAGCAAATCTGGCTTTATCCACTTAGGGCAAACTTGGCTTCAGCAAGTGCACGGTCTCCAGGAGCACAGAGCTATTTGCACATTCGTGTCTAAGCTGCTGTGGAGGTGTTTTTTTGAGTTACTTAAAGCCATGACCATTTTACTTGTTTGCCTGTTGTGCTGTTCCTTTTCTCCTGCCCAAAGGGAAAGGCAGCAGCCTGACTCTGTGCGGGGACATCCAGGGTGGTGCCGGGCTGGAGGTGGAACAGTAAGTCTCCATCACTGGTATTTCTGGTACTCTGAAATAAGTTCCATCAGCAGTCCCAGGATTAAGAGGGGAAGAGTTGCAGCTCTCTCAGCTGCCTTTGGAACATCATCTCTGCAAACAGCACAGCAATGCTCAGTTTGTGATGCCTTTAAATGATAAAATAGCTCCTGCCTGGTTGAGGTTCCTGAGAAATTTAAGGTGCAGGAGGGGGACTGCAAGACTTGGGAGGGAGCCAAGTGTAGGCAGTGAAGCTGTTTCAGGTGCTAATCCTTGATCTCTGGCACCTCTGGAGATGCTGAATACCCTCACCTCGGCAGGATGCCCAATAAAAGCATTTACTGGAGAACAAAATACCAGCTTAAGAGAGGGTAGGCTGGCCAGACTCCTTACACCGCCATTTGTAGTTGGCAATTGATAAATCCATTGCATTAAAAAAAAAAATTTTAAACAAAGCAAAAGGTGACTTTGAAACAAAACTGCTTTTTTATTTGTTTGTTTCCCCTTGCACTTTATCTCTCTTGAAAGCCTCTAAATACTCACCCAGGTGGGTATTGAGCACAGCCCCCTCCAGGCAAGCCCTGGGCCCACACAGCCTCCCCCAGCAACTGTGGCATCCTGGGGCCACACAATAAATTCCTCCCCTGCACAGCCTGGGGCTTTATTTTGGCACAAGAATCCCAAAGTGGCAACCCAGGGGGAAGAAGAATTCAAATTCCAACTTCCCACACGGCAATACAGAGACTTACCACTGAGTCACCAAAGCTGCTTAGGAATATCATTATAATGTTTCCTGAAAGCAGCATTCCTACCTGTTCAAGTGTGGAGTGTTCAGGCTTTATAAAATTCAGTTCCATGCCTCAAGTATCCATTAACAGATGCCTTTTTCTCACTGAATTTAGGAGTTTCCTTGTATCTCTAGCTAAAAGGGTTTTCAACCAGGAGATGTAACTCAGATGGAGGTTCTTTTTTTTTTTTTTGGATCAGGTTAAATTCCAGCTTCAGATGCTTGAGAATAATGAGTAATAACTGGGAGCAAAAGGCTCTGTTTAACCAGAGGACCTCTAGTGCTTATGGTCTTTGGAGGAGAAAAAGTACCAGAGAAGGTATTCTGTTTTCACCTAAGTCAGAGAAATCATAACATATTCTGCCTAATCCTGGTATCACTGAATGCAATTCGTATGAATCCAAAGGAAACGTTTATTTAAATGCTTAATTTCACTGTCTCAGAAGTTCTTTCTCAGGGTTTGATTTGTTTAATGCATTTGTTTTGTGTTTTGCTGTGAAAGACTGTACTAGTTTGAAATCAAACCAGTGGGAGATCACAAGTCAGAATTATAATTTAATAGAAAAAAAATTAAAAGAAATAAATAAATGCAGTAGCACAAGAACACTGACAAAGTCAGATACACCCTGACACTCTATGGTAATAGCAGTCCAAGCAAAGCAGTTCTGGTGAAGCGGTGATCCTGTAGAAAGAAAAGGGTGAGAAAGTCCAACGGTAGCTCTTGTCCTCTGGGANACTTCAACCTAGGACAAAGACAAAATACAAATATTGGGCAGCATCAAGCATTTGCTGTTTTCAGTATTTCATTGTGTTGTGCTCTGGAATCTGGAGTGGTAATGACTGGTAATAGTAGATCAGTGCTTAGAAGTGTCACTTGGGGATTTTGGGAATGAGCCTGCAGACCAGTTCACTCTGCTGCTGGGAGCTGGGACTGTCTATAATGGAATAAAGGAAATGGTCAAATACATTGCTGAAATATATTCCAATTGAATATCATAATCACTCCTGCAGGAGTTAAAGACTGTACTTAAAAGTTCACAGGACTCGCACTTTAGATCTCAGGAAAAGTTCTTAATGCACCTGTTTATTTTTAAGGAATGTATTTCTGAGTATAAGAAGACAAAAAGCAGGAATCCAGGATTCCAAGTCTGAAGTCCTGATGCAGAAAATGTTGATGCAGCTTTAGAGATGTGCATTGTCAGTATAAGTCTGTCTGTCGCTATACAAAGGAAATCAAGAAGGAGAAGAGGAAGGGGAAAAGGAAATGCCAGAGAACATTTTGACTAAAGACATTGTGTATCAGTGTTTCAGGATTTATGTTTTTGTGTTTGTTTTTTTGTTCTTTTTTAACTGTAGTTGCTATTAGTGTCAACTTTGCTTCCTGGAAAAACCTTTACATGTTCACAGAGTCATGGAATCCTGTAGTTTGGAAAAGTCCTGGAAGATAATNCATTGTCAGTATAAGTCTGTCTGTCGCTATACAAAGGAAATCAAGAAGGAGAAGAGGAAGGGGAAAAGGAAATGCCAGAGAACATTTTGACTAAAGACATTGTGTATCAGTGTTTCAGGATTTATGTTTTTGTGTTTGGTTTTTTGTTCTTTTTTAACTGTAGTTGCTATTAGTGTCAACTTTGCTTCCTGGAAAAACCTTTACATGTTCACAGAGTCATGGAATCCTGTAGTTTGGAAAAGTCCTGGAAGATAATTGATAACTGTTAACCCAGCAGTGCCAGGCCACCATCCCTAAGAATCACATCCATTAAATGCCTCCAAGGATGGTGGCTCTACCACTTCCCTGGGCAGCCCGTTCCAGTGCTTGACAAGCCTTTCTCCTGTTTATTGCTCAGCGAAGTTAATTTTGACTTACACCACTGACCTTTATATCTGAGGACAAAGACATCCAGAATTTGCATTCCACTTAGAACTGGACTCATTGAATTAGTCTGAGACCTAATTGCACTATGAATCGCAAAATACAGCCCTCTCTGTGAGATGCTTTCATATGGTGGCCTCCTTATAATCAGGTGTTAATGGCACAGTGCATTGAATTGATCTTGGTAATTATGTTTCTGCTGCTCCACAGAATCTTGCTGACGTTTTAGGCAGTGCAGGGAGAGCTAATAAGGAATAAATTTCAACCGTGTAGTAATAATTACATTGTTCTTGTATGCATGTGATATTTGTACTTAAATTGGAAAAACCCAAGAGTTGTAGTATTTTGTTCCTATCTTTTACCCCATGTTTCTGTATTCTCTCTCACTGCAATAACTCAGGCAATTACAGGAGTCCCTCCAGGTCCCTAACAATGATCCCTAACTTTCCCAGGTACCATCTTTGAATAAAAAATCAAAAAGAATGTGCTATTAAAGCTACAGTTCAGATGATTGAATTTATTTATAAAAAGAAACTGGATCCACATGTCCTTGGATGTCTTGATTACAGGAATCATTCTCGGTTTGATGGAAGCAAGAGCAGCTGCAGGTCTGGAAACAGCTGCTCCGAGTGGGTTCGTTTGGTCTGTTACTCCAAAATGTAGGACAAATGAATGATTTCCTGTTCCATATTTAGATACCTGACCCACAAAGGAGAGGGTTTGTTTGGGGTATCCATGACTTGTCTCCAGAGCAATATCTAAGATTCTCAGAAGACCCCAAGGATTTTACATGCTGAATTCCACTGAAATTGTGATGGAAGTTGACTTCCCAAGTCGTCAATTCTTAATTTTTCATCATCTCTATATTTCTTCTCCCAAACAAAAAAAGTTAGAGGTTATGTAGGTCACAAACAAGTTTGGAAACCAGGAGGTGCCAGTTTTAAGTTGCTTGTTTAGTCATGATGCTGGTTTTCTCCAAAGAAGCAAAATGAGAATTATTTTAGCGCTTCATAATTTAACTGAATCTCACTGAAATTCCCTAGAAAAAGTGTGAAACATTTTTGAGGCTTAAGAAACATTTCCTCACTTTTTATGAGAAGCTTTATGCAAGTCATGGAGAGCATCAGTACCCAGAGGAGATTCCTTTAATTTGAGAAAGGGGCTCCTCCTCTAATTGGGGAGATTTTGGCTTGATTCCTCATGGCTTGGCTGCATCTGTAGTCCAGGAAGAGCTGAATCCAGGGAAAATTGTTAGTATTTTACATGATGAAAGTTTGAAGTTACTCTAAATTTGCGTTGAAAGAATTAAAGTCAGTTGAACTGTGAAGAAGCAAAGCCAGGTCCTTTGTGAGCTGAAATTAATGATTCCCCTTAGATTTCAGGGATTATATTGTCATTTATAATATCCGAGGGATTCCAGCCTGAAGATTTTAGTCAGCAAACTTGAAATTTTCCTTGTATTTGCTTGATTAAGTGGTATAATACACCTTACTCAGGCTGCAAACCTGTGAGAGAGGTGGAGGGGGGGAGAGCAGGGTGATGCTGGTACAGGGAGGAGCAGGAGCTGCATTTCCTCTACTGCTGCTTTATCCTTGGGGATCTGGGTGCTTGTGAATCACAAAACTTTCAGTAATTGTCCTTCAAATGATAAAATAACTAATCTTCTTCTTCAAGTGTCTTGTAACTCTTTTGTGAGGGAGAGGAAGAGACATTTTTCCCTTTTCTGTTTCAGAGAGAAAATCAGTCTTTTCTTTAGGGATTTACTGTGCTAACTAGGATTTTATGCTTCTTCCTCTCTGTTGAAAGCTACACTTCTGTGCTCTCCAGTGCAAAATAAATGAGTGAACAAACCAGAAATTACCTAGAGGCTGAGCCTTTTTGGTTGTAATTTTTTATGAGTGTACTTCTAAATGAGTCCCGTGTGCTGCTTGAGACACTTCCCTGGATCCCTGAGGATCCTGAGGGACTGGGATGTCTGCTCACACAGAAGCAGCAGGGAAGGCACTGAGCTTGAGAAAAGTCTTTCAGCAACAGCACCATTATTATTGTTATTTGTAGGAGTGTGAGACCAGGCTCTGACTATCCTAAACTATGGCTAAAATGACCAACTGTGGTATCATGAACTTTGGAAGTGAATAAAATACCTGGAGGTTTTTAAGCTGGCAAATAAGATGCTCTCTTTTCCCAGGAAGTTTTCTTGCAGGTGTGTGAGATTTATCAGATTAAATTAATACGAATTTACCAGACCATAGGTAATTTATTTGGAATATACAGTGTTACAGCAGAGGGACAAATACAAGTTTTCCTTTCTTTAACACATTTAAGAAGTTTTACTGAAGGGGAAAGAACTCGGTGACTACCGAGAATGGGTAAATAAAAAGTCAGAAAACGAACTGGCACTCTCTTCTAAGATATAAAATTACATGCAATATAAAAGTATTAAAATTGTGATGAACCCTGCCAAAGTAGTTTGGAGACCATCAGGTTTTATATGAAAACTTCAGATAGCTAATTGGGAGTCTTCTATTGGGTTGTTCCAAATTGGTATGGTGCCACTACATTTTGTTAAACTGCTTTGCTGTAGATCTTCCAAGAGGTTTTATTGGTAATGGGTATTTTTTTGATTCTCACTCACCATCTGCTCCTGCTTTGACTTGCTGATTCAGCTGTATTTTGAGCTTTCCATGTTGTTCAGAGTGATCCTTCAACACAGAACCTTCCTGAGTAAATAAATTTACAGCTGAGAGTCTTGAAAGACAGCAGTAATTTTCAGGGATGTGCAGAATGGGAACATAATGATTTAACTTGACTCTCAATGTTGTGTTGCCTTATCCTTCTGTCTTAATGAGAACTTCTTGGTCTGCTCATCTATTTGCTGTAGTTCAGATAATCTGTAAATTAGTCTTTGTAAAACTGTGTTGTCTCTGCAAAATGACTCCTGCAAGCTGTTTTCATAACCATTCTCCATGATCAAAACTGCAGCCCTCAAAGAATTAAATTAGTCTTGGTTAGGCAGTTTTGCGCTGGAGGGGAATGGCTTGTTTGAAAAAAGGGCAGAAGAATTATCCTGAATTACTGAGGCTTAAAACCCAAACTTCTTGCCAAAGTTCAAAAAAGATCCTCATTTTCTATGTGAAGGAAATAAATTCCTGGGCTCTCGCAGCTCAGTGAAGTTTAATTTTGAAAGTATTTCTGTTGATTGGGGATTTTGGCAAGCCAGGGCTTGTTTGGCATCAGCTGGTACTTCTGTGAGCAGGTTGGGAAGATAAGTACCAAAATATGAACTAGTCAATCCCCTCCAGGCAAATTCCAGGGGGAAAAGAGGTTTTCCTGAGCCTGTTCAGGTTTGTGTGGGGTGGGACACCAAGTCAATCATCTCTGCAGGTCTGTCCTAACGAGCAGCTGTCACCATATTCATTCACCCAATCTTCCAAATCTCAAAATCCTGAGCATGTACCAACTGTCCCTTTTTGGCACCTCTCAAACAATGTATTTTCTTTTTTTCCCCACATTGTTTATAGCCCTACGTGGGATGCAGATTTTGAGAAAGGCTGCTATCAGATGTGATGGTTTGGATTGGGTTTGGCAGTGATTTCTTGCACTCGGTTTCTAATTTAAAGATGTTAATTACAGAAAACAGAGTCATCTCTTGTAGGACATGTTTTGGGTTTCTGTAAGCAGCAAGGAGGGTGGGTGAAGCACCTTGCTGATGGTTATTTTGCCACCTTCCAAGATTTATTATCTGAATTTTCAACTCTTTCACCTCTTTATTTTACTACTAGTAGAGCTGAATAAGGCTGTACTTCGGACTTCTTCCATTCAAAGCAATTTACTTTTATTCTTAAAATTAATGCAAAGGCTGCCAAGGAGCTGGGGAAGATGAATACTCAATTTTTTGAAACCTAGAGCTACTGATACCAAAAATACCTTCAGTGTCCACAAAACTTGGATGCTCAGAGCTTTTCCTAAATCCTGCCAGTCTAGAAAAAATTCTGAAGAATATCTCAGAAGACAATGTTATAAATGCACCTGTGGCAACAACATTTAAATACCTGTGGAGAAACTGAGCTCTGGATTCCACATCTCAGTTCAGCTTTACCACAATATAAGAAAATATTTCTAGTTATTAAGGGGCTGCTGAAGAACAATTAAAAGCCAATTGACTGAAATGGTTCAAAGGTTCAGCTTTGAATGTAATCATTAAATGAATTCAGTTCTTGTAGCTCAATAGTTTTAGAGCTTCAAATAATCTTGTGTGGATAGAAATACTTCTGACTGGTATAAAGGTAATTGAGAGGGAATCTTTGCACTTTTAGTGCAGAAAGAAATTAAGCTCATTTCTTACGACTTTGGGAGATCATTTGAAAAGAAGGAATGACTCCTGGGAACTAGGAAGTAGCATTGATGCATTACTGAAATGAACGTATGTGGATTGTTCTGTATTTTAGAGCCAAATAACCAACAGAAGTTCAGCTGGATTTAGTTCTTCTTAACATATTATTCTTCTGGAAAGGTTGTTGCTCAGAGCCATTATCACGACATGTTTCTTATCAATTCCATCAGTTGTGATACTAAGGATGGTGGGAAAAGAAGGAAAACAGCAAGAGGGATATTCCTGGCTCCTGGTGCCAGTGGAAGGGGTTTCTCCTGGAGCAGCTGGAATTTGTCTCTGTACTTGCACACAAATGTCCAGTAACTACAGGCTGGTTGTACAACAGCAGGTTTTCCAGCTGGAGCAACTCTATGCTGTAATCCAACAGGATTTGGCCCCTGATGCCCACACACACACAGGGGTTTAGCCAAGGCCTCGGCTTTTTTTGTATCTGTCGGTGACTGCTTTGAAATAGTGCAAGTTTTTATCTGTCTTACTCTGCCAAAGATGTTTGAACTGAAAATCTTTTAGCTGAAATCTGGAATTTTCTCCTTTTGCTTCACGCCCCGCTTGATTTGCCACATTTGACAATGCTGTGTGTATCATCACTTGGAATGTTTTACGGATAATGAGGCAATTTCGCCCTTGTTGGAAAGCTGTAATCATCCAGACACATTTTGAAAGGAATACATAGATGGCACAATGTAAAATGTGCTGTATCAGAAATTTATATCTTTTCCAACTGCCTCCATTATTCTAATAAAAAATTGTGTTGTCCCTGCAGACCTTGCATCCCTCATATCTGACATGGATATAATTATATTAAATTTTGACATAATCAGGGAATCATAGAATGGCTTAGATTGGAAGGGACTTTAAAAATCACCCAGTGCCAACCCCCTGCCCTAGGCAGGGACACCTCCCACTGTCCCAGGTTGCTCCCACCTGGCCTTGAACACTTCCAGGGATGGGGCAGCCACAGCTTCTCTGGGCAGCCTGTGCCAGAGCCTCACCACCCTTGGAGTAATTTGTTTTCCCCTAATATCTAATCTAATCTAATAATAATTTGGCAGATTCTCTCTGGCAGTTCAAAGCCATTTCCCCTCGTCCTGTCGCTGTAGGCCCTTGTCCAAAGTCCCTCTCCAGCTCTCCAGGAGCCCCTTTAGGCACTGGAAGGCTCTCTAAGTCTCCTCAGAGCTTTTTCTTCTGCAGGCTGAACAATCCCAGCTCCCTCATCCCATCTCCATAGCAAAGGTGCTCCAGCCCTCACATCATCCCTGTGGCCTCCTCTGGTTTCAGACACTGCATTCAACCTACTTAAAATTCTTCCTGGGTTTCAATTATTCTGTGCTATTTTCCTCCTTTCTCAACTGCATCATCACCTGCTACTCCTGTGTGTGCAGCACCATCAATATTGTTTCCTGCAATATTGTGCTTTCTCTCAGCTCTGGGCCTGTGGCACAAACTTGTTGATTGTTTCCCAGAGTGTGGAGCGGGAAATGAGGAGACATCCCACACAATAAATAAAATATGGGGCTCATTCCTAGTTAAAGGGAAAGGGGATTTCCTGAAGCTCAGTGGGACAGTGATTTCCAGCTTCTCTTGTTTACGGAGGCCTCAGTTTCCCCATTTGGAAACTGCTCTGGGGCCACTGTTTGCAGACATTTTGGAGACTGGTGATCGTGGGAGCTGAGTCACACAAACACCGCAAAGACAGAAGACAAGTCCTGTGGAGAATGGCTCTTTTATTCTGCCATTCACATTTCTGGAGAAGGGAAATACAGCCTAGTGCTCTTTCTTTTCAGACAGAACTTGGGGTTTTTTTGTCTGAGTAAAGTAGTTGGATTTTTTTCCTGTCAGTGAGTCATAGAAAACATAGGAAAAAAATTACCTAAAATGATATAGATACTGCTGGGATTTTACTATTTTGGTAACCATCTTTAGATGTTGAAATACTGTTTCTTCAATTTTAGAAAGATCTTTTAAATTTCTTAAAATTTTGCATACACTGATTTTTTTTCCTATATTTTTTTTATTCCTGGAATTTGCTTGATAGCAAACCCATACTGCAGGTGGAGGAGGGACTAGAAATTATTTCCATTTGACCATCCTCAGGTCCTTTTAAAACAAGTCCTTCTTACTCTGTGGCTAATTCTGTTCTTAGGAGCTTTATGGACATGGACTTGTCACTTGAAGTCCATTATAGTCCCTTGGTGTGAGACAAGTGGAAGAATTTCACTGACCTTAATCTTAAAACTCTTGATTTCTCTTTTTTTTTTCTTACTCCAGATTGGTCAAAGTTTGGAGCATGAGGCAGAGTTCTGTGAAGTTGTTGAATGTTTATTCCATCCGATCACTATCTTGGGTTTACAAGCACTTTTTGGAGAGTAGTGCTTTGGTGCTCAAGAATCAAGGAAATAACATCATTAGTGGGCATATAAAGAAAAATTATTCTTAAGATTAGTCACAGAATTAATTTGGTAGGCTCTTCCTTTCAAAATGCTTTATTCTAGAATGCTTTCATTCCTACTTTTGATATTTTATTTACAAACTGAAACAACAAAGATATCCAGAAATGCAAAGAATATTAAATTATGCTCTTTAGAGAATAAAAACAACCCCCAAACTAATAAAGCAAATAATTGCTTTGGTTGGTGCTTCATTAAAGAGCTTGTAATATATACACAGTACAAGGAATATTAATGAAATGTCACGTCACAACTCCGTAGCTCTTTTTTTTTCCTTTTCCCCCCCTTTTTTTTTTTTTTTAAACATAACAAATCATTTTGTTTTGGTTTTAACAGTGGCAATAAGATCCTGATAAGGCATTTCTGTGGAAGCCCAGAGACCTCCCAGGGCTCAGTTTATGACAACATTGCTGAGAACTTTGAACTTCCCACAGTCCCCACCATAAAAACATAGTGGGCAAAGTCTGTAAATTTAAGCAGAACAGTATTTTCACGAATAAAAGTGGTAGGGAAATAAATCCAGGTTTTCTAGGTGCTGAAGGATTTACAATTATTAAAGCAATGTGAATTTTATTGCCAAGCTCCTTAAAAATAATGAGCAAGCCCAGCACTGATGGGGCAGGATTTGACACCAGGCAGGTTTTGGGACACTCAGTGGGAAGGATCCTCTGCTTTAAGGGACTCACAGCCCCTTCATTGAAATGTCATATCCTGACACTGCCAGTGGTTATTCACTTTGACTTATTCACTTTCCAGAATAAGCTCCAAGTTTATGACCTGTTAGCAAAACCTGTGTTTTTACTTGAATTTCTGTTGTTGCAGTTGGGTGAACAGGACACAAGTATCTTACAAGATACTCAGCTTGCTTTGTGTCTCCCTTGAAAAAGGCAACCAGAACTCATCCCAAAAAAATGGTAGATACTTTTACTGTTGAAATAGTTAAGGCAGGCTCAAAACAACCATCCTAAGTGGAAAATGGACTTGAGAGTTTTGCCATTGCCAGTGGATGGTGCTTTAGGAGCTCTGTATTCCAGTGGAACCACAGGTATTCCCACACTGCACTTGGATATGTGGTTCATCCTGAAAAGTGTGATTCAGAGCACCTACTTCTGGAAGGGTGAGCTCTCCATGTGTCAATGTACATAACCCAGGTTATGTGCCTAAAAAAAAAACCAGTCAGGATGAATTACCCCACTCCAACAGCTAGAAAATGCATTCGCTGCTCGTTGGTTATTTAATTGCTTGGAGGGTTCACAGAACTTGCCACACATGTATATTTTAAAAGTATTTCCAAAAAGGTTTGTTTTCTTTTTAACAGTAATTTCTGTTTGTTTCCCTCTTATAGCTAAGTTTAAATATCTATTTGGAAAGAAAAACAGCAACACCAAAACCTCCTCAGAAAAAAAAAAGCCTTCTGTTCCTCCTAAATAACATTTTTCACAGCAGCAAATCTTTCCTGCAATTCAAGTGATGCACAGAGAAAGCAAGAAATAAGAGGTGCAGGCCCAGAGGAGGGAGAGAGGGAAAAGGTGAAAATAAAAGCTGTTGTAGGAATAGATAAGACCAGAGTTGTGAGCTGGGGCAGTGCTCAGGGGCTTGGAGTAAAACTAGTAATGACCAAGCTGCACAGAGGCACTGGGAATGTTCTGGAGAGCATTTGGGTAGGGGAAGGAAGGAAGAGGGATGAGAGGGACCTACAGGGGTGTTTGGCAGCTGGGCAAGGCCTTGCAATTGTTTTTGCCAGTTGATCCGATGGGATTTTGGAAAGGATGTTGGAGAAGAGGCAAAAAGCCTTTTGAGCAGGGCTGTGAGAGTAACTGTGGGAAAGGCTCAGCTGCTGAAGGAAGCTCTGAGGCCAAGTCTGGGACTGGGACTGCTGGAAGGGGATTTCTTCAGGTGCCGAAACCAGGAGCTTTTTGACTTTTTGTAGCAGGGTGAGGAGGGAGGGCCAAGTTCACCTTTCAGGCACAACATTCCCATTCTGCAGCGGTGCAGACAGAGAACTCTCACTGGGACTTTTCCCTTCTGTATGAAATCCTTGCTCTTTCCACTGCAGGGAGTCTCTCCCACCTCACAGTCAGCCTGGACCATTTTTGCAATACAGTGACATTCCCTCAGTGCACACTAGCTATGGAAATGATGCTTGCAGAAGGCCTGGGTTTTCCCATTAATCTTGACGGTTTTTATTCCATCATGGTATTTTATGTCTGAGTCCAGTGTAATCACCAGGACTGTTCCCAATATTGCTTTATTTACATACATATTTAGAAATATCTGAAGTAATTTAAATGTGAAAAAGCGTGGACATCATTCTGCATCACACACTTCTGGAATGAGCCCTAAAATGTGTTTTTGAAAAAAACCTCAATGAATTGCTGTACATTCATCCTGCATTTGAAAAGATACATTCTGCAAGGCATTTAGGGCCTTCAATTCAAATACATTTAATAGCAGTTGACATTATTATTATTGCATGAGTAATCAGCAGCATCTTAAATATTGTCCAGTGACCTTGAATCTTCTCCAGCTTGGCCTATATGGTGTTATGAAATCCACGGGGAAGCACAATCCATATTTTGTGTTCCCACAGCTACTGCTTTGCCAGCAGGTTTCCAGGCTGCACACAGCCAGGATTTTAGTGTTCTTTGGGACACAAAGAGCCAGTGTGCTCCTCTCCTTGGAAAATTCAGCCATAAGTTGCTGAATAAATTACTTTTTCCTTGTTCCCCATGAACCTCCTGGCATTGTGAAGGAACCACCATTACTTTCATCACAAAGACTTCAGAGGTTGCTGGTGAGGAGGAGAGAAGGTTGAATTCACCCTCACACCACTCTCTTCTTCCTGTCATCCATTCCCTTTCCAGCCTTCACTCAGTGACAGCCAAGGGATGTATTTAGTAGAGATTTTCTGTGGCATAAAGTTGTTCACAACTTGCTTTAAATTTCTCTTCGGGAAATCAAGAACTTCTACTGGTTAAAGCTCTCTGTACCAATAGTACTTATCTTTCCTTTCAGCAGCACTGCATCCTGCAGATTCAATATTACCACTTTGTGGCACTTGCTTGGTGGTTTGCACCCTCCTGGCTGCTGGCAACCATCAAGCTTTCAATAATAACTTCTAATAACTAAGCAAGGTAGTTTTCTGAGAGAAAATAAGCAGATGTCAAGGTTACAGTTGATCTTGGGACGACAAGTCCCTGGTAATGAGCACTTTGCTCAGAAAGACACACTCAGTAGTTCTGCAGGAAATTTCAGCATTGTTGTGAATCACAAAAGCTTTTGTTTTATTTCCAGGGCACGGCACAATTGGGCTGTAGTTTGTTCCAGGGTTCTGGGCTTGGTGCAGTGAAGGGTGCTGAGGACTCTGTACAGTTTCATTTCCAACTTCCACCATCACCATGATCTTTATTTGCTACTTCACATTTTCTCTTGCACCAAACCCTTCGTTCACAAGTGTCCAGGCTGTGTTTTGGGGGTTACAGACGAGCCCTCCCAGAGCTGGGAAAGCACTCACCTCCTCTGTAATCCAGAGGCAGGACAAAGACCCTCAGCAGTTCCCTTGGAGGAGCCTCCTCGCTGTCTCTGTGTTTATTCCCACACGTTCAGCCATGAGCCGCCTCCTCTCCGTGTTGTCTTCCCACTCCCAGCCCGTAAAGCTCCTCATGCCCCGCGTGTCTCCCGTCCCACACATCCACAGCCGCCAGTTCTGCATCCCCTGCACTGCCAACGGCAGCATTCTGGCCTTCCTCCGGCTGCCGCAGCGGGATCCTCCCCTTGCAAGGGGAGCATTCTCCTCCCACTTACCATTAAATAACTTTTGGAGAAAGAATTTCAGCCACTGACAGTTTTAGGTGTTTTTCCAGATTCGGATATGGAGCTATGACAGAAGAACAGGCTAAGAAAAAAAGCTAATTTTAGGAAAGTAGACAATTAGGTATAAACCTAAAGGTACAACCAGAGACTAAACCTGTCTCTGCCTTTCCCTTTCTTGTTCCTCGGAATGTCTTTTAATCAAGGTCCTCATTCCTACAGCCCTAAAACAAACTATTCACAATGATTCCACATTTCTCTGTGAGCTTTACCTGTCACTCCAGAGCACATCCCCAGTTCCTAAGGGTGATTTTGAGTCTGATCCATCCCTCAGGACACTCATCTTCCCTTTAGGCATCGTGCCACCCACAAATCAAATACTCTGTTCTTCCCATCATTAGGAGGTGGCTGTTGTGAAACATTTCTCTGAAGGAAGGGGGCATTTGAGGGTTGAAAACAACCAGGAGGCACATTCTGTTCAGGAGAGATTGCTTCAGATCCATCATGAACCCTGTTGGTTTAGGGAAACGTTTTGAGGAAATAACTCCAATTCTGGCCATCCATACATTGGCAGCAATTTGCTGTAGCTGTACCTGTGGCAGGTGAGCTGTGAAGAAATTGGTTTAGAATTGCCTTTTAAAAGGTAGTCAAATATCAGAATTGTTAATTCTGTAGGGAGTTAGCAAGTGCGACTCTTCTTCCATCTTGACTATATATTAAATTTTCAGATAGAAAGGTGAATTACTTTGCCTTGCAGCCTCAGTTTATCAGGAGAGATTATTTCACCATTTTCTGATCTGAACAAGGAGTTTTGGTCTGCTAAAGTGAATCAAACTTTAAACTTTATTTGTTATGAAATGATACCTTGAGGAGGGGGAAAAAATACTTCTGGAGCCATAGTTTCAGTGGTGTTATAAGTTAGCAGCATGCTCTCAAATAATATAATGAAATGATTCATTCTGAGTTCATTCTGTTATTAAGGCAAAAAAATATCCTTCTGGTATAACCCTGTTTTCCATACAGATGGATTTGTGTGGTTGGGGTATTCTGTGAAGTCCACTGGACAAAATAGGTATCTTTTGAGATAAGTGGTCTGAGAACAGGGCCTGTGGTTGAAAATGTTGAGACTATTAATAAAGCACAGATTTCTTTGACTATGATGAGAAAAAGCTGGATCCAGCACTTCTTTTCCCCCAGTTTTTGTTTCTCTGACTCAGACTTCACAATAAAATTGATGAGAGAGAGAGCAGGTGAGTAACTGTCCTTGAGCACAGCTTTGGAGCTCAAATTAACATCTGGTGGTTTCTTTGTCCACTATGCCATTTATCTGAGGCACTGTCGCCAACAGAGCCTTTAACATGCAGTGAGGCTGGGGACAAGTAATTAATTTGGCAGGGCTGAGATTGGGAAGGTTAGCTCTGCAGAACACCTCCAGTAGGCAAAACCAGGGGTAATTGCCCATTTTCCAGCTGGATTCACAATATGCTGTTGCTCCATTAGGTCTTTCAGAGAGTTGCCTGTGCCTGAGAAAGGTGCCACCATCTGCTTTGTGTGCTGTGGACCTGCACAGTGCTCTGCTTTTCGTGGAGTGACAGGGACTCAATGAGCGGTTTGTGTGGGATTACTGCAACTGGAGAGCAAGAGAAGGCTGGGAAAATGGATCCCCCCACCAAGTACAGCCCGCTTGCCTTGAGTGTTTCACGCATTCCTCTAAGCAGATTATTTATTTTGCTGATTTGACAGTATAAGAACAGGCAGTGTGGGTGCTTTCCATTACTTATAATTTCAAATACCTTGGTGAAACTTTTGTTTAATAACAGATAACAACATAATTTGCCACACTGTGTCGTGGGGTTTTCACTTGTGAACGGCACCTTAGATTTCCCTGCTTCTAAGCAACCAATAAATGCATTAAATTGCCCCATGTGGAAATTAAACTTAATGCTCATGTACATCTAAAACATGAGGTACCTTCACGTCCCTTGTGTTGTGGAGCTGGCTAAGCCACAATTTGGGGTCAAGTTGCATTTAATATATTCGGACTTCTCAGTTGTAATTGCAAAGTGTGCCAGTCTTGCTGACTTTCACCTGCCAGACACAGGATGTAAAGGATGTAAATGTTGCCATTTGTGTTGCCTAATCATTGTATTTGGTGGAAAATGGACACGAGGCCAAAGCTGTCATTTCTGTGGTTAAAACCAGAAAAATCTGTGAATGTTGAAATAATGAAGTTTTTTACCCAGAGAATATAATACTGCAGTCAGTGCCCTGTCTGGGCCACCATGGGATAAAAATTTCCCTATAATTTTCACTGACTGCTCACAGCAGAGGGACAATGTGATGCATTACCACTGTCAGGAAGCCAGACAGAAAGAAGGATTTGGTTTTAAAACTTACTGGGGTGGGATTGCAAGTTTGAAATAAAATTATTGATTCCTTTATGTGCTTAATGTAGGGACTAAAACTTGCCAGCATCGTTTGGAGAAGCAGAAAAGGAGTCCTACTTCCCATTCCATGTGGGAACACCTAGAGAATAAAAGTGTATTGTCTAAATTTGCAGTGATCCATGGTTTGGTTCTGTAGAGTGTCTGTGGGAGCGCAGTCAACAGGGACACAAATTGCCAGGGCCATGTGCACTTTGGAAAACTCCCTCAGAATGCTGGAATCTGGCCACCTCCCATTGCTCTGCAGTGGAAAATAAGCCTCCTGCTTCTCTTGTTTGTGATCTTCACGACAGTGCTGCCCATTTACCACCAACGAAATTTTTCACACCTCGAGTCATCTGTGACAGTGTTACCACATCAGTTGGGGTTTGTGGGGGTTTTTTTTTTAGCTCCTTGGAGAAGCCAGTAGGATGCAAGTGAGCAAAATGCAGAGTTTGTTTAGTCCATTTAGCTACTTCATTGTAGGTACATTATGAATGATACTTCAAGGGACTGATTCCTAAAGAACCTAAATTTGCAGGGCAGAAGTCAAGTTTTCCATGTGTTTAATGGAGAGGTTTGGGTCAATCACCTTCGCCTTGCTGCCTGAGCTCGGATGCACAGCATGGCATTCCAGAGGAGGACATTTAAGACAAAACATGTCATCCGTCTCTCCTCAGCAATATCAAAAGCAATATGAAAAACACAGTTAATAAGAAAACATCAGCCAGCTTTAGGGAGGGACCTCTCCCCCAGCCTCCCTCCTGTGCAGCAGAAAGCAGTGCTGCAACGACAGGCTCGTGTTTTGGGGCCAGAAGAGTTCTGAGTAGCCCTGGAAGGAGACAAGCCAGGTGTGATGTGTCTCCAGAGGTGCTTTGCCCATGGAAAAGGGTGTTTTACACCAAGGGGTTTTGGTGGTTGCCTGCAGTGGAGCTGTCACACCAACGCTGTAATTCTGTGCCTCTCCCCAACTCCCAGGTCTTACTTCTTCCAAAAGAAGTGACAGAGCCATAATGTAACTTTAAGTAACTTTTAAGAGTGTTTTCAAGACTTTTTAATAACACAGTAGAACTTACTTACTGCTCCAGTTATGGAGGAGTTACTATAATAAGAACTCTTCAAATGTGATTGTGTTCTGTGAAGTATCATCCCTCTTAAGTAAGTGGTGTTATTATGGAAAAGGCTTGTTCATACACCCTGTACATTATTGCAAATTGCTTTTATAATTCAGGTTCCAAGTAAATCTACCAGTATGGAAGAAAATTATTACTAATTTCCTGATCATAAACAGCAGAAAGCAGTGTGATTTCAATTTTTATGGCAAAATTATGCTCAGCTTGCTTGACTAGTTCTGTAGAGGTCCATGGAATTACTTGGCAGGTAAACAGAATGGGGGCTGATAGCAAGTCTTCACTACTCTCTTAGAAATTACCAACTTGGCCAACGTTGCTGTGTGGTTTATAGTGTGTGTTGATGTTCTGGATAGATTAGGTAACAGAGAAAGCCAGTTTAAATTTGTTTTTACTTCCCAGATTTTAGATGTGCACATGGAGCTGTACCATGGGACCTCTGGTTTCTAAGGCAGCCACACTCTGCTGGTTTGCTGTATGCTGCCTTTCACCATCTCCTGCCAAGATGGTGTTCCAGGATCTCAGAGCATTGTCTAACTTGTTGTTTTAGGTTTAGATAAGTGTCCTGTTGTCTCGTATCTGCTCTTTGCTGCCTCGTTCTCCAGGCAAACACACTCTTCTGTCTGCAGTTCCCTTCTCCTGCCCTGCCATGGCCAGTGTCACAGCAGAGAGTGAGATCATTTCCCAGATCTGTTTTCTCAGAAAGGAGAAAAAAAGACAAAAATAGGATGCCTTTGAGAAAATCTCTGGCAGGAATTGAAAGACTCTAAACCGACCAACAGCCCTTGTCACAGGAGTTGTGTTGGTTTATTGCTTTTTTCCCTGGCTTGAGAGGTTGTTGTATCTCTTTCCTTCAATAAATTGAGAGGTCAGTAATCCTGCCCTGATTTCAGAAGACATCATTGCCGACCATGCCAGCACTGGCTGTGTATCTGACAGTCCTGGACCGCCTGCAGTAGCTGTGTGGATGTACCCAGAGCTTCTGGAGCCTCCCAGGGGCAGGTACAGAGGAGCTGTTTGCCAAGCAGAGCCCTGGGACACTTTGGCAGAGCTTCTTTAAATGTCTTTAATCAGATGCCATCCCTGTTCCAACCATCTGAGGAGAACAGGCCAGGATGGTTTCATTTCAGTGTTCGATTTTGGCTATCCTTCAGCTGCTTGTGATTTGTGGGGCTGTAATTTCATGTGCCTTCTGAGGTTAAACTTTTTCAGTATCCACTGAAGTCAGACAAAGCCTAAGACAGGAGCATTGCTGTGACCAGCTCTTAGTGTTGTGATGTTTTGGTTTGTCTTGGAAATGATAAAGAAAAAAAGTCATCATCCAACTTCAAACTACACCAAGATAAGTGTTAATCTTCATTTGAAGCTCATGAATAAATAAATAAATAAACAAACGTGTTTCGATGGCATTGTGAAGAGCACAGAGGATTATTGGAGCACGTTAGTGATTTTAACTTGGAGGGCATTGTCATTTGTCAGTGCTGTGTGTTAGATGGGTGTTATCTTGTCATGAATTTTGTCAGAGAAGCTTATGCAGGCCGTTAAAAAGTCAGTTTTTGTCAAAAGCTGCCAGAGAGTAGTCTGAAGGAAAAAAAAAGATAGTAGGTTTATATAGGAGGAAGTTAGGATATTTTGCAACTTCCATTGTTGACAGAATTTACCATAAACTGACTTATGGTATCTTTTGGGATTCTTTCACAAATGTTCAAAACTGCGTCATGAAACCATCCATAGGTAAGTACAGAACTCACTTCTCTAATAGGAATCAGCTTTGTGACACTTTTGAGACATATCCCACCTTCAAAAACCACTTAAAAATTCCAGTTTCTAATTTTTTTATCTTTAATTTGCCTTTGTGCTGATTTTTGGCTGGGGTGGAGTTAGAGAAGAGTTGAAAGTAAAAGCCAGGTCATATTTTATAAAAATGATTTTTACTAATTATTTCATCGACTAAAAAGGCAGGTGTTCTTTGTGTGCATTGCTGAAGAATTCAGGTCCTATCAAGGCCTTGATATTGAGCAGGAACTAAACACTACCCATCTCCTCCTCCTTCCCAATACCTCGCTCCAACTGCCAGGTTCTGTTCATTCAGGGCTCCATTTCACTGGAATGTCCTGCCAACAGCAAAACCCATAATATAAATTATGTATTTATTGCAACACCTGAAACATAAAGTGACCAACAACTTTTTAATGAGGCACGAGCCAGAACAGCAAACCCCCACAGTATCACAGACCAAGAGCTCTTTTGTTCCGTGATAACTGGAGATTTTCTCCTCAATATAGTCTTTTGCTCAATGTAATGTTCACCCAATAAGTTTAATGCATTTATAATTGAATTTCTGACTGCTTGGCTATGAATAAAGGATTAGCCCTGATGCAAAAGGGCACGTTGACCTTGAGAGCTATCAAGTCACAAGACGTTTCAGCAATGGAGTAAACAATTTAAATACATCTTGGGAAGTAAAAAAATCCTAATGATGGAGCCAACAGACAATCAAGTGATACTTTGTTCTGCTAATAAAAAGTCTGTCTTGTCTCTCCCTGCTATGTTAATGCAGTGATTTTTATGTACTCTCTGTCAACTTGACAACCCAGTTTTTCAATTATAGCTGTTTTTTCCCCAGCAGTTTTCCATCATACAAAATTTACAAACACCAAAATGCAAAGAATGATTGTTCCTCATGTCCTTCTTCAGATGCCAAAGGTGTTATATCTGATACAGCCTCAGCAGCAGCAGCTTCCTTTACTGCAACAGGATTCTGATGAGTTCCATTGCCTGAAGAATGGCAAGAAGGAAAAGGAACCGAGGAGAAAAGGAAATTCCACGGGAGGTGTCCAAAAAGAGAAGAACTGATTGTGTGGGCTGGATGTAGGAGATGTTTGGATGCCCTGTGAGAAGGGCTCAGTAGAACACATGGACATGGTCTAGCAGCAAAAGAAAAAGAGAGAAATGAAGTGGCAGAGCAAAGTCTGAGTGGAGCAAGGTGTTTCAGAACAATCTGAGATGTTTTAGAATGGCTCATGGCAAAACACATACATTTTTTGGTTTTATTATTATTACTTTGGACATAGAATACAGGGGTTTGTGCTTTTACTCCCCCCCTGTCCATCTTGGTTAGTGTCAGGGTAGGAAAGCAGAGCTGAGCTGCTCAGGGACAGAGGCAAGAGAATAAGAATATTCCTTCCTTACCCAGTTTTCTGCCTTCAAACGTTGCATTTTGAAAGCTGAGGAAATACCATTTAATAATTTTCACTTTCCTGCACATTTCCCAAAATGCTTCTTATTCTCTTACAGCTTAAATAAGGTTGATCATGTGGAAAAGGGTAAAGTACAAGTGTTTTATTATAGCTGCTTCTTTTACCAGCTTGTGGAGTAAAAAACCACAGTAAGAGCAAGTGAAATACTAACTGAAATTTATGTTTGTTCTTGGCCTGACACTATTTACAGGAGAAGTTGAGATGTTCCTCTCTGAATATTCTGGTATCTATTACCGTAAAGGATCAGAGACCTCAATTAATATTTGCAAATTCCTGCTAGTAAGTAAAAATAGCCAAAAGATATTACTGTCCTCGAAAAACAAGGTTATTGACGTCAATAAAATATGTAATAACATTATCCAGCAGAAATATAGTGTTCCACAGGCAGAATGTCAGTGTGTGAGCAGGCACCACACGTGAATGTCCATGTACCTGTCTGGGGGCACAGCGTGGGTTCAGCAGCCTCAGTGCATGTGCACACCCAAAATTAATTGGTATAATAATTGTTATGGCTTGAAGCCTCTATCCAGGAGGAGGTGAAATGGAGTTAGAACTGTTTAAGTAGTTGAGGTTTTGGATAGTTTTTTCTTTTTAAGCAGAAATAATTTTAATGAAATAAATAAATGAGTGTCAAGGTGGCATAACTAGAACTCATTCTTTTAGAAAATGAGGACTCCCCTTCTGGCCTGAATGGCCAGATTTTTGTGGTAGTTTCCTGTAAACATACTGACTCCTTTTCAACTTTCCTGAAGACCTGGGATGCTTTTGTATTTTTTTCCCCCTTTGCAGTGTGAGTGGCACTGCTGTGTTTTTAGACTATTTAAAACATTTCTTGTATATTTGTTAAATTGTGGCAGTTCATGTACCCTGATATATTAACTCCATCTTGTGCACAAGAAGAATGACTCAGTGATCTCAGGGGTCTTTTCCAACCTGATTGATTCTGTGATTCTTTGAATTTCTTGCATTACTCATTTTATCTGTTGAGATTTCATGGCACAGGCTTTTACACTTGGCATGTTCTCCCATTTTAATTTTTTTCAAGGTGAACAACTGTATGTGAATTGACATTTAGTGCTAACAAGTGCATAATAACTCTTCCCTTTATTCTTTTCCCTATTTTATTTCCCTCATTGTGTGTGTTTTAATGGCTGTACATCTCACTATGTAGATTTAAGCTCTTAATTCCAGCTGTTACACATATATGAAGCTATACATTAAATTGTCAGCCTGCAAATGGTTTTATGCCTGTTCAGTATTCAAAACTATAAAGTGCCCATCACTGCAGTGATTAATTGCAAGCTCAGACCTGCAACTTTCTTCAAGTTGGAGGATAAGGAAAGGGCCTGACACTATTTACAGGAGAAGCTGAGATGTAGGAAAGGGCCAATTGAGCCTCTGCTACATTTCCCCAAGTTGAGGGCAGTGATGGGAGGTTATTCCAGAGACATGTCTGACCATGAAGATGTTCTTGGCTTAACCTCCAAGGATTTTTCCCCACTGAAGCACAGCACGTGTCTTTAGTGCCATCTTCATCCCTTTGTGGTTGGAAGTCTTGCAGCCACTTGAGAATCACAAATTTATAACACCAGTTCCTTTACATTTTCCTGCTTTTTTGGGCAGAACCCATGAAGAAAAGGAGAACCTGTGTTGCTATGGAGAAGGTACAGCCACTGTCAAAAGGTGGCAGGAAATGGAGAATTTACCAGTTCAGTTAGATGTCATGGGAGCATCCTTTAACCTTCTGGGATTTGATAACCAGTGGCAAGATAAGGTTTCAAACAGGAATTCTTATTTCACTTGCCAGCAGCACAACTGCAGAATTTCTCTCCCATTTCAAACCACATCACAAGCAGCATTTTGTTGCTAGGTGCCTGCTTGGCTGAGTGCTGGTTTCTAAGTGTGCTTTTATATTTAACAACCCCTGCACAGCTTGCAAGGGATTTTGCCCCCATGAGTTCTAATTTTCTCTTCGCTGTTTTCTGTATTTTTGAGTAAAGGAAAAATCCTTCTTTCTCTTGATAAATTTAATAGAGATAATGTCTCCCAGCTAAATATAGCAGATTTACATCTCCTCCTTGGAACAGCAGAAGGAGTACAGCTGGATTGGTGCTGCTGTCAGTAAAGGTTTTTTAAAAAAATTAACATTTATTTTTAGCTTTGTAATTTTTAGTTGTGCATTACTTAACTTAAAAAAAAATTAGAGCCATTATTACTGTTTGTTCATGATTGATGCAGACAAATTCCACAGAGATTCCAAGGGAAAATTGTGGTGGCAGAGAGGACAAAAGTCATGAAGCCATCCACCTTTCCATTTATTTAAAATAAGTAGGAATTTAAATCGAAAGTTCCTCTAAGTTGTGTGACTAACCTTCCTACCAGGGGTCTCACTGAAGGGAGTTGTTAATTTGGGAATGTCTCTGCTGGCACAGAGGGTTGGTAATAGGGATGGAGAGCTGTGCGAGGGACAGTCCAGCTCCTGGAATACTCTAATTTGGGGAGGAATGGCACGTTTTCAGTGGCTTTTTCTTAGCAGAGGGGAAGGCTGTTGCTTGAATTCCACACAAAGACACCCTACTTACTCTGAAATAGCAATTGAGAACTATAAACCCACTGTCCAAACCTGTCAATTTTTGTTACAGAGGCTGAAAAAAAGCAACATTTAGAGGCTGCCCTTGGAGAGTATCAGCAACACTGAATTGATCAGGTGGTATTGCCAGGATATAATTTTTGATCAGAGAACTGTATTGATATATGGTACTGTACAAACAACAAGGCCCTTTTATCGCTTTTCTGTAAAGGAAAGAATATTTTAACAAGAGAGAAGAAGATTTTGAGACTGAGCTTTCCTATTTGGAATTACCATGAAAAGTTGGTTTCATTTCCCCCAGCAGCACCAATAAAATCAGGATGAGAAGTCAATTGCTATTACCTAACCAGGAGCAGTCTGAGTAAATTGCTTTGCTAAAATTCTACTATAATAATTTAAAATAAGCCCAACTATTTACTCTCTGGTGTTTGTTGTAGCGAGATTCTCATTTTAGGATAAGAAGTGGTGCTAGTTCTGCAGTGGGGGATGAGTCTGCCTGCCTGTCAGTCTGGAACTGCTCATCAGAGTGTCCTTAGTTGTAAATACTGCAGGCAACTAATTCCTGTTCATTACTGTAATTTGTGATTGTCATAATGTTGTAACAAAAACTGCCCTTTCCTCGCTCTGATCCAGATTGGAGAGATCACACTGTAGCAACAGGATAATTAAAACGTGAGCACACATTTAATTGGAAGTTACCTTTGCTTCCATGTCCCCTGGTTTTGGTACAGCAGAGAAAGCAGGGGTAGATTTTTCTGGACGCATCACGGTGGTTTCCCTGACGTTTATGGGAGGAAGCTGATTTCAAGTGACTCAAAATGAGCTTTTAAGATCAGCTGCTTGCATTTGTCATTGAAAGCTGGTGCTTAGTCTTCATCTCTCCTCTATTACTGTATTTGTTAAGCTTTAGCTCTTTCTGATGAAATTAAAAGATATGCTGTGTGGTAACTAAGGGATGGAGTTCACTGGCATTTTACTGCTCGGGAAGAGAAATCTCTTCAGGATGAGATCTACATTGCAGTAATGACAGACCTTTCCACCCCCCCCCCCCCCCCATTTTCTCTTATTTTTTCTCTTTTTCTCTTCTTTTTACTCTTGTTACTCTTAGATTTTAATGTATGCCCATGCCTCTGTTCCATTCCACTCCTTTGCAATCTCAAAAGTGAAATCTGGGCCTCACTGATGCCAAATGTAGCATTTTGTTGGCATAAGCTGGACTGGGGTTTTACCTCAACAGGCTGCTCTCTGCAGTTTTATTCAACCAGCCCGTGTCACTTTATGAGTTTACTTTATCAGCTAAACCAAAATCTGTGGGAACACTCCAAAAACATGAGTGAGTTGTTAAGGAAGAAGAAGAGGAAGCCTTCTTTTATAATGCTGTGGCTTTTATATCTTGACTAAATTTTCTTTATTGGGGCACTAATTATAACAGCTCCTTCCTTCCCTTGAGATGGACAAATAGTTTTCTTCAGATTTTTAACATGAATAAAGCCTTGAGTGCTCTGTTACCATCAGGAAAGGTTCTGAGGATGGGCATATTCCCATCATGGAATGATCTCAGTTGTGGGCCTTCCACCACAGAGTGCTCAGGACTTTGGCTTGCTGGAGACTGGACAAAGACCACCTTCCCCAAAGACGACTAATAAGTTTTGCCTGAAATTCCTCTTAAAAGTCTGGGCTGCATGTGGCCTTTCCTCATGTCAATCCCATTCTTTCTAAGGTTAAAATAACGTTTTTGGAAAGCGGGATGAAGCCTTTCCAATTGGAAAAGCGGAGCCAAGTCCCTGAGCAATATAAACACTGAGCAGGAATCAGCCAAGTTCCCTTTCACTAGGAGGATATTTGGCTGGGGTTTGTGTTTCCCGAGGCCGAAGCCGGCGGGATTAACTCACGTTCCCATTTTGTGCTTTGGCCCTCACACAGCTCCTGCTCAGGCATAAAAATACTGAACTGGGAAGGGCAAAGCCTGGGATAACCCGTGTAAAAGGGGATTGTTGGCTTCCTCTTGGAGTTCTTGGGCCACATTCGGATGCATCTCAGTTCATCAGGGGCTAATGTGATCCCCATGGATAGAGGCACCTTCACTGGGTTTTCTAGGAAAGGCCTCTCGAGTTTACAATGTTAACAAGTGCAAGGGGATGTTTAGAGAGAATTGTGCCCCAAGGAAATGGTGCTGCTTCATCCCTTGCTGGTCCTGACCGTAGCCCTCCAAATACCTGGAGCAGGAACAGTCTGATATTCTCCTGTGGGGAACAAGGCTGGGGTTGTCTTCCTTCTCTCTCCCTCCTTGGGGTATTACAGAGTCTTGCTTAGGAATTCTATAGCAGCCTTTTGGGTCAAGTAGTGTGCTGTTTTCTGGGTAACTTTGCAAGAAAGACTGTGTAACAAGTGAGCGCATGTGTTGGTTGGGTAAACCCTAATTCCTCAATCCCAGTTACTCATTGTATTACTGCATAAGTAATGCAGGATACTTTCCATCTTGCATCACTCTTCCATATTTAAACTGGAGGGAGTTTGGAGTTGGGAGTAATAGTGATAGGAAAGATCCATCACCATTGCTTACTGCAGAGTTAGAATTTCATTTCTCATATTTCCCAGGAGTCAGCTCTGTCTGAAATTTATACCTGTACTAACTATTTATAAAGTATTAAGAAGAATGAAATTTTACATTTAAGGCAGCTTGGGCACAGGGAACAGAAAGCATTGTTTATTACCATAAAATAATGCTTGGTGTTAAGTCACTGTGAGAGCTGTTTTCACATGTGAAGTAAAGCCAAGGTTATTTTCAGACTCGTATTTCAGTTCTGCTCCTGCATGCACAGGCAGTAGATGCAAGAACTGCTCATGTCCACTCTGCTTGAGAGCGCCACACTTCAAACATCAAAATTGAACTGACACTGTGATGTGTGGTTCAGTGTGGGGCTTCACCCTCAAGCTAAAATCATTAATCTAAACCTTTCTGTTGTGTGAGATGCTCATGAGAATTCTGTGTCAGCCTGCAAATACAGAATATTATATAATAGAGTCTACAACTCTATTTATAAGGGAAGGAGGTGCCCTTCCAGTGGTAATGGGAAAATAATATTTGATGTGCCCATTGCTCTCACTGAGCCAGTTTTAGGCAGGCAAACAGATCTCAAGGCTTACCAGAGATAATGTTTATACCTGATTCACATGCATGGTTCTATCTCTTTGTCGTGATTATTGTAGTTCTGTTGCCCGCAGATTGTTTCCACAATCCCTTTAGTGATAAAACCAAGCTGTAGATCTCATCTGATCATTGTTTAGTATGTTGTTGCACATTTTCTTGGACAGGAGTCAAAGCAGTTCCAGGATAATTTGCTTGCAGTGGTGTATTACATGGGAGGAGATGCACGCTTTGAAGAACAACCTGGGTTTAATGAGACTTGTTTTGGCTCAGTCCATAGGAAACAGAAATGCCATCTAAAGGAGAACAGGCAGAAGGCTGAGGTTTCAGCTCCCTTCAGGAGGCAGATTCTGCTGAATCTGTTCCACAGCTGCTTGCACAGTTTTCGGTCCAGTAGGACTCAGACATTTCCTTCAAAATATTCCATACACAGCACTGTGTTTTTCACTTGGATGCTGGAGAGCTGAGCTTGTGAATTCAGCAGGACTGATCAGGATTAAACGTGTTTTATTCTCTTAAATTAGACAGATGTAACACTTGCTACAAGAACCTCTATCAAAATTAATAAACCATACATTGTATTTTTAAGCCAAACACTGCTGTGTTCACAGCATGATTCCTCCTTCCCTCCCCTGAGATGTTAAGCCATTAAAAGAGTCCAAGATCTATTTTCTTATATTCCTTTAGACTTTTTAATGCTTTTTTATGTATGCCATCATGTTTTCACAGTCAGGTAATTGGTCACAATTGCAAGATTACACCTTAAAAACATATTAGTATTTTTCATTTGTCCGGCCAGAAGGATTACTGTCAAATGAGCCCAGGCAGTGTGTGTGCCTGGAGAGCTGGCACAGCTTGCTTGAGATGCACCCTTGAAGAGCAAGTGGACAATCAGGGAGAGATGGATGATGTGAAAGGCTGTTCAGATGGAGTGCATCTAGGTGTCCTTCATAATTGTGTCTGTCAGTTGTGTTGTGGTCGTGACCTCTGGGAGGAAAAGAGTTTGAGTTGGTCTTGCTGTGTTTGCCCACAGCCTCCTCAAGGAGGCTCCAACCCAGAACCTCCAGAGCACTTGAACTGTGGCATCAAGCAACACAAATTAATGCAAAAAATAAGAGATGAGCAACTTACTCTGCTTGTTTTTCTTCCAAGCTTGTGCCCGAGCTAACCAAGATGTGATTCTCCTGGTGTCCTGCTGGTCTCTTTTCTGTGCATGATGTGTCCTCAGCATAAGAACTGTTGTCACAGTGACACACTAACCCAGTTTAGCTTCAAGTCCTGTTTATGCAGGGAGGAGTAAAGCACACACCTGTGTACATTTATGAAAGGACACTGTGATAAAGGGCACAGATCTGAGCCCTAGTGCATGCAGCCCTTGCTGACTGGGCTGCCCTTAAAAATGTTACGTCTATGAAACAGGATATTACTAATTATGGGTCTGAATATTCTGACATTCCTCTAAGGTTCTGCAGCCTTTTGTTTTCTCCTGAAAATTCTGTGCTCGATTATTTGGGTGCTGTACGCTTTCTCTAAGCTGGTTTATTTTTGCACAGTGTAAAGATATCGCTGTGTTTCTAACAGATGACACCAGGGTGAAGACCAGTCTAGACACTCCTTGAAATCTTGTCTTGAGTAAATGGTTTTTTAGCTTGAAATAAAATCTCAGCGGAGACCAGGCTGTTCGTAGGCTGAGCATCTATTGGCCATTCAAAACAAACAAGCCTAAACTGTGGAAGAGATTAAACATAGGAGAGAAACTTTCTACCAGTGTGAATCCTCTTAACTTGCTCAACAGGAAAGAGAGCCTCGAGAAACAGCGCTGCTAAAATTGTCTGCACCTTGTCAGTAAGGGCAGATCTCTGTCTCACAAAGCTCTCTCTTCGCCGGAAAAGATGCCCATGGAAAGAGCTAGAAGGTGAACCCCAGCAAAGACTAAAATCCCCAGCCTTAGCTGACCAATGGAGTGGGTTTGGAGTGATGGCACAACTGGTGTATTGTCAAGAGGGTCCCCCAGAAGTGGCAGATTTGAGTTCAGATTGGCTTGGGAAGGAGAAAACTGTGCTCTGGAGGGTTGGGGCACCTTTTCTATGACATGGTGCCTTCCTCCTGCCTTAGTTCCCATTACGCCTCCTCACTCTGACAGACAAAACCCTTGGTGAATTCAGGCTCACAAAATCTCCCACTCCTTTTAAAATTAGAAGATCCTTGCCTCAAGAGGAGAAAGCCAAGGCTGTTGTTAAACCACCAGCAGCAAGATACTTGTGAGGTGCCTGATTTCTTGCTTGGGTGCAATTTCTTCCTCAGTATGTCCTGCCACTCCAGAGGGAAGCAGCGCTGCTGTAACAGACATTGCTGCCATGAGATGGATCCTCTGAAGGGTGTAGCTTTTTTAGAGAAGCTTAAATGAATTGCTGAGTTGACAACTCCATCCACAGCTTAGTATTTGGCTTTCGGAGAGACAGAGAAAAAATAGTTCAGAAAGGAAAGGCCCTCCGTGTCCTTCCAATTCCCTGATTCACATCCCTTAGAAAGGTATTTGCCAAAGCAATTGTCTCGCAAGACACAGTGCCTGACAAAGGTCTAACAGGGCAATTCTAAGCCATGTGTTTGGTTTATTGTATGTTTGCTGTGCATATATATGCACGTGTTTGTATATATGTGTTTTTAGAGTTTTAATTGGTTTTTAATCCACTGTGACATTTGCTTGACTCTAGAGAAATCATATAAAGTTTGTATTTGGGCCATTCCTCCTCCTTCTCCTTATTATATTTCTGGATTTCCTTGTTTTTCAATACATAAGGTTTTTTTCTCTAGATATGTTTATGTGGGAACAGTGGAAGGACATGTAGCACAAGTTGTCAGGGAGCTGCCAAGTTGTTTATCCTGTTTCCTTCAAGGTAGTGCTGTGGGTTGTTTTTATGTTTAACTCAGTTATGCCAATAAACATTTGCAGATCAAAATAGTGTTTACTCAGGAAAGAAGCTAAAGGTCTCAGACTTAGAACATGAATAAATGCAAGGTCAGTGTTCTTATGCTGAGCCACTGCTTTCAAATTCCTATGAATTATTCTGGATTTTTTTCCTCTTTCAGTTAGCTTCAAATATCTTTCTGAACATATCTATTCATCAGCATTGAATCAAAAGCTTGGCAGCTATTTCTTGATTAAATAATTATTCCCAAACTAATAAACATCACAGCGGGGTTTAATTAATATATGTCAGTCATATGGCTTTTTTTTTTCTTTTCTCCTAAAAATACCATGCTCTGAAATTAGCATCTGCAGAATAAAGGTGTGGGCTTTTTTCTGCAGTGAGCCATGGGGAGGACAATTAAGGAGTCTGTTGACTGCATCCACTTCTGTCTCTGTTTAGGCAGGGTTGTTTCATTTTTTTCAAAGTTTACTGGTAGAAAACCTTGCAAAAGCCTTGCTGGGAACCTTCCTTACCCCTGTAGGACTGTTGGATAAACCTTGTAATTCAGAAATACAAAACCCCAGAGTATTGCCCAGGAGTGTGTGTTTTACAGGTGTGCTCTGAATGCGTTGCCTAAGAATATCAAGGATCAGCTACATGGTTGTGATGAGCAGACAGGGATGTATCTCTGACCCAAGATGATGTAACAGCAATTTAGAAACATAGTTGCTTATTTTTGTGTTTAATTTTTCTCTTTGGCTTTGCTTATAATTAATCTCTTTATATATGCATGAGTTTCAAATTAACTTTAGCTGCTGGGTGAAAAGTGTGTTCTAATGTAGAAAGCCAGAAAAAACTCCTTAAATTAGTCTAACCAAAACCAGAGATCTTTAAATTATTTTGTTTGAGTGTTGTTTTCACACTTAACAACCTGGGATTTTTTTTTCCCCACACTAAACACAGAGTTAGAAATCAGTCTTTAAAATGAGCAAGCAAGTCACAGTCCTTGGAGTGGATTTTACTGCCTGACCTTGATGAAATGAATATTTCTAATGTGCTGAAGGGATGGATAATTATTACCATATTTTGCAAGAAGTGCAGGCTGCTTTGAAGTCGACAGAATCTTTTCCTGGGGTCTTTGTAGGATTAGATTTTCTACAAGAACAAAATTGCTTCCTGGAAATTCAGATGCAGCGATATTCGACGTGCACATACCGAGCTGTAGAATGGCTTCAAACAACCACGAGATATAATGAGCACTGATATTATTCATAACCTCATCAAGAATTGCATTCATGGAGATTATGGAATGACCTCATCTTTTTTTTATTTGGACAGTGTCATGTATTCTGTCTTCAGCAGAGGCCCATGTGAAACACTGGCTGAGCTGATTAATTTATTTTCAATTTGCAGGATAAATTTAATTCATAAATAAGTATTCCCCCATAAATGTTTTTAGGCACATGCATAACTTTGCTCTTAAATAATCCCTTTGAAGGCAATGAGAGAAATTATTAGTTTATTTTGTCCAGAAAAGAGTATTCATAAAGGTTTTGGAGCTTAATCTTATTCTACAGCTTCCTTGGTTACCGAGTCCTGCTTGCATTGCATCCTTTCTTCCAGTGGTTTTGCATGTCTGATCTTTGTAGAGGGGAAAATTATTTGGCATTCTGTGTCACTTCAGTTTATATAAATCATCTGTTTTGATATTTGCTGGTTTTATACTTAATTTGGGACTTAATTAATAACAAATGTTAGAAAACATTGAATTTCTTTCCGCGACAAAAGTAGTCCCAGGCTTTTTAAGAAGGCTGAATTTCCCATCTCCTATTGAATATGTATTTCCAAGCGTGCTGAATGTGTTGACTGATGTGTTTTTAAGTGAGTACATATGCTTTACGACAATTAAGACAAAATCTGAACAACAATTTGTCAAACAAAGAGGGCAGTGAGAAAATTCCCGTGTTCATGGTAAGGATTCACTGCCAACCTTCTCCCTGTGCTGAAGTGCCAGGAAAGCATCTGGTCTGCAGTGATGTGTGTCTTGGTTCTGGAAGAGACCCTTGTACCTTCCCATGTGGAAAAGGGATTTCTGAGCCAGCTCCAGAGCAGGCTCCCGTGCCCCTCAAGGGTTTCTGAGCCTCCCTGTTGTTTTTCACACGTGCTCAGAGTCTCAGACAGATTCTTTCCTCTCCTCCTTTGTTTCGTTCTCCACCCATTGCCTTTTTCCTGTGTTTTCAATGGTGCTGGTGAGGTGGCTCATTTGATGAGATATCAGCTAACTTTCATGCCTCCTTATCAGGCCAGAACAGATGGCTGCCAGCACTAGAGCTCGGGAAACAGCACCAGCTGCAGGATAGAAACTCTTGGCTGTTCCGTAGGAAGGCCCAGGGCTTGTTTGCCTTGTGACAGCAAGGCACTCGGTGTCTTCTCCACGTCCAGTTTGTGTTGGGAGTTTCCTGAGGAGAAACAGGAGTCTAATGTGAAGATGAAGTCGTGGTGCTGTGCTGAAAGTTCCACCCTGGAAACTGGGAGACCTTTGGGATGTGTCTGCCAGGGTTCATTGCCTGCAGTGCCACACAAAGGAAAAGCTGTGCCTGAATTTACAGATTGACTCTGGGACAACTGGGTGATGTAACTGACATCAGAGAAAGCCAGGAGGCCTTTAGTAAGCATGAAATCAGGAGTTAAGTGCAGACACAAGGGAAGGATGTTCTGGCTCTCTGCCCTGCCGCCTCAGCTGGTGTGGCCCTGGGTTTGTGTTTCCAGGCAGGGCTGCACACAAAGCTGTAGGTATGAATGAGCTGCTCCTCAGGAGGCAACATCTGAAAAGCCTGAGGTCTTGCTTAGCCCCAATCCCTTCCCTCCCAGGAGAGGGTAAACTCCACCCTGCTGAACGCAGCATTGTTCTCCTTAAGGCCAGGCTTTATGGTAAACCCCACAGGAAAGCTAAGGCTAAGCTGAGGACTGGGAACATCTGTAAGCCTATTGTTCCTGATCTGAACTCCATGATAAAACGTCTCTTGGGTTTGCAATACACAATTCTCAGCACCATTTTGCTGGCAGAGGATGGGCTGGATTTCCCAAGCTCCTGGAGCTCTTTGCAGCTTTGATTCTGGGAGGGGTTTTTTACAAGCAGATAGAAGTGTTTGTGCTGGCAGCAGAGGCACAGGATGTGAGACCACATCTTGTCTCCCAAGATTGTAGTTCTTAACTTGCTGAACAATCTCACTCTCCTGCAGTTGGGTTGTGCCTGTGTGTAGGTTTGGACATTGTTCTGAATTTTCCTGCAGTGGTGTGGGTGACCGTTCCCAGCTGTATTCAGCACCAGCCAATGCTGCTTCATGTTAAGAAAAGTCCTGGCTCCCTGAAAAATGTGCGGCGCTGGTTTTCTTCTTGCTGTAACCACTTTACTACACAATATTAGACAAAATTCTCCAGGGCATGGTGTGTTAAAGCAGCGTGAAAGCCATTGAATCCCTTTCCTTAGAAAGGATAAAAATAGAGGCAGCTCTGCAAGCAGAGCACTTTTCCTGGAGTAGAAAGAGCAAGAATACAGTGGGACCTCCACTACAGAGTGTTTTGGGCAGCCTTTAATGACCAGCAGCCATTCATTCTTGTGCTAATCTCTCCCTCTCTAGGAATATTTCCAGTTACTTTTGAATTGTGCTGGTTCATTGTATTTTGTTCCCTCTGCTGTCAGGCTGTTGCTTAATATCAGCTGGCAGGTGAGAGGTTTCAGGGCTTGGAGGTAGCAGGAATGAATATTCCACTGGGAAGGGAGGCAGATGTGTGATCACCACATCAAGTTAAGGAGAGCGGGGGAAGGAGGTGTCATTTATCAAGTGCCATTAACTTTGCAAGTGTTTTTTACTCTACAGATGAATCTGGATGTTTTCATAACTTATTAGACAATGGATTGGGTCGGCTGCATAATATAAAACATTTGGGAATACTTTAAAACATTATCTGACTAAAGCATTTCCACCAAAAAAAAAAAAAGATCCAAAGAGCATTTGTATGAACCATTCTTCATTAAAACAAATAACATTTGCCCCTGTTCAGAGCCAGGGGAGAGAGCACTTTATTTTCTCTTTGCTGGTGGGGATTTTCTGCTTTTCCCTGCTTACATCTATGCTGTAAAATTATGCCTTTTCTTTCAAAATGAGGACTGTTACAGTAGGTTATTCAGAAAAGTAATTGGCAAACTTTCCCTGCTCAAAGCCAAACTGTGAGTAAAATATGAAAGGGCTGCTTTTTTAATATAATTTCCAGTTACTCTTTTATTAGGCATTTAAATTTTAACATCAAGCTTTTTTTGTTGTATTTTATTATCAGAAATCTCTCCAATTGTCATCTGGGAGTAAAAGAATGGACATAAAACCTTAAATTCAAGAAATACTCTGGAGCTATAGGGCAAGTTGTAATAATGGCATACCATACACCCTCTGCAGTTTTTATATTAAAGTCTTAATGTGTATCTGCAATTTTTCTTTTAAAAAGTGGTTGTGGAGGCAGATTTGATACACCCCATTTACACGAGTGCCTGTGGCAGTGGCTGGATATGGTTAAATGTCCCTGCTGGGAACATCAGCCTCAAGAAGTTACTTTGTGTTCAGTTATGAAGCGTGGCTTTTCTTAATTTCAGTGTTTGAAGGCACAGACTGAAATAGATGCATTATGTAAAGCGAAAAGAAGACAGAAAGTTGAAGTAGAGTTGAGAATCCAGCCACCCCCACAACGTGGGTGTCTACGAGTCTGGGGTTGCATCTGAATCAGATGATCAGAGCCTGAAGTTTTCCAAAATGTCAGAAGTCCCAGTACCAGAATTAAATGCAGACACATAAAAGGGACCAAGCCGAGCATATGGGGGAGATGTGACCTTGGAAACTGCCCAATTTGGAAGAGGATCTGTAAAGGTATTTCGGTGGTGAAAGGAGGAGGCAGACTTGCAGAAGTCCCAGTGGGCACCTGTGGGCAGATCCATACTTTTGCCAAGTCACCAAAAGTCACTTTAGACAAATTTTATTATTTATTTTACAAATCAGGAAGAAACTTCTGTGTGTGAAGCCTGTACCTGATCCATCACCTGAGCTTAAAAGAATAATAGCAAAAAGGGAATAAAAAGATCTGATAAAAAGCTGGGGATACAAAGCAAGGATTCATTTTTCTGGCTGGGTCTTGTTTGGGGTTTGGTTTGGTTTTCTCCAGGTTGCTCTTTTTCTGTCTCTTCATTGATATCCCACTTTCATTACCTCACATAAATGCAAGTGTATGCTACACAGAATGAAGACGTATTACCAACAGGATTAATTAATTATCGAGGCAGCCAATTAATAGCACTGACTAGTGTTCTTAAAATCAAGCCCACGGTGCAGGAGGTGGTTGCTGTGTAGGATTAAGCTGAAGCACCAAAGCCTGTTTCCAAGTGACCAGACAGAGCAGAGGTGGCTGTGACTGTGAGGAGATGTAAGAGAACAACTTCATTAAGACAGATCCATCCTGGAGAAAAGAAAATCACATTTCTTTGGCATTGCATTTCCATACGTATGTTTTTGGCTTCAGTCACAGTTCTGTTTGTGAAAGTACAAACTCTTGTCAAATGTTACTGTGGCTGCCTGGCTGATGAAAAGGTGCAATTCCTTGCCTTGGAGCCATTCCCACTCTGTTCTTCCGGAGGCAGTAGCTATCTCCTCCTGTTGCCTGAATGTCTGATCCTGCATATTTTGTTAAGCCACACTTTGAGGTCTCCATCCCTTCTCTCGGGCACTGAGGTTGCACATCTGGAGTTGTCTGCGCTCTGGGTCTTATTCCTCAGTCCAGTTTAGCACGTGACATAAATTCGTCTCAGGTTTTAGTGCTGCTCCTACTGGAGAAGGTCTTGACTCTGCCCTTAGCTTGATTAAAAGATGCTAATTGCTCTGCACATCCTGTGGTGTTCAAGTGGTGATGGGTGAAATCCTCAGGTGTTGCTGTTAACCTCTGAGCACTTCCCCCTGGGTTTGATTTCCAGTCAGCACTACCATTTCATTAGACCATAAACTTCAGGATTGCTTGGTATTTATTCTTTTAATAGGACTAAATATTGAACTGATACTTTACACATCAGTCCTAGTTGTTCTACATCAGAATTACATCTCATGAATATAATCTCATGCACCAGAACAAATGGAGGTAGAGCAAATAATTTAAAATAATTGGAGTATGCAGAAAGTTCATTAGGAGTAAAAGCCCATTTTCAGTGTTACAAAACAATGTGGTGTCATTATTGTATTGTTGTTTATACATCCTGATGAACTTCCATCAAATATTTATATTGGCCTAATTTGGAGCTGACATTCAGAAATCTTCACTGATTTACAGTGATGAATGAACCCAGGTAAATTATTCTAATCTAGTTGTTGGAAAATTAATTTCTGTAATTAACTAGTTATCACTCTCAGAATTTTGCTCCAAATTGCAGCTTGAATTCCAGCCCCCTTTTGCTGTCAATTCCCTTTCCTGGGAAAAGAGGGCAGGGTGCTGTTGCCATGTACATGTCCAGCACCAACTGTTTATAGTTTTCCAGGGTGAAAGAAAAGCCTTTTCTTCAGGATGCCACCCAGTAGGTGCACAGCACCTCCACAGCCTGCCTGCCAGCTGGAAGTGGTAACAGTTTGTGTAGAAAGCCACATTATTATGCTTTTAAATAGGTACATATGTTGTTCTGTTCCAAGGAAGATGTAAGTTTTGAGAAGGAGGTGGAAAGAGACCTGACAGATTGGATGTTGGCTCCTGGTTGGAGTCAAAAAGCAAAAGCACAGTCCTGATTTCAGAGACTGAAACTCAGTGCTTTGTTGATGTGCCTGTCAGTTGAGAAACACATCCCTCTGCTTTATCAGTTCCCTCAGGGATCTCTGCTGCTCATTGTCCCTGCTCCCATTTCTCTTCCAATATTAATTAATCTTTGTCAAGTGAAGCCACAAATTACTTGTCAGATCAATGACTGGATTTCACCTGCTCTCCCTTGGGCTTTCAGTAAGAAAGGGTTTCGCTTATTCTGGGTGGATTACCAGCATGGATTAGACTATTGTGGATTCTCCCACCATGAGTAAGAAAAATCTGCTCCCACAGCAGCAGGTCAGGGCACGCTTTGTATCAAGCTACAGGTAATGAAATTGAGTGCTAAAGGAGACATTTGAGGTTGTGGGGTGAACAGGAGGCTGAAAAGCATCTGAGGTTCCCAGTGCTGACCTGAACACTGGGGATGTGTAGGATGACGAAGGCAGGGAAGGTCTGCAATGGGCTGTGTGGGGGTTTGGAGCAGGTCCGAAGGATTTCAGAGCTGCTGCCGGAGGTGGCTTCTACCCTCATCCTTGGAAGTGCTTTGGGGTGTCTTGGAGCAGGATATTGCAGTGGCAGAACTGCCATAGTGCACAAGCCTCTTAATTTGTTTGCTTTTGTCTCTCTCCATAGTTTTCCTCCTTGCAGTTACACGAGTATATTCCCTTTGTTTATGGTATTGTAATCCGTTTTCACAGGGTCCAGGGAAGGAATAAAAGATGCTCAGGGCCGATGGGTTCCCTGGTGTCAGGTGTCAGAAGGGTCATGATGGCTGAACAACGATCAAGGTACTTTTTTAGGCATTTATGGTCAGTTGCACATACTAAGGCTTTGTCAGGCTTGGGAAGTAAGTGCTGAGGATATTCTGGTTTTTAAATTGGAGCTTATTGAATTTCCTTTGAATTCTTTTGGTGGTGTAATGTCACTATTGTGCTTATCACGTGCAGCTGGCTGTGCATGGGAGTCTTGTGCGAAGCAGGGAATAAATAGATCAGTGTGGTTCGGGTATGTTGTTAATTCCTAGAGAAACTCCAGGCAGATGAAGGACGAGATACTGATCCCAAACTTACTTTTTGGTTTCCCCGAACTAGATTGAAAAGTCTGGATTAATTTAGACCTGAAAATGTAAATATGTTCAGAGTATTTTCCTTGCAGTTGCCATCAGTCTGTGGTGCGTCTTTCCCTGAGCCCTGTCATTTGATGTAGATGCCCTTTGCTCCCCCCCAAAATGTCACTTTTCATCCAGCAGCATGTTCTTTGTGCTGTTCTTCAAGCACAGCCCCATGCTGCTCCTACACTGTTGAATTCTCATTCCAGTTTCATTCCTGAGCCACTGTGACTGAGCTGCTCTGGCTCAGTCTTTTGGGCTTTGCAGCTCGTGCAACATGTTCTGGGAGGCTGTGGTGGTAACAGACACTTTGGAAGGTGGTTGAAGGCAGGGTTAGCTGGCCTGAGGGACAGCACTTGCTCTCCAGAGTCAAGTCCTTTGGAGTCTGTCCCTTCACAAGGCTGACCGTGGGCTCAGGCTGAGGTGTGTGTGGCTGATGCACACGAGATAATGGTCAGCTCGGGAGAAGAGCCGGGTTTTCACTGTCTGGAGCTCTGGAAGTTCAGTATCACCTCCAGCAAAGGTGACGGCTGTGGCCACGACCACCACGGAGAGCTCACACAGAGGCATGTCCAGCATGGCTGTGACCACTGGGAAAGCCAAGCCCTTCCTGACCTGCAGGACAAAACAAGTGGTGGTAGCAGGTCCTCTGGTGAAGAACAGCCCTGGCATTCCCATGGGAGGAGGCACTGCTGAGTACTGGGCACATCCCACTTAAGGCCCTTGGAAAATATTCTGCTTTTCCAGCTCCAAGGAGCCTTTGTGGTTGTCTGGACCCATCATGTGAGGGCAGAGTGTAGAGAAGAAGTGCTGTGAGCTGAAGCAAACCCTGAGTGCTGGATGCCAGTTTACCTGTGTTTGTCTTTTGGCATTATCTCAGGGAGCAATTAGATGAACCAGAGGTTGCAGGGAGAAATAGAATCAAGTTATGGTTGCTGAGCCTCATTGACACTTTGACATTTCTAAACAAAAAAACCCCACATTGTTGAGCCACTTCTGCAAGTCTTGGGGTAGACAGGAGACTGTGCAGTGTGGCTGCAGCACCCTGTCGATCTCTTAAGCCTTTTTGCTGCTGATTTCCTCAGTGAATGAAGAAAGATGTCCAAAACCAGCACCAAGTTGTAGATTGGAGCCTGGAACTTGAGCTGGTACCCAGTCCAGTCTGGAATTCACCTGCTGCCTAAGAATTCATCTTTGGGGAGAGCCAAAGCACATTAAATTAGAGCAAAAAAGAGTGAAGAGTGGAGATGTGCAGAGGACATCCAAGGATTTGGCTTGTATTGTTTGTAGCCTCCACACTATTGCCCCCAGGAGGGTAACTTGGTTCCCTTGGATTACTTAGAGAGCTTTTCCTGGAAGAATCAGCAGGATTTTGGGAAACTGTGAAAGCTTTGTTGCTGTTATTGACTTTAATCATTGCAGCATAAATTTGTAGCCCCTAGGGGAGAATTTTGTGCAATATCTCTGTGCATTTATTACTAAAAAGAAAGATTCCTAAGTTACAGGTTATTAATTCAGTCTTAGGCACTCACTGCAGGATGGAACTGGAATTTAGCAAAGTCTTGTCTTTGAAGTGTAATAAATTTATTTCTGCTACATTTTATTAACCTTTTGCTGTAATTAAAAAGGTGACGGCTGTGAGAGCTGAAAGTGAGGTTGGTTCAGGTAATTCACCTTTCTGACACAGCATTTAGGTGGTTAGTTCTTCTTGGGTTTGAATTTTGCTACAGATATTTGTAGGATTCTTCCTACTCTTTCCTGAGTTTAACTAGATGTTTATTTATGAGGGCTCCAGGACAAACTCATTAGATCTAGGGGGGTTTTAAATCCTGTTTGTACTTCTCTGCTGTGCCTCACACATCTTGGATTTCTTAAAGTCATTTCCCTGAAAATAAATAAATTCTGCTCACTTTCTTTGTGCTGCTTGCTCCTGTGGATTTCTCTCAAAGTTCTTGAGAGTTGTTAAGCCACTGTGTTTATTTTGCAATGCTTTGGATTGGCATTACCACTCTTTGCAGACTTTTTCCCCAGGAGCAGCTCAGTTTGGTGGCACAAGGTTGTAGGAGCTGCTACAGCTGGTCTGGTTGTGCTGAAAATTGCTTCTTTTGACATCAAATATTGGTATCAGAGGTGGTTACTGCCTCGGTTTAATCAGACAGTATCTCTGTTTCATTCCTCTTCCAATCTAAAGAAGTTTCTGTTCCCAGTCATAAGTTCAAGTTGAAATCTTTTTTCCCTCAACTAAAACTAAAACACACACTTTGGAAGGAATTCAGAGGTTTAAAGACCTGCCAGTTTTCAAAGCTAGTTTCTTTTCTAACATTTAGGAGTTACATCTCTCAGTGAGGAGCTTCCAAAGCACTAATGCTTTAACTAGCCAGTGTTTTGTCTGTCACTCAGCCATTCAGTAGTCCTGCATGCAGAGCACTTCCACCATGGAGCCTTAATTTCATTGCTGTCTGTGAGTTCTGATGTGCAAAAACGCTGTTAAATGTCTGTATCTTTGTACTGTTTGAGAGAAGGTTATTTTGCTTGCAGAAAGCAGTGCTACTGTATTTTTTTTCTACGTATTTTACCTTTTATTCTGAGCTTTTGGTCCATGCTCTCAGCAGTCACTTCTCGGGGAGTTGACAGTTTGTTTTGTAACCATGGGGGCAACTGCGTCTGAATTGGGATTTATTCACTGGGAGGGAAGGGAAGCAGAACAGAACATTACCCACTGCAAAGACAAACAAACCTTATTCTCTGTGTGGGAAATGAGTCTCTGTGAAAGATGTCCTTATTGAGCAAGTCTTCCAGATGGCCTTACTCACTGTGCAGCCACAGCCCTGGCCTTGGGAGCCTGGAGAAGGGCAGGAGAATCACGGACCTGGATGGAGTGGTGACAGCAGAATCAGGCCCATTGCATGAGGAGTCTGCTCCCTGCTGACCTTTGTGCTTTACAAATTTAAACCCTTTGTTTATAGAAGCAAACACTGCCCTGCTTTGGAGGGTTTCCTTTAAACCACCATAATTAAAAGCTGCTGAGAAACTGCTCCCAGCTCATGATGCAGAGCTCGGGTCTCTGCAGCCCAGCCCTGAGTTTCTCCATGTCCTGGGATTTGGTTTGTGTGCTGTTACATCATGTGAAGCAACTTCTGATCCCAGTGCTTAGTGTTCCTGGGAGCACCCTGGGGTTGTAGGCACTTCCCTGTACTGTGTGAGCTGTAATCCCAGGGGAAGAGGGCACTGGGTGCTGCACCTTCTGTGTAGATCCCAGGAGTCGGGTTAGGCTGGAAGGCTGGTCCTGTTCTGCTCTTTAATTCACAGCTCCCATTACTCCTTGGGGGTCCTGCTTCAACTGCCTGCCTCATCCTATCTTGTCTCTGGAAGTAGCTTCTTCTTAAAAAAGTATTTAAAAAACAATTCCCTACTCAATCTGTGCACCAAGGCACAACTGTCGGTCTGGTTTAGCCACTGAGTTTTGAGAAATAACATTCTAATATTTTTATTGCTCTTTGTATTGCTTTAAAGTACCTGATTTGTGACCAGTGGACAGTTTTATTGCCTCCTGCGAACTTTGTTTCTGAGACAGGATGGTTTTATTGTTTAATGGATACTGTTGATTTTGGGGAAGAACCTCCCTTGGATATTGTCCCAATAAAAGAAAACAGTCCTTTGAAAAACCACAAGGGTCTTGCCACTTGACCTTTAAGATTAGTGGCTGTGGGCACATTCTTCCCTCACTGTGGGGTACAGGAGTGCCCAGGGACATGACCCACTGGGCAGTGCCATCCCAGGAAAACAACAGCTCCGATCTGGGAGCTTTGAAGGCTCTGGGGAGCTCATGAGTGACTGTGAGATCGCCCAGGTCATTATCTTTTTGTGCCTTTCCCACCTCAGCCTTAGATGTAGAGTCACTAAAGGCACAAAGAACATTTGTTTTGGTAGTTCCTGATTGTTTCAGTGCTCCAGTGTGGGTCTCCAGCAGGCTGCAGCATCTCCACAATGAACTGACAGCCGAATTGATGGAGAAAGGAGAGTTGTAAAATAGTCCAAGAGCAGGGATTAGTCAGGTATTCCCTGGATCATGTCTGATTGTTGTTCCTCTGCATGAATCATCCTTTCACTCTTGAAGTCTAGACAACCAGCCAGGTTGTGTCTCTTGGCACAGCTCCAGCAGCAACCACCTCCCTCTGGAAGTGACCATCTTTTGCCGTTGACCAAGGGAGGATTTAGAAGATGAGTTTGGACAAAATGCCAAACTTCTGCTTTTGGGAATGTTTGATGAGTTGAAGCCGCACAGATTTTTGTCGTGGTTTTCCCTGGCATTTCCCAGTTACTATTCCCCAACCAAATCAATGTTAAATCAGGCAACTTCATTACTCCATCCTTTCACTCTTGCCCCATTACTTTGGAAGAGTTCCTGCTCCATCCAGACCAATCTTCCATCTCCAATTTACCCAGGAGCCCCAGGTCTTTACAGAAAAGGAAAAATCATCTTCTCCATGTGACAACTAGAGGAACTTGGCTGATGCCTGGTACTGGTTACTGAGAAAACTGAACCTGGAAAGTTTCTTAAGCTCCATTTAAGACTTTATATTCTGCAAGCACAGTTGGATTGATGTCTCTTCATGTACTTGTAGTGGTGCAACAGCAGTGAAAATACGTGTTTGCTGGCTGTGTTTACCTGGTATATATGCAAGTGTTTCTGTTTAATGCAAATGTAATTTTCTCTCTGGAGTTGCTTAACGTTGAGCTTTGGAAGGAATTTGCTGTAGAAATGTAAGAGCAAAGTCCTGCTGGCCCAGTGGGGGATGGCTTTTACATCTGGCCTTCTACCTCTGTGTGTTAGTTTTATACTGAAACATTGTGGTTATCAAGGGGCTTTTTTACCTGCTGGAAAGCATCTGGAGTAGGGGTCATTCTCTGTGTATTTGTGCTATTTACAAGATACCTCGTTAGACCATGTTTAGAATTTAAATGAATTAATTTAGTGCAGTCAGCTCCTGTAATTGCAGGGAGCAGCCCCAGCGTGGCTGCTTGTCACACCTGAGGATCAAGACACAAAGAAATTATCTCACACATCTTTTCTCTGATAGCTTTAATTAGCTTGGATTTTATATCCCGGGCTGAGCTCGCTGGGCTTCCAATTAGTAAACCCAGCAGAATGAAAAAACAGCTTGGAAATCAGATGAAGCAGCAAGTGTGGAGCCCTGAGCTTCTTGGGAACATCATGCTACTGCTAAATCCAGGGACAAAGCCTGGGCTATAAAAATCCTCATGAAGCAATTTCTACAGTCTGTTCAAATGCCAGTATGGTTGATTGCATTCTACAGCGTGTGCCATGTGAGTGCAATGAGCATGTGATTATCAAAATGAGAATTAAGTTATAAAGTTGAAGTAGAAGTGGGTTTGTGAGCTTGGAAAAAGTAGAAAAAAATAAAATAAACCCCAGTCAGAATTAGAAGTGGTGGCAGGATTGTCATATTGGTCTGCACAGCCATGAATGCCATGTAGAATTTAAGTTCTTAAAAATGGGTTATTAGGAGGGTATTGGAGGAGCAGAACTGTTCTTTTGCATCCCATGAGGATGCGAAATGATCATCCAGGGACGGAGACAGTTTCTGGGAGTTGCAGGTTGTCTCTGGGATTCTTGAAAGGATTGGACATGGATTAGACCAGAATACTTCACAGATGCTTCTGGCTGAGAATCTGCCTGATGTATTCAGCATGATTTAATAGGGGAGCACCGAGATTATTAACAGGAAAGGAAAATAACTGTAGGCTAATTGTGAATCTGATTTTGCTTTTAACACTGAAGCCTTTTGTCTAGATCAGTGTCAGGTTGTTTCAGGGGCTACAGTGCTTCAAAAGAGATGAGGTTCTTTGATCATAGATGTCATTTCAAATGTGATTAATATAATTACAGATTAGGATGTGATCATGCAGAGTATGGCATAACTTCTTCAAATAAACAAAGCCACTAAAGACATTCAGAATTAAAAACTTCCAACCCGATATTGCAAATTTACGTTTGTTTTCACTCAGATCAAAAACTTTCAGATATTTTGTTGTGGGGGAAAAAAAAAATTGTCTGTTTTTTTCCCGTCTCCAGGAAATTCCTACCAGCCATGAACTGTGAGTTATCCCAGGGGGAGGTAGCACTCTGCAGGGACAGGATTGGCAGAACTGAGAAGTTTTTGGGGTGATGGAGGATGGCACAGTAATTCCAGGTGACAGAGCTGCATTTAGTGGGGGGAGGTAGTGTATAAACAGCATTTTTCCATGTCCAGATTTGGTCAGATATTGGTTTTCTGTGCTGGTTATTTCATCATTGCTTCTGGTGGGTTGTGTTTTCATTAGGTATCGTTTCACTACTCATAATGTACAATTATTTCTGCCTACAGAGATACGATAAGTATTACAGTCTTTTAGCTCTGGGTATGAGAGATTTGAAAGATGCAAAGAAAAGTGATGTTCCAACCCACAAACTACTGAAACTTCTTTTACAAAGTAACTCCTTTCAGGAAATTGAGGGGGTTGAGGTTTTGTTTGTTTGTTGTTTTGTTGGCTTGTTGTGGGTTTTTTTGTGGCAGCAAGACAGTTTTTCTGATAATGAGGAGTTTTTAAGTTGGAAATTGAGGAAAAAATATCTTAGTTTGGGGTGTTTGTGACTCCATGGATCAAAAAGGTGATGATTTTGGGGGAGATTTTCCAGGGGTTGTTGGTCAGACAACTGGCTCTCAGTGGATAGCTAGGAGAAGCCTTTGGGAAGCAGAGATCCATCTTATAGGAATAACATGGATTTAAACAGTACCAGGGAATCCATAGCATTACCAATAACAACAAGCATGAAGAGAAGGGAAAAACAGTTAATTTGATGATGTCCCACCATGCTCAGGACTGGGCTGTAGGCAGCTGGGAGTTCAAGGGAGGCAGCTCAGCTGCTCAGGGGGTGCTTTGGGATTACCTCATGTGCTGGGATGCTCCAAGAAGAGCAGCAGGAGCAGACAGGACAGCAGCTTGAGGAGCTGTTGCCACCCCTTTTTGTGTTGGAACTAGCACGGAATTAGCATGGCCAGTATCCCTCAGCATGGAGACCTTTTAAAGAGCACATTGTACCCCTTGGATGGAGGGGGAAGTGGTGCCACTCTCCTGGTTCAGCCACAACAGTTAGAGTTTGAGATGCTCTCCAGGCTGTGGGTGGGAAGCACTTGACGTTTCTACGTTGCTTCATAAAATAGTGATGAGGGACATCATTAAATGTTGTCAGAGGGGAAAAAATCCCCCAGCCAACAACAGAACAAAATAACACAACCTGATTTCCACAGGCTTTCAGGGCATAACATATTTCTATTTTCCATTTTAAATTCTTCAGTTTGCTCCTGATTTTCTTCCCCCCTCCCCATTTCTCTTTCGCCTCAGGAATGTGTTTAGCAATAGCAGGACAGACTTTTTAGGATTTAAAAATTAGCAATCAACTGTAAAGGCATCCTGCCAAAGGGAAGGGAGGCTGCGGGCAGGCTCCACAGAAAACCTTTTCACCATTCATTCAGCAGCTAAAATTTATTCTTACAGTTTGATCTCAAGATACATCGGCGTGTTAACGTGAGAACAATATTGTGTCTGGGATAAATATTCCTGCACTGCTCACTGGAGCGTTTTTGCTGGCAAAAGAACGAAGGCAGCTCTTGCTTACCTGTAAAAGAATAGCCTGTGCTGTGGCAGATGCTGATGAGAAGTTAATCAGCTTTTTGTATGGATACATTCTTTGCTAAAAATATGAGATTGGAGCACAATGGAAGCAGGATTGCTGTGCTGTGGAAGAAACCCTGAGAACTGCACCTTGTATAATTTGGTGCTAGGCCAGGTATTTTTAGGGACATATGTTTTACTGAATGAAAAGTTTTCTATTCTTGGACTTATGGGCTGTCTAATGAGGAATTCCACTGTTTCTCACACTGGAGAGACCTTTGAGAGACTAAATTGCTATTATTTAACATATATTTGCTGTCACACATATAGAAAAAAGTAGCATTTCTGGAAGATGTCAAAAGCAACCACAAAACAGACAGATTTTTGGGATGGATCCCCAAATGTCTCTATGTAGAATCTGAACAGCAAATCATTGCAGTAAAATTGCTGCCAAAAAAAAAAAAAAAGAAAAAAAAGAAAGAAAAAAACTCCCTAAACCCCTAGGATTGCTGTGTTCTACTCAGAGTATTTATTGCCTGACTTTTTCATGTTTGGTGTTTCTTATTTAGTGTTTTCAGTAAGTAGAGGCAAAATTGTGCAAACTGATCCCATCTGAGTCAGGAGGTATTTTGTGTCTCCAAGTTCCTGATCTGATGGTCGTGAAATATTTGAGAGCCTCAGTTCTTGACCATTCACTCCCATGGAAGTAAGTCCCTTTAATTTTAGCTGTCCAGCAGCTAAATATTGAGCCCAAGGGGGTTACTTAGGCTCCTTCAATAGCAGCAATAACAATAATCATGTGTCTCCTGGATTTTAAGTCGCTGTTTCCATTGGAAGGGAGGTGACTCATGGCCTTTTGACTCCTTGGGGTTGACAGTGTTGTGAATATGGAAATACAGGAGTATTAAACAAAGGCTGAGGTGCAGTAACGTGGCTAAATAATAGTAAATGACATTCTAGCAATTTGGTATACTTTGATGAAGTAATTTAAAATTCATATTCTCCTTTTAGAACTTAAATAAATACACTAATTGAATCTGATAGTGACTGGAGCACTTAACTGCTGAACCCTTCTTGATTCCTCTTAATATCTGTACACACAACTCCTTTGGCTTGTGTTTTCATATGTTTCTGTTTTGCAGAGCTGAACAAACACTGCATTATTTTATCAAAAACAATTACAAGCCCATCAACAGCAAATAAAAGCCAAGCTATTACACCCTAACAGTTTGCATAAAGGAAAACTGGAGCATATGTAGGCTGATTAAATGGTGTATATTTAGTTTTCCTTTCAGCCAAAGAAACCCAAGGGTGTCAGCTGCTGCAATTCACAGAATATAGTGAGAGTCACATGGGCTAAAACAATGACCCAGGCAAATTAAGTGTATGGTGGCTCTTAAAAGAAATTTGCAAAAAAAAAGACTGAAATACAACATTGAGTAGAAAATTCTTGAAAAAACCCAACAACTCAAGACTAGAAATACCACCCTGAAAGCTGTGGCTTGCTACTGTTTATGTCTGTGGTGTCATAGATGGTGGTGCTACCCAAGTTGTTGGCATTTTCTCTCGTAAAAGTTTTCTAAAATTCACGCATTTCGCCCAATGAGACTCGTATAAATACATTTACAAAGGAAACTGATTGCATGAGACATCAAAGCCCATGGCAAGGAGGAAAGAGTAGTGGGCAGAAAAGGTCCAGGGGGATTGGGAAAGGCTTTCAGGCGAGTGAGTGGCAGCTGCTGCTCAGGGAGATAAAGCTTTGATGAACTGTGGTGATGCAGAGCAAAGGTTCCCCTTGGCTCCCACACTGTCTCAGAGACAGGTCCTGCCCTGTTAATCTCAATTTTTACCAAGGAGTCAGAGCTAATATTTATATCTTGGAGTATGGAGACATACAAGGGAGTGGATCAGGGATGCAGGTTCAGACCCAGGGCCCTCATTTTCTGAAAACCCCTCTGAGAGCTTTCCTTATGCTCACTGGGATCTTCACAGTGCACTTATATATTTATAGAGAGAATTCTCTACTGTCCCCAAAGTATGCTGGCCAAACTCTTGTCTGTCAATGCAGAAGTTAGTTGTCCTCTCAGAACTAATATTTCTTAAACATTGTTTCCCTCCTTTCTGAAAATGGCCTGTATTAATTCCAAGAACAAACCCATGGTGAAAGGTCTGGGCCTCAGGTTTATCAGAGTCAAGTTAAAAGTCTATTAAAAACTTACATTTGAAAGATATTTTAGTTGGTAAAAATCTCTCAGGTGTGTGAGCCATCTTTCCCATCCCCTTTTCTGCTGCTTTCTTTCCACATGAGTTAACAGAAAACACTTCTATTTCTTTTAGGAAATACTTCTTTTTTTGTATCTGAAAAGATGGAAAGGCTTCTTGCTACCTTCATATCCAAGTATTTACAATAAGGCTTGGAAAGGAAAAAGCAAGTGACGTTGTCTTATAAATATCAAAGCCACTTATTCATATCATCTACTGCCTGAAAAATGTCAGTTTTCTCAGTATTTTGCACCTGAGCAATAAAATTCTTCTAAGATATTAAGGGCTTATTTTCAACTCCATTTGAATCAGAGCTCTTACAGAAATCTATACCCTTCTCTGAATAACATTTCTTTCTTTATAAGCCCATGTTAAAATGTCACACCTTTGCAAAAGAAATATGTCAGAAATAGGTACATTAAAGCAAGTTAAAAAACAACTGTTTTTTTTTTATATAAAAGCCTAGAGTTCTTACAGTTAATGTAAATATAATTAAAGTCCTTTAAAAAAACAGAAAAAGCTGAAAGGGAAGTTTATGGGCTCCTTTCTCCTGAATTTGCAGTGCTCTGATTTTAAAGGGAATGCTCAGGTGCTTCAGGTCAGAATGTGCCTCAGTGTTTTTGCAGGACAGCCCAGCTCCTGCCTGGGAGTGTGCACAGCTCCCACCATCAGTGGCAGTTGCACCAGGAATTCAGGGACAAACTGCATCAGCCTCTCATACTTGGCTCTCACCTTGTTCTGGCCTCATTCTCCCACTAAAGATCATGAGAGGAATCAGCTCCACTGAAGCAAAAGGAGGAAGGGGCAGTCTTTTTTCTTCTTCGTGGCTTGAGTCAGTGTCCCTGATTACTCCTGGGTCAGTGGGAAGCCTTCACCCCATGGCTGTTGCATTCCAAGAACATCCCATTAAAGCAGCCACACCCAGCTGACTCTTCCCGTGTTCTGCGGGCCTCTGCTTTTCTTTGCTGTGTTGTGACTGTGGGACTCATCCAGGCCGTCGTGTTCCAGTCAATGGATTGTTCACGCAGGCAGGAGTTAGTATAGAGTGATCCCCACAGTACAGCTTCACTTCTGACAGTGCCAGCACAGTCCATCCCAAATGCTCCTGTACTCCCCAAGTCCTGAAGGTCCTGGACACAGCCCTTTCCCAGTCCCTGGGCAGGATGGCATCGTGTTTGCACCTTCAGCAAATGGATGTCACTAGAGCTGGTGTCCTACAGCCCTGCCTGCTCTGCAGGTCAGCTGGACACCCCACAAACACATTCCTGGGAGCTGCAAGGTGAAGTTTAAGAGCAAGTCCTTACTTTGAAAGCAACTGAAGCTGTAGGGAAGGGGGTGCCTGTGGTGGGCTCCAGGATCTCCTCTCTCCTGAGGGCTCAGGGTTTGGAGGACAAGGTGAACCTCAGGCTGTCTGAATGTACTTTGATGCCTGGGCCACCCAGTATACAAATATTTGAGCTACATTTTGAGCAAAGCTTAATTTTGCTGTATTATCTTGTAAATATTTTATGCAAGTCTGGTATAGACCCAGCAAAATGAGCCAGGAGAATATGGGCCACAGCATAGGCTGCTCACGCTGCAGGCCATCAGCCAGCCCCTAGGCTGTATTTCTGTGTTCCATCAATGGCATTGATTTAGGATTTGGACGCTTTTTAAAGCAATCTTCATAGAAACCTAGGCAGGAACATCCTTCCTATGTTGTTTTGCTGCTTTTCATTTTTTTTTTTGGNNGGGGAGGGCTTGTGTGGCCGTGATTTTTTTTAAAGCAGAAGAGAATTTGCCTGACAGTTGATCTAATAAAATATGCTCTGGTCACGTATTTGCTCCACTGCTGCTGACACTTGATCTGAGGGGAAGCAGCATGTTGAGCTGGTCTGAGCTTTAGAAAAATAGAAACTTGTTTTTTGAGAGACATTTGTTTTCTTTTGAAGCAGTTAAGTGATACTTCATTGTCTGGGAAGGATCTGCAAGGAGGTCACAAGAGAATCAGCAGAAAACTCACGTGGTTGTGCCAAAGAAGGTCCTTTTCTTTTCCTTGTATTTCAAGGTGTGAGATTTCAACCCTCTCCATATCAGAAAGTCAGCTGAGCTCTTTAGTCTCTCTTCCTAGTTCATGAAGACAGTGGACATCCTTCCAGACCAGTTTGCTCATCCCAAAATAAGTTTGTTGTGCTCCATGCTTTCCTTATCCCCCTAATAAATTCCTTTCACTGGAGCAGAAATTTTTCCATTAGAATTTAAATTTCTCTAGTCTTTTGTATTAACACTGAAAAAAATCCCAGCAGTGTTAGATTGGGAGAGATTTTTTGTTTGGTTGTGGTTTTTAAAATTTTTTTTAAATCCATTTGAAACATGAATGCAATTCTGGTTGTGGACAAGCTACTCCAGAACCTGTTAGAACTGCAGTGACAGCTCAGATCTCTGGGCAGGTGACATCCACTGTGCCCTGAAAGGTTCTGTCTCTGCTGTGAGTTTCCTACCATTCAGGAGATTTACACCTTGTCAGTAGCCTGGTTTAAAAAAAAGATTAGAAACTTGATAAGCCAGGAATAGATTTCTTCTGGGAATTCTGCCCAGAAGGTTGCTCAAGCACACTTCCATTCACCGTTTGTTTTCTCAGCACAGGTTGTTTTTTCCAAGGGGAGGTGTAAGGCTGTACTTTTTTTTCTTGCCCAAATAGTACATTTCCCAGTGTTACATTTATCCCTCTTTCAAGACATGTTGTTGTTCTCTTCCTCCAGTAGCTTGGTTCTGAGATGGGATTAAAAACAAGATCAAAACAGGCATTGAAAAATTTACTGACAGTTTATTCCCTGTTGTGATTTGTGCTTGCACAATGAGTTGCCACTTGAAGCCACAGAAAGGGGGAAATGCCACAAACACCACTACCATGCGTAAAGATTAAAAGCAGATCATGGTGCCAATATAAATTATGTTATATAAATATAAAAATTTATGTATGTTCTGTGTAAATAAAGTACAATATTCTCAAAGGATTTCAGATTGCCAAAGACACAAATTTTAATCCTTTTTTCCGAAAAAGCCCACTGAGCAAATAAAACAAGCCCTGACCTATTTAAGTATCTAAATGCTACGGAAAATATGGAAAAGGGGGAAAAAGGGCCTATAGACGACTTTGACCCGGGATTGTTCATGCTCTGTAGTCTCAGGTAGGACCAGTGTGTGCCACGTGGCCTTGTGTTACTGCTATTTTGGGGAATCATTAATTTAAGCATTCAGGCTGAGCCCAGGCACTATTGATCTCTCTATTTATAATACCAATCCGTTACACACAAGATTTTTATCTGTAGGGGGTTCGTTTACTTTGTGGGGTAAGTTTATCTGCTTTATGTGTGTTAATGGTTGGGAGTCACTGTCATTCCAGGGAACCTTGCTGGCAAAGCTGCTCTAAAGGTCCCATTTCACAGACTTTTTCAAAGCACCATCAGAATTCAGTTTTCTACAATAAGTCTCCCTTGAAAAGTTAAATATAAGAGGAAATTGCAGAAAGCTTCTGTAAATATTTTGTAGTCTTAAAAAAATACATAGACGAGGGCATAAATAAATAAATAAATATGTAAAAAATTACATGACCCCACCCTTCCAGCTGCTTTTTGGGGGATGGCTAAACTGCAACAAAGGGGCCTCTGGTGTGGCCACTGGGAAGGACGTGCTGACAGAATTATTAACCAGATGTATCTCGATGCTTTTAAATTCCAGGAGGTATAAATACATATAAAGGGCATCGTGGCATTTTCTGCTCCTGCTGGAAACCATTATGGGGATGGATCTTGTGGCTTTTCAGAGTAGCATCTCAGCTGCATAATCATGTAAGAAAGGGAAAGTCTCAGCTCTGTTCCTATTAATGCAGTGGGGTAGATGCTTCAGCACTTCAGAGTCTATTTAGATGTGTAAGTAGGAAGCCTAGATTTATTCCTCCTTTGAAAAATCATTCCAAGAAAAAAAGACTTCTGCTGTGTTAATGCTTTCAGTGAGGCAAGAGCTGTTGATGGGACATAAGAAAAATGAAATTCAGCAGTCTTTCAGAGAAGCAAAAGGGAGAAAAACTCAATTCACAGAGCGAGGAAATGAAGACACTGAAATTCAGGATTTTTAACCTCTGTTATCAGAAGAGTTGTACAGGTTTTGTTTGTGTCCTTATTTCCTGTTAAAGGATGGTTGGGGGAGGGAAAGGAGGGAGGGAGAAAAAGAACTCAAGAACTGCAAGACGTTAATGTATTATAATGTGTGCTGTAAGACAGAACTGCGTTGTAGAGCTGAATTACGATTCCTGTTGGAGCTCAGGACAAGTTGTCTTTGCCTGACCCTGCAGCCTGTTGCAGGGAGCAGGAATCCTGTGCATTTCTGGATAACCACTTTTAGCAATTTGCAGCTTCAGGGATTTCATGTGTATCTCATTCCCTGACGGTCTGATCCAACACCCTTAAATCCTTTCAGCTTTAGACTAAACCCTGGATTCATCAATCTTCCTCCAACTGCTGCACTCAGCCCATCCCTGTCTCCTGCTCCTTGCTGCCCATTGATCACTGTTCCCTTGGCTTTGCACTGCCAAGACAACAGCTCCCCACCTTGGCCGGAGAGGCAAAAGGGGGGTCAGAAACACAGGAGTTTTGCAGAGCAAAGGCTCATTTTTAATTATTTGGTGTATTTAAATATGCTAAGTCATCTACAGGCTGGTATTCATGTCTTGGATGAGTTTGGTCTGATACTGCACCTCACCAGTTTGTGATGTCAAAAGTACCATTTGTACCAATGTTTTCTGTGAGAACTGCTTTAGACAATTTGATTTAACTGATAAGACTGAACAGAAAAAATTACAAATAACTGTATGAGCACCAGGTAACTGCTCTAAAATACTCCAGCTCCAATGACAGAAATATTTTAGAGAAGCTGTTAAATTTTGACTTGAAGTTCCATCTTTAACTGTATCTTTATGCAAACTGTGTATTTAAAACCCAGTGTCAAATGATGTTGTTTTGGAGACGTGACATTTAGGATATTCTCACACTTGCAGAATATTCCTTTCCAAATTGTGTGCATCATAACTATTTGTTTTTCAAAGGGTGTATTGGAAAGGATCCAAGTGGATAAAGTGTACCCTCAGTGCCACAATATTATGTGCACAAAATATTTTTAATTCCCTTTTCAAAAAACATTGGGCTTTATAACCTTTCAGAACTGTTTTGGTCAAACCCTGAGAGTTCATAGTTTTGCCCAGTCAAGTACTCACTGGGGATCCTTGGGAAGTTCAGCAAAGTGGGGAGCACAAAGTGTGGCCTGGAGTTTGTGCAGGACTTCCCAGCCTCCTGAACACTCCTCTGGTCTGTAGCCCGTGTGCCAAACATATTTACTGGACTTCCCCCAGCTAAAATTTGATTTTTAGAATTAAATAACTGCTTGGGTAGTTTATACACATCAAAATGTGTTTTATTTTCCACTGCCTTGAAAGCTGTTTTATCTTTCAGGTTGGCAAGCCTCTTATCTAAATGAAACAGCCTTAAATTGTTGGATGTAGTTCATTAAATTCTTGGATAACTAGGAGTCTATCTGGCACTTAGCAAGTGATATTAGGAAGAGAAGTGTTGATCCACCTTCTAAATGTAAGAAATTGAATTCTTTGCAACCTGCCACGATTTGTCCAAGGCACATTTAAAATTGGTAACTGTTAAACTTCCTCTGCCAATTTTTACCCTTTCTCAACTCCTCTGAATTGAGCAGAGTTGTGAAGTTTGTGAGTTAGTGCAGAATTCCTGTACTGTCTTGATTTCAATGTGTCACTTCATGTGGTACTTAGACAAGGATTATGTGATGTTTTTGGGGTGGCTCCTTGCACTTTTCTCTAGGTGAAGTTGAATGAATTACACTGTGGAAAAGAGCCACTGCTGGACATCACAGACACAGTTGTGTTTAACTGCAGAGGTGTTCCCTGAGTAATGTCTGCCTTTAAAGAGCAACAGCTCCTGTCCCTGTTGGTTTTCCTGTGAATCATGAGGAAAAGTGATAGAAATGGAGCAGCTTGGAATTGGTTTAGTTGTCTTAATGCCTCGTGTCTGCAGATGTGTAGGCAGGGATATGTGTTTATGAGTGAATTCTGGTTCTTTAACAAGTGCCCTAAGATTCTCACTGCCCCAAATGTCTGCAACTGGATTTTGCTTCATGTGGACCTCATGCCCCACGGAATATTTCGATTCCATCACTTTCTCTTTGCACTGATTTATCCTCCTCCTTATCTTGGTATTCTCACATTGTTTGGCTGCTCACAGTATGTAGTACTCGGGATTTTCATCAACACTCTCTGAGTTTTGATGCGTTATGTTCTTCAAGTCTGATTTCAAATTGTTCCAGCCACCCTTTTTATATGCCCTTGATCAATTAGTTCACAAAACTGTAGAGTACAAAACCAGCAGCTTAAAATAAAATAATGACCATGGCATCCCTTGAAAAATTCCTCTCTGCAGCTGCTTGCCAAAGACATTAATGGTTGGATGTTCTTTTCCTGTACTTTCACAAGTGGTAAAATTAATCTGTCATAAAACCACCCAAATCCAGTTTCTGCATTTATTCATTGTTTTCTCTGTCTCCTCAGCCAGAGAAAGATATTTGTAGTTCTTACTCATACTCCTTGTAGATTTTGCTTCTTTTTTTTTTTTTTTTTTTTTTTTGTTGTTGTTTTTTTTTTTTTTAAAAGGAATCTTTTTTTTTTTTTTTTTTTTTTTTTTTTTTTTCTGTTAGATACTTATTTTAAAAGTTAGAATGTACTTGGTGGCAATCATCCTCCCTGGAGTAAATTGAAGCCGACCAACTTCTGAAAAGCAATTGTAAATAATTTGCTTTGACAATAAATTACTTCCTCTCTCTTAACTTTACCATCCAAAGCAGTGGCATCTCCTGTATGATTTTGCCATGGGGGTTTTTTTAGCTGATTTTTATGGTTGTAGACAATTTTCAGAGTCAAGGCGCCATGCAGCTAATGAGCCCTGCCTTAGCTTGTGATGCCCTGGCTCTGATTCCCATTGAACTGGACTGTTCCCGTGAGCCAGGACAGCTCCATTGAGATCTGCAGGAAATAAGTTCATCTGTGCTGGCTCATTTGGCACCAATTTTCAGATGCCAAGTGTGTCTACATGTCTTTCTGCCTCAGGATTATTGTTGCTGATAAGTACTAAGATGCAGTGAAGGCTTTGTGACAAGTGGCAGTGCAAGAGAACCCAATGTTGGCCGTCAGTAATTAATTAGATGTGCCGTTATGAGCTTGTTGTAAGCTCATGGTCTGTTTTGCTACCGTTCAAGAAGGAAGGAGGCTATCATGACTGTTGTTGCATCATCATTGAAACGGTTTATTTTTCTTTCCTATGCTGCAAATGAGTTTCCTAGAATTAAATACTTAAAGGTAATGGGAAAACTGAGTGTTTACAATAATTAAAATCAGGTAAATTGGAACCTTTAGCATCAAGCATCCCACATGACTTTGAAATTGAAAAAAATTATAGCAAAACATGTCTCTCAGAAAGTTAGAACAAAATATTGCTAGCATGGCAATCTTTTCTCCTTTGTTTTTTTTTTCCCCCTCTCCTGATGAGTATGTCTGAAACGTTGCAACACTAAACAGCTCGTTAGTCAGATGTTTTCAATTACAGCTCTCAGTGTTTCATCTGTTATGTTTGTAGGGGGTGGGTGGGTGGTGCTTTCAGCACTACAGACCGTCTGGATGTACAGATTTCCACCAGCTAAAAAAAAAAAAAAAGGCATTAAAATGCAAGTGGTTGTGCTCCAGCCCTCATGGAACACTCCAAAGCATCAGAGTGGGCATCACGCAAGGCCTCTCATTCAGCTCATTCCAAGCATCTCAGATTTGCCCAAATGACACATAAATGAGTAGCTGATTGTACCTCAACCTCTGAAGTAACCCTATTAAAATAACTCTATGCAGCAATCCAGAATTGGAAGAACAATGCATGGGAGATTTGTAGATAAAGTGAAAATTAAGCTGCTGTTCAGCTATTCCTGCCCTTAGGTCCCTTACAACTTGCTGTAGAAATCATTTTATTGGAAGACTTTTTATAGGGTTTTCAATAGTCTCATACAGACCAAAGAAAATGAGTTCATAAAAGTGACATGAAAATGAGAAAAGTTTCTTTTCACCACTATCTCTTCATCTCTCCCTGTAAAATTATACTGTAGGAAATCTTGTAGTTTGTTGAGGAAGGAAAAGCAGTGAGGGGAAGTGCGTGTGCTTAAAGGTCATTTTTAAAATAATGAGCCATCTGCAGCTGATAAAAACCAGTAAAAAATGTTCATGAGTTAGAAAACATCTTGAAGAAGATTGTGCAAGGTTGTAGCTTCTCTGTATTTCGCCTTTTTGTAATTGTCATATAAATTAAGATTTACACTGTGACAGGTAAAGTTCTGGTTTGTTAATCACAACCACATCCAAAAGGACTGAAAAATACCCCATTTGGTCTGATTTAACTTAGATAGTTTATGCTGTCACTTGTTATTTTTGTAGAACACACAGTCTTGCAAACAATTTCAAACTTAAATACCATGAACCCGGGAAAAAAAAACCTTGAGAAATATGAACATTAAGAAGGAGAAGGAAACAAATATTCAGGCTGAATATTTGCTTAATGTTCTGTCACGAGAACATGAGAAACCCAGGGAAGCTGGATTTGGATCATTTGAAAGGTCAGAAAACCAGGAATGATGTGTTTTCCTCAAAAGTTGCACATCATAGAAAAAGAAGTAGCTTTACTGTTCTTCATGACCTGTCCCTGGTAAACTTGGTGTATTGATGCCCTTACTTCAAACATGGAATTGGATTCATCTATTTTGGGAAAAGCAACTCTTGTTCTGGAATAGGTGTTTCACAGGATTGGCTGATGTATGAGTTATGGGATCCTTTCCTCCCTGGGAGGAATAACCCTTGGATTTTAGTTGCATCTGAGGCATTTGGTGTTGCTTCCAGGAAAGATCTGTCCCGGGAGTCAGTGGGATGCTTTGGATCTCTTCCTCCAGGGACTGACTCTTTCTCTAAAGCATTTTTGATTCCTTTTACCTCATGCTGTGTTGTACTTTAGAAATATTCCAGCGTATTAGCCGAGCAGATGGTCCAGTTGAGACCAGTTTAGATTATTGAGAGTAGTTTTTAAAGAAACACCCTTGTGTTTTGTACACACTGACTTAGTTTGCACAGAAATGATGTCTTGATGACTTGGGTGTTTCAACAGGATACCAGCTCTGTTCCTGTGCATAGGTAGCTATGGTGATACCACGCCACATTTGCAATCCATTCTGAAGCCCTAGAAAGGAGAAGAAATTTCAAAGGAGAAATATCTGCAAATATTTTTGTGAAATGTGTGAAGACATTATTTGCTTTAAAACCATAATGCAGTGCTTATCTTTATTAGTCTAAATGTATTGCTAGTTTAATGACAATGATCTAGGTAAGGATAAATTGATACAAATGAATGCATTTAATTATCAAACTTTCTGTATATTAAGAGAAAAAAGAGTTTGGAGAACAATGTTTTGAATATCTTTGATGTAGTAATTGGAGTATATTCATTTCACATGACTGTCATTAAGAGAGACAGACAGAATCCTGTCGTTGAGTTCTGTAGGTGTGATTCCCATGTAGGGACATTCTCCATAATCAGTGAAAAGGATTGCTGAAAGATAAACCTGAGAGTTTTGACTTTGGTCTCAACAAATGAAGGAGAGAGAGAGAGAGAGGAAGGATGGGTTTCATTGAAGGATAAGTCTGTCAATTCACCTGGTGGGAAGTTCTTACCCTTCAAATGTTGCTGAGGGGGGTGTGACAGAAAGGGTGTTTGAACCAGCCTTGGGATCTGTAGGGGGATTGTGAACAGGGAACTTAAGCCAGCTGACGAGAACACTTTGTGTGGGGCACTGCAGCCACTGCAGAGTGACGTTCCCTTTGCAGGGAGGGTTTGGGGTGGGACATTTGCTGTGGGATTGTCTGACCTGCAGCAGTCACACATCTCCTGCAGATGGTGGCGCCTGTGCCTCATTCACTCCCCCAGGCTGCCAGGGGGGAAATCATCCCTGTCTGACGCAGGTGGGCAAATGCTTGCCCAGTGAGGTGCTGCACTCCTTGCTGGGCTGTGCATGCAGAGGGAGCGACTTGACAAGGTGAGACACAACTTACAGACCAGAGCTGTGGTGGTACAAAATCATTTTGACAGTTCTGGGAAGCAATTCCTGTCTTTCTTTGGTGTCCTGTCCTGGGCAGTTTGCACTGTGGGGTTTGGTTGGATCCCTTTGGGGATCTGGGGCTCGGGGTGTCAGCTGAAGCCCTTAGCTGGCCATGGGGGTGAGTGGTCTGATTTTGAGTCACTTAGTGTTTGTACTGCCCCCAAGCCAGCAACTTACCTGGTGCTTAAAGGGTTAAGAGCTCATATTTTGAAATCTAGGTCAAATGTATGATATATATGTGCTATCTATATATGCATGTATATACAGTTTTGTTGATAAACACTCTGTGATAAGGCATTCTTGAAGATAAAATGTAGTTCTATTTGAAGAAAATCTGTGGGAGTTTTGCCTTCAACGGAATCACAATGTAAGGTCCTATTTTAGCAAGGTTCTTAATTTAATTTAAGCTTAAACTTGAGTGTTTCCTGAAAAACTCTTTGCGTATGTAGCTATCTAATTATCCTTCTTTCCCCCCTATATTCCTTCTCCCGGGACACATGAAGAGCTAGAAAAAATATAAATATAGTTTTGAATCCTTGGCAATCTTATTCTGATGAGCAGGAAACTAAGTTAAAGTCTGTAGCCATTTTTGTTTCAGATATTTCCTGGAGTTATCAGGACATAAATATAATGATTTGGGATTGTGGTGTAGAATCCAGGGAATTCTAAAATACCTTTAGTAATTTAGTTTAGAAATACACAGCAAAATGCATAGTTCTGTCCAACCCTACTTTACTGAAAGAAACTTCTTCATTACGTACAGTGTTTTAAAGCAAGGAATGTGTCGTGTGTTTAGAAAACATTTCAAAATCACAAATCAGATCGACAGAAGTAACGAAAATAACCAATAAACACTGGGATTGTGTAGACTGTTTGGTTTGGGTGTGGTGGGTTTTTTAATACATCTGCTATTTGGAGGCTTTGGCAGCCCTTTGATGCCTGTGGCTTCGTTAGAACTCTGGTGTTTCACTGACATTTTAAGGCCAGTGTTTTGCTCCATGAGGTGTGTTGGCAGCTGCTGGGGATGGGGAGGGTGTGGCATTTTGCTTGCACAGGAGTGAGTGTTGTACAGGGTCACAGAGTGCTTTGGGTTGGAAGGGACCTTAAAGATAATCTGGTTCCACCCCCTGCCATGGGCAAGGACACCTTCCACTGGACCAGGTTGCTCCAAGCCCCATCCAACCTGGCCTTGCACACTTCCAGGGATGGGGCACCCACTTCCCTGGGAAACTTGTGCCAGGGCCTCCTCACCCTCACAGGGAAGAATTCCTTCCTGATATCTAATCTAACTCTGCCCTCTGTCATTTCAAAGCTACTTCTCCTTATCCTATCCCTGTATGTCTTTATCAAAAGTCCCTCTCCAACGCTTTTGAAGCCCCTTAAGGTGCTGGAAAGTTTCTCCAGGGCCTTCTCCACACTGAGCAACCCCAGCTCTCCCAGCCTGTCTCCAGAGCAGAGGTGTAGGTAACACAGCACATGCTGTTTGTAGTCTATAATGACTCCTTTGGATTTTTTTGCATTGTAAATTAATGTCTTCACCAAAAAAATTCCTATACTTCAATTGCACAACTCTTCTAACAACCCAGAAATTCTGGCTGGTTCTTTTGGTAATCACTCAGTTTAGTCTCACCACATTGTAACTGCTAAGCCCCAAGGAAAATCTTTAGCATGAGGCAGATTCTTTTCCTATTTAATGCAGAGACAGCTGCTTTTGCTGCAGCAGCTTTGAGAAGCTTTAGTGACAAAAGGGGGTGGAGAACTTGGCTGACCTGGTGCTCCTTGGTGTGTTGGAATCAGTGTTTGAGTGTCACTGAGCCTCACAGCAGCCCTTTTAAAATCTGTGTACAGTGGTGCATTAAAAACCAGAAGATGTTCACAGACAGATGGTGTGTTGCAAGATTTCAGGAAAAAGTAGTTCAAAGAGCTGGTGATTCTATTAAAAGATGTTATGGCATTTACTGTACTGTCAGAGCACAGGCCAGTTGGGATTTCAGGGGTAAGAGCTGCTCTTTAATAACACCAGCCACAGTGGAAAGCAGTGCTCACAGAGCTTGGCAGTATTGTGGCTGAGTTGCCTCTTTAAATTTACATTATTCTTATGATCTCCAGCAAAATACAACAGGAGAAAGTTTTGGAAGTGTGATTTTTAGCCAACCGTCTACAGGATCTTGGCTCCTAACAAAACCCCATTATTATGCGTTTGTTCATGAAAGTTGTGGGAATTCCATAAGCTTTCTTTTTAATTCCTTTTTTATTACGTTTCTGGATACTTTTTCCTATTTTCTGATATTGTTTCAGATTGCTTTAAGGTGTATTTTCTTTGATTTTCTCAATCCAGTAGCACCAAATAGGGAAGGATTTTTCCCATATGAACAGATAGTCCTCTGTCCAACTTGTAGCCTCAATGTGACATGACTAACTTGATTTTTAATAGATTCTAAAGATCTTTTTGGCTGTCAATATCATTCTTTGTCCCCTTTCTGTATTTGCTTGCTCACAAATTTCATCTCCCTCTGGGAATCTATTTTCCATTTAAACACAGAGGTTTCCCATCCAAAACACTGGTTTTCTTGACCTGGCTGCAGGACAAGTGTTCAGGCAGCACCTGAAGCTCCTCCTGGACTTCAGTAAAAAAGGAAAAGCAAACTGCCTCCTAGGCTTTTTGACTACAAGAGTGTAAAATATGCTCTTATGTCAGAAAACATCAAAGCAGACTTAAATTACTGCGCTAAAAAGTGAAGGTTAATGAGTTAGTGGGTATTGCCAATACCCTGCTATTTATTGGGCAACCCATGGGCATGTTCCTGAACATGACAGAACTTCAATATGAGCTCAGGAGTCCCAAAAATTACTGTAATCAATGATAAATAAGTAGAATTCTTCTGAATATCTGTCAAACAGCTCAGTATGTTCATAAGAAGGCCCCAGTCTAGCAAAGAGCTTATGCCAAAAAGCAATCTGTCCATTCATGAACCAGTATATCAAACACAGCTCCAAAAGAGGGGCAGACTTCATCTCTTTCCTCAAAACGGAGTTACCAGAACCAAAATAATCTGATTTAAAGAAAAGAAGCCAAATTTGGTCTTGGTGCTTGGTTTCTTTTCCATGTGCTTTCCTATCATCTCCACAGGGAACCTTGCTGACATTTTAAAAAAGCCTTTGATTCATAGAGCTTTGATAGTCTTCAAGATGTTGATAAAGGGTATTTTGCTCATCTCCTTAGTAGTGTTTGCAGCTAATTGTGGTAATAAGGGAGGAGAGCTGTTCATGTGGACAGCTGACAGTGTATCTGAGTCTGAGAACTTCAGATCTAAGGACTGAATAACAGACATAGGTCATCAGCTAAGGGCTCAGTTGTCACTGGCAAATACACCAATGGCAAGGGTCAAAAAGAATGTGAATCCTGTTAGTGTCAAAATTACTCTCTTTCACTGAACTTAAAAATAGAAAAGTAAAAAAAATAAATATTAAAAAAACCCTGTTAAAATATCTGTTTTAAGTCCATGGAGCACATAGCAGGTTACACTGGGATAGCCCGGGGCATGTGGTCTGTACCTTTTCTTATTAGGTTATAGATGGCAGATGGATAATGCAGTGCTGCAAGGGACTGTGTGCTTCAAACTTTATTAGACAAGTCTTAAACAGAACAAAGAAATTCAACATTTTAGTCATGCAAACCCAGAATCCCAAAGAGGATGGTCTGTCAAATTTCTTGCCTTTAAAACCTGAAGAAAAATTCTTTGATTTGGGAAGCCAAATTAATACTCGTGTTGCTTGATTTGCCATTTACTCTGAACTTGTAAAAACCTCACTGACCCAGTCCCAGATAACTTCTCTTTCTGGTGAATTTGCTTTGGGAAAGCATCCTGTTTCAAATATGTTTCCTTTTTCAGTGTGAGATGCCTGGCTCATGCTATCTGAGTCTAACTAGAGGATGATTCATCATTGAGACATCCTATGGTTGACTGTAAACACGAAAGAAAAAGGTTATCTGCTCTCTTCTTTTGTTGGTGTGATTGCAGTTCATCAGGAGTGAAACTGTGAGCAAGAGGTTGAGCCAGGGAGAGGAAGAGAGGAATGACAATTACGGGAAGGAGAATGGAACCAGATAGACAGTCCTACTCAGTTGGAGCTCAGAAAGGATGATGCTGTTCCCAGACAGGCCCTTGAGCAGAAGCATTTATCTGTCTGATTTTGGGGTTAAAATGGTGGAGAGTAAAAAGTAGATGAATCCTCATCTGCCAGAGACATAAAAACAAAACTCTGTAACATTCAGCCTGTAAATAAGAAAAGGTAACCCATCTGCTAATACACAGTCACCAACTTAACAACTGCAGGGCATTTCTGGAGCTCTTCTCCCAGACCTAAATGATTTTTTTTTTTTTGTCTCCTCATCTCTGGAATGCAACTCCTATTTTTATACCCCTCATCTGGTTTTCTCTTGTGTGAAAGCCTGCGATTAACTTGTTTACCCATGAAACCATCTTTGTCGTGGATCACAATCCTATTCCTCCTTTACAGAGCCCTTAAATAGGATTATCCTGTCTTTACCTGTGACACCTGCAGGAAAATACCCAGTATTTAAACAGACTCGGCATTATATGACAGACCATCTCGTCTTTTCTTTCTAGTTTATACATTATCCTTCAAAATTCTTTCCTAAACCTGGTGAATTATTTGGTGAATATACACAAAACTCTATTGCCTACAAGGATATGATACCATTCAGGAGATGCCCTTTAGACTGAGGTCTTGTTGATACAGGATTTCTTGCAAGATCCATGAAAAATGGCCCTTTTTATCACCTTAAGCTCATTGCCCCGTTACGTTAAATTTAATTTGTGGAAATTTAAATGCTTATTCAACTAGTTGGTAAATATTAAGAAGTACCATAAACACTAAACACATGCAGCCAGTGGGAGGAAAAGGCTCATGAGAGAGTGAAATTTAAACTGCAGGATGTTTCTGTGTCAGTTTTGAAATAATTTGATGTCTACACTGAACTTGTCTTCCCTTTGGGATTCTCTTTACTGGCCATCTTTCAGGATTTGCACCAGACTGAAGAATCTTTTAGGGTACATGAGCTTTCAAGTTATCCTTTTCAAAGGATGGATTCCAGTCACATGGGACATCTTTTCATTTGTCTTTGCCTTTACAAACTTCATCAGGAGGTCAAGGAGCGAGTAGTTTTCGTAGTCTGAGAAACACTGAGTGCATTTCTTGGAAATGCTGCAACCCAATAGAAATGAGCAGAGTCACAAAATCACCTGCAATTTTTACTCACACACTTAAGTTGCCAATGAAGCTGAGGTTCAGGCTATTAATGGCTGATAAAAAATCATTGGGTTTCTCTTTCCTTCACAGAAATGTTACGAAGTCACTTCCGTATCAAGCACGGGAACAGGCTGCCCAGGGAAGTGGCTGAGTCACCATCCCTGGAGGGATTTAGTGGATGTGTGGATGTGGCACTTGGGGATGTGGTTTACTGGAGGGCTTGGCAGTGCTGGGGGAACAGTTGGACTTGATCTTCGAGGTTTTTTCCAACCTAAACGATTATATATTGGATATAAAGTGGGGGAAAAAAGGCTAAAAACTAATTATAAATGGAATATATCTCATGATTTAAACAGTATGTGGCCCTTTGAACATGAAGAAGGAGGAGGGCATCACTAAAATTCCATTATTCATTTCAAGATGTTTAAGACAGTTAATTCCAGAAGTCTTTTTGATTTCTGAGGAAAAACTAAGTTCTCATTTTCAGTTTTATCTAAAATCTGTTAAGATTATAGAGAATGTCTGTGCTGAGGGCAGTAAGCTTTGGACAGGTTGTGGTTATTCTGACAAGCAACACACTTTGCATGGGCTTAACTTCTGAGACAAAACAACTGAAAATAGGAATGTGCAGCCATCAGCTGGTCAGCTCAGTCTGTACAGTACCAGGGCAGAGCTCAAAAGGCTTTGAAGGATTTCCAGCAGTGGTTTCCTTTTTATTCTGCGTTAGTAACTTTAAATATTTTAATGAGCAATTAACTGGCTCCGAAGCAAGTGCCGTCGTGTTTAAAACATTCAAAATGACACCAGTTTTCCAAATTGAAGTATTTGCAAATATAATCACTTCTTTTGGAGTAAATATTTGCAAAGGATTTTTAATCATTTCATAATATCTTTACCTGCAGGATCCAAAGCTGCGTGAGCTGCTGGATGCTGGGAATGCAGGAGGTCGGCTGGAAAATCGGATGATAACTGTTGTCTACGGTCCAGACCTGGTCAATATATCATACTTGAACCTGGTGGCATTCCAGGAGGATATAGCAAAGGTAATACATGTTCATCTGTCATATAAAATTCATGTTTGGGGAGAGGGATAAATGAATTCTAGAGCTGTGTTCCCAAGAAGAAATGTGCGTTCAGTTTTTTTAAAGGAGTTTATCCAGCAAGGTTTTATGCCCCTGGTACATGTACTCATCTTCAGAACATTGCTTGTAAAGCCCAAATAATCATTGTGGAAATAAGGGTACACACAAGTTTTTACTCAGATACGTTACACTGTGACTCTCCAAATACACATCAACATATTTCAAATTATCACCCTTTTATGCCAGTTCTAAGATTCTCTGTAGCTTGCTGTGATTTAATGACAAAGGGGAGTTATTTTGTCACCTCATGGACAACAGGATGGCCAGACCTGGTGCAGGAAGGTCAGAGGATGAAAGCCTTCAGCTAGGAGGGGATATTTTTGCTTGTCAAGTTTCTGTCTCTGCTAATCTTTATTGGCCAGTTGGTCAACTTGGCAAAACCACAGTTTTTAGTCTTTCTGTGATATGAAACAATTCTTTAGGAACAAAAAGAAGTATCTAAGTGTATTATGGAAATTGAGAAAGTATGCTGAAGCTTTATCAGGAAAAATTATCAAGGGGCAGGGAAAATCACCCAAATCAGAAGTGCGTGTCCTCCTTCACCTTCCTGTCTAGGCAGCAGTCAGTGAAACAAAATCTCTGCTGAAACAGCACAGAAATTGGTATTTTAGGGCTGTTTTCTCTTTGATAATGGAACCTTAAAATGCAGTAGATAAAATCATGTTTTTTAAAAGCTTGGCTGCTCTAAATCTTGAGTAAGAATCTAAGTCTTCCTTTTTGTTTGTAAATGCAAGAGAGCAAATAGATTGTTTGATCAGTTGGACACTGTGGCCTGGGGATGGAGTTTCAAAGCATTGCAGATTAGCTGTGCTTGCTTTGAGGTCATGTTCAATATCCTGGTTGTTTGAATGAAAACAGTCTCGATCACTGTTGGATGCATCTAAAAATTCCTCTTTTTTTAACCTATTTCCCAGCTTTCTGTGAGCCAGACCATGGAATCTGGTCCTTATTGTCTCTAAGACCTGTGTAGTGACTCAGAGAAGTTGTAATAAATAAGCACATCAGGCACAAACCATCCCTTCAGGGAGCTCTGGAAAGGAATGTCAGTACAAGACGATTTTAATGCCACACATCAAATTGTGACCCTTCTGGTATTCCAGGGAAAGCAAATGCCAATGGAAATCTCCTCTGCGTTTGATTTTCTGTGCATGAATATTGTTTTGGTTATCCTTTGATTTGTGATGCTTTACTTTTCAAATTGTGTGGCAAGGGTTGACCAGTTCTTCCTTAAGGAGGAAAGCGAATAAAACTGTAATGCTCTTAGTTAAAATTATTCAGTTTGGAGTTTGTTTTTTCCCTTTGCAAAGGACTTCCTTTGCTGCTGCAAACTCTGCTCATCACATCCAGTTACAGGAAAATTAGAAAAATGTGAATCCTGGGCTATTGAACTTGCTTTAGTTTCACTAAATACCAAGAAATGACAATGTACTGGTTTATGCTCATTCCTTCAGGAGAAAGTAACTCACATTTAAAATCCATTAAGGATGAGCTGAAGGACACTGAGCACCTGGTTATTTCAAAGAATGTGGCTTGAAATTCATTAGTCAGTGGTCTAAAAGGCAGGTAGCAAGACACTCTTGATGATGAAGAGAAGAAGCACTGATACAGCACTCAGTTATTTCCGTAGGTCAGTGCCTGGGCCTCTCTTGGGATAATGTTTATTTGTGAGCATCCACACATTTCTGTAGGAAGCCAGGAAAAAGAAGGTTTATTCTCAGACCCTGTTCTGAGCAGATACTCTTTGTCTCTATCTCCATTCCCAACACTGAAGAAGTCCAACCGACAACCTCTGTCTGCTCTACAGTAGTTAATTCGCTTCCCAAATCAGTAGCTTTTTTCTCATTTTTCCCATCTTTCCTCTCGCTCTTTTGTGCCTCTCATGCCAAACTCTGTTCTTGCTGCACAGCCAATCCCAGCCCTACAGGCCACCATCCAGAGCCCAGGGAAATCTGTTTCTCCTTGGTTTGATGAGCTTTGGATAAAATCCATCACTAAGAGCTGATGAATCCCTCCATAAGTAAAATGGTGTCATCAAAGATGATTCACCAGTCACACTATACTATGCTTTCCAGCACACATCTTTTATTTTTCTAGCTTCTCCAGTGTATGCAGGAGCTTGATCAGTATAATGAAATGCTAAAGCAAACCATATAAATTCACATCCGTTTGATATGTTTTTTTAAAACTAAATTCATAAGGAGCTGAAAGTGTACAATTTCAGCAGCTTGCTTTGTTAACTTCCCACCAAAAAGAAATGTTCGGGGAACATTGCCTTCACACATAGTCACTTCTGATTTGAAGGAAAGTGTTTTCAAGACTCTGTGCTGTCTTTTCTTATGGAAAAAGGTCTCATCTCTTCTGTTGCAATGAATGTCGTATGGTTTGTATCCTGATGCATGGAATGGAAGAGAAAATTTACTTCACTGAGCAACACATTTCCAAATGAACTGCTGCTTATGTGCTCCTGCCAAACAGGAGCACAGAGGAGCCAAATAACTCATCAGTGAAGTTCACAGGAGTGATATAAAATGAATTGGTGTAACAGGATGTAGCCAAGAGGAGATGGAGTTCAGGGAGCTCTTATCATGAGGGATGTGACTTGCTTGGGGTCTTCTGCTACCAGATGGAATCAGGGACTGGGTTTGTTGGCACTAGTGCAGGTCCTATTTCAAAAAAACCCCAGATTTAGATTTTCTTCGTGTGTTGCATCCGTAGAGGAGCCTGCAGCTCCCGCGGTGATCCGGAGGCTGTTACAACCTCTGTGCCGGTGGCTGTTTTCTTTCTACACATAACAGTTCTACCCCATCAAGTGCTCTCCCCGAGTGCTGCCTTCTGGAACCGCTGCTGCTGGTAAAGGAGCGTCCTGCCTGGAGTTAGAGCCTGGGCTTTGCTCTCTACTGTGCAGCAAAACCAAGGAAACGGAGCCATTTGGTCGCTAAAGCGGCAGGACACATCTCTGCTCACAGCTTGATCCGAGCCCATCAAAGCCAGTCCCAAGCATGCCCTTTATTTCTTCAGGTCTCTGCTCAAAGCTGTTGATTCCCCTCCTGCTGAGGGTTCAGACCAGCCACTGGAACAACGATGTGCCCTTGGCAGATTTTTGTGATTGTGGCTTTTTGTCTGTGGCTGGAATGGGAGACCCTGAAAAGGGAGAGACAATGAACAAGTAGCTTGTTGACTTGGCACCCTCATGGTTAGAGATGGCTCAGCCTGCAGGTAGCCATTAGAATATCTGGGAAGAGTGATGTGATTGCTTTTAGAGCCAGGAAAAGCCAGCAAAGGAACATGGCAAGATTGTTTATATAAATAATGGGTGTGACAGGCACATAATGAGTGAGTTCCTTTTACATTCCTGTCAACAAGCATTTGGACAAAGAGAAGGAAGAGCTGGGGTGTGGGATGCTCCTGAAGTGCCCTACTTCTGTTTTCCACAAAGTACTTCAGTTTTAAGCCCAGCAGAGCCAGTGAGATCAAAACAAAGTCTATCAAGATCTGTTGAAAGCCAACATATTTTCAACTTCCAAATAACATTTTGCTTTGCCATTAATCTCTGCAGCCGTTAGTGTCACAGGGAGAAGTTTGAGCAGCTATTATTAGTGGCTAAACAAAGCAGTGTTTACAAGATGAGCCTATTTTGAGCCTGGAAAAATGAGTTTCCAAGAAGAAAAACAGATGCTGCACTTAATATGCTTTCTGTTCCAAGAGTCACAGCAGAGCAGTTGTGTTGCTGACGGACCTGAATCCTCCTCTGCCTTCTCACACCCCTGATATTTTCAAAGTAGACCTAAGAAGGAAAAACAATTTCAGAAGAAAAATGGAAGTGGTCAGGAGAAGGTGGAGGGGAGGACCATGTCAGAAGCACTGTTTGCTTCCAGAACAAGTCTATGTCAGAGGGAGGAAGGTTTCTCTGCCAGAAACACCAGTGCCAGGAGATGTGTTATCTCAGCTGCTTAGGGGTGAGATGGTGAATGGGCTGCACTTGAGGATGGGAGAGCTGGAGGATATCAGAGGCCATTACAACACTAGCCATATAGGTAGCCTTAACTATTCCATGTTGGGAGTGACTGTGCCAGACCAGTTTTAGGAACATGATCTGAGAATTTCAGGGAAAAAAACCCTTGACATACAAAAAAAATGAAAAAACTCCCAAACTTCTGAACCTTTCCTAAATCAATCACCCAGTCATGTGGAAACCTGAGACTTTTTAGGTAAAACAAGCTTATAAACTCCAAAGCCATATAGGAATATTCGTTTCATTGGAATTCTATGATACTTCTCATCATTATCCATTTTTGTTGGAATTATATCCCCCCCTTCTTTTTCCTCTTTTTTTTTTTAATTTTTTCCTCAAGAAAAAGAAAAGCAAAGGGAAAGGGAATACCTCCCAAAGAACATGCATCTGAGAGACTGTGTGGCAATGGGAATTTTGGATTTGGGCTGTTAGGAAGGAGACGCAATTTTAGTTTCGAAGAAAACTCGGAAAACTTTGTCAAGTAAAACAAAAAATCACGTTGTTTGCAAAGGCATTGCTGGTTTTCATCCTGTTCTTTTAAAGGGGTGAAACAAAGCCAATCCAAAAGCACAACTGTGATTAAAAAGGCTTGCAATTAAAGATTGTAAATAAACATGGAGTTAGCACAGGTTGCTCAGACAAGCTGTGGATGCCTCATCCCTGGAAGTGTTCGAGGCCAGGCTGGATGGGGCCTGGAGCAACCTGATTCAGTGGAAGGTGTCCCTGCCCACGGCAGGGGCTTGGAACAAAATGCTCTTGGAGGCCCCTTCCAACCCGAACTATTCTGTGGCATTTCTTCCTTGTGTCAGGGGAGCGAAAGGGAAGAAGAATGTAATGAGGGCTTAGGACCACAGGGTAAGGATGTGCAGTGTCTGGGGAAGGGCTGCTCTGTGTAGAGTTCCATCTTCCTTGGTACATCAGACTAGTTCAAAAGTATTCCAAATATTTCTGCTAGGTGGGGGGTTTTTTTAAGCTGTTTTACTATGTTGACCAGTAAGATCTTGGATTGAGTCAATACTTTTATTTCTACCAGCCTTCATTTTTTTTAGAGCATAAGAAAATCAGGTCTCACAGATGAGGAGGGAAGCTGTAATTGGAAAAATCGACTTCAGACTTTTAATTAGGCACTTTTCACTGACAGCATAATTTTCAAAAGTCTTTTGTGTTGTGTAAATAAACATCTAAACTAAGGCTCATTGAATCACGTTTTCCCTTCGTAGGAATGGTCAGACGAAGTGTTCAGTTTGGCAACAAACTTGCTGGCACAGAACATGTCAAGGGATGCGTTTCTGGAAAAAGCGTAAGTGGCCGTTGCGTTTAACGCTGTGGGTGTTGCTCTTTCCCTGCGTCATCTTCCTCCTTCCTTGCTGGTCACGTTGTCAGCTATTGTTTCTGCTTTGGTGACTTGTTACTTCTGTAAACATAGCCTGTCCTTTTTTATGGTTTTCAAAAGCCTGTTGTCTGGGAGTCATTTAAACAGAAATCTTGGTAGGGCGGTTTTTACAAACTACTAAATCATTGCAGAAAAAAGCAGAATGAAATGCTGTCTTCCCCTTGTATACCAAAGTTTGTAGCTTCAGCTGTAGTGAGAATCCGTCCATTTAAAATGAAGGAATGCTCTGGACTGACTGGCTTCTGGTTTATTTTCCTTTTTTCTGTTATTGATTAAAAAAAAAAGAGAAATGCCAGAATCTGTTTTCCTCAGTCTGATCTCAGGTTTTCGTGCAATTCAGGGGAAGCTGGAGCTCCATTCATCCTGATTGCTTGGCACAGTGGGCAGGTCCTGAGTTGCTTTCATTGAAGCAGAAAAGCTGTTTATGAGAATGTTTGGGGTCAAACACAGGTCTAAAAGGGAAGAGAACTAAACCTGAGATTAGCCATTCTCAGCTAATGAAAAGTGCACAGGCTGTGGGAGTTTTATGTCAGTGGTGGTGCTGAACTGGACAGCAGTGATACGTTAAGCAAACAAAATCCCAAATGGATTGGAATGTGCAACATTTCCTAATCCCATCCAATCCAGAGGAGGAACACGTTATTACACAGAGTAGTAGAGTCAGTCTGATTTGGAGCTGTTTTCTGGCAGTTGTTCAAGCAATATTAATTAAAGATGAAGTCACTGGACACATTGTGAAGATTCAGTAGCAGGCAAGCATGGCATTCCTGTGTCTTTTGCCTCTAATTAATAAATCATTCGGAAACCGTAAGGTTTCCCACGTCATCTGCACAGATGCCAAGTCACTTAAGAAATCTATGACTTTGAAGATGAAATTATTCCTCCCTTATTGTACCAAGCAAAGGGTTGGTTGCAATTCTATCAGAACCCTTTTGTTGAAATAGAAAAGCAAATTTCATTAGAGCAGAATTAAGGCTTTTTTTTTTCTTTAGGGTACTCAATCCCTTAGAGAATTGGAAGTGCAAAAATAAACAGCTTGAGCAGCTTTCCTGTGGTTTGGGCAGATGAGAAAAATAGTTGTAATTTGGGAGGAGGGGTGGTTAAAAAAAGCTGGGGGGTTTTGGGTCGTAATGAGCAGATTCCTCTGTTGTGTGGAGTGTGTCTCTTGGCAAGCATTTTAACAGGAATAACATGCTTGGTGTTCTTGGATGGGTGGATAGTGGCTGCAGGGGAGAAAAATAATAGCCCATGTATAGCAAAGAAGGTGGCAGGTACTGGGGGGGGCTGGGGTGGGGTGTGACTATCCTTCAGGCACGTATTTTCTTTAACTGAAATTCAGATGATTTTTTTTGTTCCTTTTTTCCCCTATTTTCTGTTATTTCCAGCTTCCTTGGCTGTACAGGAAAACACTGAACGTGGCCAGAATGTAGGCAAATGTTTAAAATAATAGAAGGCAAAATAAATTTTTTTTCCCTAACTGCTATGGTTTTTTTTTTGGTTTTGATCCAACTGGGAAATGGGGCTAAGTGGGTTAATGTTTTTGCTTGATGACACAGAAGCATGAAAGACTTCAGTTTCCAAAGGATGCCCACAGGGAGTCAAGGATTTGTGACAGTGTTCCTACCCCAGTTATGGGTGTTAGCACGCACTTTGTTTTTGAAGTGGTTTCTAATGCAATTTTCTGTTGGAAGAAAAGGAAAGTTTATTAGAACTGTGCAGTTTCTTCTTTGTTTAGACCAGTGAGTAAAGTGAAAAAGTGGGAGTTTTTTTTTAAAAAAAAATAAAAATTCCTCTTAAGTGTTGCCACATTTTTCACAGATCATGTTACTGCAAAACTCATTTGCAGTTTTAATTCTCTTGGAATGAGAGAGATGAAGCACTGAAAAAGCTGTGCTCTTCACAGGCTGCTGGTAGGCAGTGTACTGGTAACCAGTAGTCTTTGCATACTGGGAGGGTCATCAGATAGTGGTTGTAGGCCCAACTGCTTCTCATTGTTAATGCATGACTCCTGTTTCAACTGATTCAAAGCCTACTGGAAAATCTGGACCAAAATCTATCCTCATCCTGCCACCTTCATGAGACTGCAGAGACGTCACAGGTCTGGAGACAGGGAGATGCTCTGAGTCCTCAGTTCAGAAGCTGATGATTTCCTGCCTGCAGTGGTTTCAGTGTGTAATTTTGATGTTGCTTGGTACTGGAAATTTGTTGGACTTGCCTGGAGCTGCAAAATACTCTGATGCTTATATGTCACTGGTGCCAGTGGTTTGACTTCCTTCCAGCTGAGGAGCGACAACGTTTGGAATCAAACAGAGAAACTTTCACGGATGTGTTATGGGGAGGGCTGTGCTACATCCAGGGACAATCTCAACCTCTGGAGGAGGAACACAGCCACCTTTCCGGTCGAATTGTGTAGCTTGTGTGCCACAATACATCCTGCTGAGGCATGGCCAGGCTGGTTGAGAAGGAGCTTGGGTGGGTGATAAATTTGTGCATTGATGGTGTTTGCAATGTCCTGTGTCAGGACAGACAGAATTTGTCACTGCACCCATGTTACTTTTGAAGGAGAAGGATAATGATATCCCAAAAGGTTTTTGTGTTGGGCAACAGAGCTGAGTAGAACTTCCCCCATGATCAAAGCACTGGCACTGAGCTAGCAAGGTGGTGGAGAGGTACTTGAAAATGCTGTGAAAATAAATCAGAGTGATTTTCTCTCCACAGCTACACAAAACTTAAGCTGCAGGTGACTCCAGAGGGGCGCATTCCTCTGAAGAAGTAAGTGCCACTCCCCTTCCTTACCACTTCTAAATTTTGAGTGTGAATATATGTATATATATGTGTTTGGGATGAACATGTGGCTCCTGTGTCTAGAATGGTAATTTTGTCATCTGTTTATAAAACATGATAGGGAAGAGTGGCCAGTGATTCTTGGGATGTCTCTGTTCAAATACCCTACGGGTATGGGTCGCCCTTGAGATCTTGAACAAGGCATTCCATTTCTCTGCCTTTGTTCATTCTACTTGTGAAAATAAATAAAAATCCAAATAGAATTTCTTTCCCTCAGAGACATGTTGTGAGGCTAAATGAATTCAAATTGCATGTTACTGGGGTAGTATGAAGAGAGCAGTGGTGACCTTCTCTGATAACTCTGGGCTGGTGTGGGGTAGACTGAACTCACCGTGAGCACCACTGAACTCTCCTCTGTCACTGAGCAGCCAGCAAATGGAAATAAAGGTGGGATAGACTGAGAAGAGATACTCAGTCCTTAAACCACATGAGCTGTCAAGCCATGTCTTTAATCCAATTCCCTCCGTTTTGTCTTCATTTTGCAGCATATACCGCTTGTTTTCCTCTGACAGAAAGCGCGTAGAGACCGCGTTAGAAGCTTGTAATCTTCCATCTTCCAGGGTGAGCATCTGCATGTATTCAGATAAGCATTGCTTGTGTTTGGTGATGTTTGCTCTCCACTGACAGTTTGTTCAGGGCTGATCATGCTGTGCTGGCTTTGCTGTGGCATAGATCCTCAGCAGAAGTTCCTGATGCCCGTCTGCAAATCTGAGTGCCTCTGGTTTGAAGTTGCGTAGGGACCAGGAGCACCTGGAAGAAGTATGAACGGATTCAAAGAAAGGGCAGAGCAGAGGTTGTGTGGCCTGTCCTGGAGAAATATGTCCTGTGAGGATATTTAAAGAATCAGAGACTGTTGCACAACTTTCAAAGCATGGCTTCAGAGCAGTGTTAGCTCGAGGTGTAGCTAATGGTGTAATCTATAGCTTGAGATAAGTGACAGCTAAACTCACTGTGGCTTATCTGAAGGGTGCATGGAGTAAGTATTGAAATGGTATAGTGTGAAAGCTGTTAATGCTGCAGGGATGCAGCCATTGTATCCTGCTAATCCAGGAGCTCTCCTCAGCCCAGGGCATTTACAGGATGTTACCTCACGCTCAAGGTGTCGTTTTTTTTCAAAAGGAGTGAGCTCGAGCAGGTGATTCAAGCAAGTGAAGATGTCCTTAGTCACAGAATGGGTCAGGTTAGAAGGTCCCACCTCCCTGTACAAGTAGAGGTTTCTTCCCAGGAGATTCTCCTCCAAGAAGTTTCTTGCAGAATAATACCTTCATTCAGGGAACTAAGAAGTGAGGCAGGACTGGTCTGAGGCACAGGAGAACCTGTGTCTCCTGATCACTTACAGTGAGACCTTCCTTCATATGTTTGGGAGCTTGATTCCATAAAATTCCAAGAAATGACTGTAAATTTGGTATAAAATATTATAATCATCTTATCTGAAGTTAGGTTGTGAGGTTAGAAGTATGGAAGAGTTTTAAGGATGGGGTTTCATTTAATTGTTAGCAAACAAGAGATATGAGATATGCAAAAAACCCTCTGAGGCGCTGCTTTTAAATCAGTTGATTTATTACTTCTGTTTATTACATATCTCTGAGAAGAAAATCTGAATATCGCTGGAGGCCTTGAAAGAAACTGCAGCCTTTATCTGCTATTTATTTAAGTAGAGCCAATTTTACATACACATTGCTGGATACTTGTTGCTGGGATACCATCTCGGAGATTATGCATAATATAAAGTAGCTTCTTTCTTTGGTTGGGACAAAGGAGAAATACTCTGCATGCACCAGAGAAAACTGTGTTGATCATCTTTGAAAAATACTGTAGAAGTGTGAAACTGAATCTCATGGAGGTAATGGAATAGAGGAAGACCAGAACTTCAACTACAGCTCTTTTCCTTTGTGTGCCTGTTTGTTTGAACAAATAAAGTTCTTAACTTCGACTTCCAGCTTTTCTGCCCTGTTGTACTGCAGGACAAATGGAAGAGCAATGGATTCCAGCAGCACACAAAACGTGGATATCAGGAAGTTTTGCTCAGCAAAACAACACCAGATTATTCTGAGAGTTCCTGAAGGTCTCTCATGGGCATGAACACCTCAGGCTCTTTGGTTTTTCATATTCGTGCCTTGTGAAGATCTTTCTAAAGATGTCTCCTGATGTTCCCATACCTCTCACTGCTTTAGGAGGATATACGGCTCACTGGCCATGAGTTTCACATGATATTTTGCTGCCCCTCTTGGAACATGGGAATTCATAACTTCAAGCCTGGGACAGTCCCTCATCTGTCTTACCTGGTGACCTGGGCCCAGGGCAGCCTGAGCTGCACTGCAGGGGTAGAGTGTCCTTGCCTGGACTTGTCTGTGCTGGGACAAACATCACTATCCACCAGCCCCACTCTTTAGGGTATTGCCTGGGGGTGTGTTTGCCAAGGAACCTGGCAGAACAACGTGTAGGAACCACATTTAGTATAAGAGGAGAGAGTTCTCATTGCCTGGAAAATTGTTTTCATCCTGGTGTAGAAGGAATAGCACCAGAGAGGCTCCCCAGAAGTGCTGGAAGTAAACCCTTTATTTCATACTCAATAAGGGATGGGTTCTCTGCAGCCCTGAGCACTCCAGCCCTGATCCAGCCGAGCAGCAGAGCATGACTGCGGTGGGATGACCCATGGACTCAAATCAAACATGTTTTCAAAGCTTGGCTTTATTTATTTCTCTATTTCTGGGTCAGAACTCTCCTGTATAGTCTTGCAGGACCAAACCCTGTGTAATCTGATTTTTAGCAACATTCATCATGCAGCAGATCTGAAAGCAGAGGAATGTTTAAATAAATGTTTAAACAAACCCTTAAAATATGCCAATGAACTTCAGAGTTTGGCATCTGATTTCCTATGATTTTTTTAGAAGTCTTGCCTAGTTTTGGGGAAGGGAGATTGCTTTTTGTTATTGTTGGGTGGTTTTGTTTGTATTAGTTAAAGCTGCCTTAAATAGAATTTGAAGAGCTTTATTTTAGCTGCCTTTTTGGCTGTGAAAAGTGGTTTCTGCCTTCCAGTTAATGTAGAGGTTCACAATGAAGCACCAGTGAGCTTGACTGTTAAAGTGAAATAACCAGCTATTGAGCCCTGTGTGCAAATCATCTGAATTAGCTCTTGTGCTGCCAGATATGTAACAGACTGGATTCAGATGTTATAAAAGCAAGCAGGTTACCAGAGAAATCATAACAGTGCTTGAAATTAGTAGAGTCTTAATCACGGAATAAAACTGAATGCCAGTTATTAAGCAAAGCTGGAAAGGTGGGATGCTCTCGTGGTACCAAAAGTTTGTGCTTTGTTCACTGGTCTCAAAAAAGGCATGAGCACATAAGGTGTGTGGGTGGTTCTGCTGAAATGGGGATGGCTCAGACCAGGCTGAGGAAAGGGGCAGCATATTTTAATCCCTTTCGGCAGACAGGCTTTTGGAATCCAAATATAGCTGTCTGAGGTTGTGCCTGTGGTGGCAAAAGCTTGCACTGAGGCTTTCATCTCCCATCTAGATGTTTGTGTTTTGCAGCACACTGGTAGGAAATAGTTATCAAAAGGTTCTGTACTTATGCCTGAGGTCTTGCGTTGGTGTTTCTCTTTGCAGTAGGCGTTTGGAGATATGGGGAGCAAAACTGAGGTGTGTTTTGTTAATTGGAACTGAGGGGTAAATCAAAGCCTGGATCTCGGGTTATTGGAAGAGACCCACATTTGTTCTGCTGAGCACCTTCAATCCCCTGTAAAGGAAAAATACAGTGGGTTGATGGGACACTGTAGTTCTGTGGTAATTAGAGAATCGGTGTTTAAAATGCCCTTAGGAGCAGCACTGGCTGAGGAGCAGTGCCCTGCTGAACAGCGGAGAATGGGGCGCTAGCTTTAACAAGAAAACTCACAAGCTCTGAGAATCCTGGCTTTTAGGAAAGCACAGGTAACAGCATTTCTGCTCTCAGCCAAAACCACCACAGCTCAAATTCATCAGTGTCGTGGGTGCAGGTTTGCACACAGTGTCACTGGCAGCTGTCACTGAAAAGAGCTATTTCCATCCTGTGACTCCAAATTTCCAGCTTCTCCATCCACCCCTGCACTGGATTTAGCAGTTGTGCCATTGGTGAGTTACCTGGCTCAGGGAGCTGATGCCACAGTAAAGTGCACATGGTAAGATTTGATCCCTTTCACCCTGCAGTCAGCCATAAAAAGGAAGGCACCAGGGTCTGAGGGCTTGGAGCTTGGGGCTGGGATCCCAGCTGGAGCAGGGAAGCAGCCCAGCTCAGTCAGTCTGCACTCGTGCCATTCATTTATTTATTTTAACCTAAAGCAGGAAAAATTTAGAAAAGTTTCCTTCCGTCCAACAAAGGCTTGAATGGAAGCTTCTGATTCCCTTGGCAACGGTGTTAAACAGGCACAATAAATAAAGGCACCGATTTCCCAGTGCCTCTGAGACTACCACGTTCCTGTGGTGTCCAGGTTGTGTTTTGCCTTCTCCAGCTCATCAGATCTGAGCATTGTTTTGGAGCTGTGAAGAGGCATCACGTGGGCCCGTGGTGCTCCTGGAGACTGCATGTGATAGCTGTGGATAAAGGACTCTCAAGCTTCATTGCTTATCAAGTCGAGTAATTCCCTCCAGTTAATAACAATAATTCTATTTTTTCAGAGAAAAATAGGATGATGGAAGTGTCCTCTAGAAGCAGGAGTAAATTTAAATTGTTCTCAATTTTAGAAAATATAAGGAAAAAAATACTGATATGTCTTCTATAGGAGAATTCTTATTTTTACAGATTTCTATGCAAGTAATCTGATTGCCAAGTATGTTACCCTGAAAGCTTAGGACAAAGATATATGGGAAGCTGCACTGCGTGAGTCTTGCCCAGAATTGTGGTATCTTGAACATGTGTTTCAGCAATGACTCAGTGACCCAGTTTGTTCCCCAAAGCTTGTGAAAGCTTTGGAAAGATGAGTGATGTCCTTGTCCTGCTGATTTTGTTGGCTGAAGCACATGGGCTCAGCACCATGCTCTTCATCGGGACCAATACATTTATTTTGTAGGCAAGGGGTGAGATGGGGAAATGTCCCTTCTTCCTTCCCCACAGGTGCTCAGAAACAGAGATAACTGTGCCTTATGGAAGCCAAGAGGTGTGTTTGTGTGGGTTTTTTTAAGTTACACCCTTCAAGCTGCTCTGTTATTCAGAGGGATTTATTGTTCTGCAGCATCTGGGTTCCTCTAGGTTGCAGGAAGGAAATCAAAAGAAGCCAAATTGTGAGGGATTTGTTTACAAAGAACATAAGAAAGTGTTGCATTGCTCTTTCACTATTTTTCCCTCATTTCACAGAATGATTCAATCCCTCAAGACGACTTCACGCCAGAAGTGTACAGAGTGTTCTTAAACAACCTCTGCCCTCGGCCTGAGATCGACCACATCTTTTCTGAGTTGTAAGAAAGAACACTTATTTATTTATTTCCCCCCCATTCACAGATTTTATGGGCTGGGTATGGCAAAATAGGTTATTTGGACTATGGCAGCATGCAATGCTTGCCAGTAACAGATCTAAATCTTCCTTCTTTCCCAGGCTTTCGCCTTCATTTCTAATGGCCAGAGTTTCAAAGGAATTTGTTCATAGAGGAGCAGAAGTGCTGGATCTTGTTTTTTTTGCACGGATCAGGATAGTTAGGAAAGTTAAGAGGAAGAGTAATTAGCGATGGTAGCATATAATAGACATCAGAATATGTATAATCACCCCCAAAAGCTTAATTAGGAGTCACAAAAAAGTGCAGTAACTTTTAGGATTTGTGTATCATGAATTCAGACTGTGAAATTAAATTAGCAGCCAGCTACAACTGATTTCATACATTCCTTTGCAAGCTCTGTAACTTGTGGTGCTTCTACCCCTTGCAGCAATTTGTGCACTTCCCAGTTTCAGCAGAGCCTGACCAATGGAGTCAGAACATGATGCAATAGGAGAGCAAAGCAATTGCCAAGATACATCCCAAGACCACCAAAGCAATTAGTGAACATACCTTCACAACATGGCCACTCTCACACTCTGCTTTTGGGCTTGTTTTGTCTAAGGATGAGGTTTCAGAGGAACACAGCCTTGTCCTAGTTTGCTCCCATTGAATCCAGGGCAGGCTTGCCATTGCCAGTCCTGAGTGCTGTAGGCAACCCTGGCTTGGAGGCTTCCTGGATCCCCATGTGGGTACAGCTTGCACCTAAACTCTGTGCTTTCTATTGGCTCTAAATAGGCATCTTTTTGCTTGCTTTTCACAGTGCCTCACTGCTTTTAGCAGATTTATATAAAAAAAAGACCCAAGCAAGTACTAGAATAATGAATTCAGGGCTCCTTTTACTCAGCATTAAACTCAAATAGTTGGGCCAGGAAAGCCAGTAGAGTGTTTATGGCAAGCTCAGGATTGAAGTCCACTTGGTTTTCTTTATTTTTTAAATAGCTTAATTCCAGGAATTCACAAGCATGAAAGGCTTTTAGCACTGCTCTGAGTCTTCCCATTGATGTCAGTAATGCAGAACATTTTTAAAGATCTTCTTCCTAGAAGTCTTTGTCCTTACATGCTGGCAAAGGAAATTAGCCCAGAGACAAGTGGGATGATGTTATTGTGGTTGCATGCTTTGAATGTTGTTTCAGTTTCCCTGGGAAGTTTCAGAACATTGAACAAGACTTCAAGGAGATGTATTTTACTGACTTTGCTGTTGCTTTAATTTTTCTCCAGCGGTGCCAAGAGCAAACCATACCTTACTGTTGATCAGATGACAGAGTTTATAAATTTGAAGCAACGTGATCCACGATTAAATGAAATCCTTTATCCGCCACTGAAACAAGAGCAAGTTCAGCTGCTGATTGAGAAGTACGAACCCAACAGCAATCTAGCAAAGAAAGGTCAGTGGTTTTTCCACTCTTGCTGTACTTGGTTCCTGATTTGAAACAGGGACTCAATTACCCTACAGAGCATGCTAAATCAAATCTTGGTTCAAAATCAAGTTGCATTTCCCATTGTCTGCTTTTTGGATCGTACAGGCCTGTAAACATCAAGTGGTGTGTTTTTAAATGTATTTGGTTGGGTTAAGTTTAGGAAGAAGGGGCCTGGTTACAGTATTTTGTTTTCAGTGTTTGTAATTGATAGAACAGTTGCTCTGGTGTGTGAGCTTCAGCAGAAACCTTACTGTCATAAGGATTGTTTACCAGCATCTGACATGTAAAATTGAAAGAAAAAATCAGGGACAATGAAACTAAGAGCATGATAATTCTATAATTTAGTAATACTGTTAAGCCTAGACCTCTGCTTTGGGATAAAGTGGTTTACAAAGAAAGATGAGATAGCTCAGGGTATTTCATGCTACAATCACAGAAAATTCCCTTTTGTACATCTCGAGTGTTGTCAGGGCTTAACTGGGCATTTTGCCAAAACCAGTGAGAACTCCTGCACAAATCTCTGCAGTTTTTTGCTACCACCACAAGTCTTAAAATAGCATTCAGTTTGTGTCTGCATCCTGTTCTATTCCAGTCCATGAATCCTAATGATTACCCCAGCTTTTAATATGTTTACTCCTTAGAAATTTTAGGGGCATGGGTATATCCTGCAAAACAGGTCTGATACGGAAAAACCAGTTTGGTCCACAGATTGTGGATCCAGGGGCCACACAAAGACATCTTTCCCAAAAGCCTAAAGGCCAGCTGAAGGCACTCCTACCCCTCTCCCTGGAAGCTTTTTGACCTTGATGGTTTCCTGAAGGAAACCTGTAGCTCTCGATGCCACGGTCAATGTTGTCCCTCAAACTTTTCTAATTTTAGCCACGAGCCTTCTTATTTTTCTGGTCTAACGAAATTTGGTGTTTCAGAGGTGTTGCTGGAGGGTTAAATTCCACTTATTTGTCATATTTATGCAAACTGTCTTTGACGTCAGTAGGAATACGAGTAAATGAAACACGTCGTGGCCTCTGTTCTCATCTGTGCAAATATTAGAACAGTCCTCTGTGCTTACCTTATTTCACATCAGCAACTGGAAAGTCTGTTACCTAAAAGATCGTTCTTCTTACCCAAATATTGGCACTTCATATAAACCAAATAAAGCATTTATTAGAAGGAGATGTGCTGGCAGAACACCGGAGTCAAACCCAAATCAGCTCCTGACTAGCAATAAGGAGGAAGCAGGAAACAAACCTTGGGAAGAAGGGTACTGTGGGACACTTCCAGCTTAATCTTCTTTACTTAGTTGCACAAATTTGCTGCAGGGACTTGCTCCTCTATAGGTGCCTCTTATATGGCTCTTAAAGAATCAGCTCTCGCTGAAAACGCTGATAACAAGGGAAAGGCAGGTCATAGAGAGTTAATTCCTTTTGTGGGATTGTTTTGGTTTGTTTTTTTTCCCCTCTTCAGAGTCATGCACTGAGGCCCAGTTGGCACAACCTGAGGGCCACCTCTGTGCTGAAGATGCCACTTCATGTAACACCCTGTCTGGCAGCTGAGCTACAGCAACTGGCACTTGCTTCAGTGAAAATCCCAAACTTAATGTGTTAAAATGACAAGAATTGGCTAATCGGGAATAACATAAAGACACAATATTTTCTGTACATCTGCTCTGAGTTGGGAGTGCAATTCACTGTATTTTAAATGAAGTGTAGGTGTACACTCAGTCTCCTAGAATAGTTGCCAAAAAAGTGCTTCACATCTATAAAATATCACCAAAATGTAACTGCATGTTTAATATAACAATTTAACCTTTTAATATGGTGTTCTCTTAAAGAGGTTGTCACACAAGCTTTCTGCTGTCACAGAGGGCAATTCCCAAGGTTGTTGAAGTGAAATTTCTGGGCAGTTCTTGGCCAGGCCCATGAACAGAAGTACCTAGGCAACTTCTGAGAGTGTGCTTCTTAGCAAATAAGAATTTTTCAATATATCAATTTCTTTAAATAAAATTAGGGATTTTTTTTCCTTGAGAACATGAATGTGCCTTTATACCCCACCTGATTCTTTGCTCCCAACACCCTGTTTGAACAGTTCTAGACCTTCACTCATCTGATGATTGTTCTTTCTAATTTCCTGTCTGAGTTTCTGATCTGTGCACATCCACTGTACAACAACAATCTTCTCTTTAATTATTCTCTTACAGTTAATAAATTGAATTTCCAGTGAAGGGTTGCACCATTTCTCAGCTTTCACAGCGCTATTCAAATGCTTTTGACATCTCACAATTTCTCTGATCACCATTGCAGCCCTTCTGATGTACCTGTTGCTGCTCAGCTGCAGTATTTTGAACACAGTAAGCAAGAGCTGTCCATGATATTTTAAACTGTCGCAACACAGCTCCTCAGGTACCTGGTAATTGTTGCTGGATGAGTTCTTTAGGTTGCAGAGTTGTGAGTGAAAAGGCTGCCCGTGTTTCTGCTTGTCACTGACGTATTTTAGGAGTATTTATTGCTGGGATGCAATTGCAAAGTCAGCAGATAGACGGGCTTGACATCTCCATAGGTGAAGCATCTGGAGTAGTATTTTCTTGCGGTTGAAGCAAGCTGTTGTGATTAATGCTTTGCGTTGTAAAGCAGAGGAGCTGAATTCACTGTGTGTGGCATGTTTCCTTATCAGGTGGAAGCAGCAGGAAGTCCCCGATGCTGCTGAGCAGTCTCTGACTGTCAGCAGAAGTGTACTGGGGGGCTCTTAGGGATGGTGAAGTGCCACATTGTGCTTTGGTACTTGCAGTGGGTGTGTGGCATAACTGCTAAATGTATTCCCTTTCAAGGTACTTGCAGTGGGTGTGTGGCATAACTGCTAAATGTATTCCCTTTCAAGTTAACGTGTTCATAATGGGATGTATATCAATAAATGGATTGCCAGGAAATTCATTAGGAATTTTCCTTACTTGCTTTTATTTTTAAGAAGACTTGTGTTGAAATAAGTTGTTACATTATGGATGGGAGAGGGGACATTGAAGCTGAGTTCCAGATGTCTCTGTTTCCAGTGTCCAGGCTCCCAGGAGCAATAATCCTGGTTTCTCAAGTTATGGGAAATGTACCATATAAATTTGCTTCACATTCTGCAGAAACGTGCTGGTTCTTCCTGACTTAATGATGCAATTCATTCCTAAAAGTGTCCGAGTTCAAAAGGACCCCGGTGCTTTGAAAGCTCAAATCCCAATGTCTCAGTTTAAACCTTTCATTCTGAAACCAGTTAAGTGCTTTGAAAACCACTGAGCCACAGTCTTGGCTCAAGGGACATCCTGTGTCCCTTGAAGACACTGAGCATGCAAGAAGAGCTATACCCATGGGCCAGACTAGCAATGAAAGCAAGGAAGAACATGAAAGCAAGCACTGCTGGGGAAGAGAGGTGTGAAAAAAGCTGGAGATAAAAAATATATACTTCCCACCATCATCCTTGGTGGGAGCAAGACAAGGGTTAGGTTATTATCAGTCATTATTTTTAGAGTGGTTTTTATGGCAGAAGCTTTAAAAATAGAAGCTTGGAAGTGCTTTGGAGATTTTTCCTGGGCAATGGGTCTGTGCACCAGATTGTACTTACTAGAAGGCATTCATTTAAATACTATTTCTGCTTATTTAATTTTAAAGGGCAAGACTTTAGATCTGCAAAGAACTTTGCTTGTTGTGACTATTTGGAAATGCTGTGTGTCAGCTTTGGTTAGACATGTATTTAGAAGCATTATAGGGGAACTAGTTCCTCCAGTATTCCAGTATTGATTCTGGTTTGCAGTGCACATTTATTGCCAGTTGTTGTGCTGAGTTTCTCCTAGGTAGTAAAATAAATTAAGCAATTAACGTTAGATTAAGATATATTTAATTTTAAACAGCATTTGCTGTATGTATTTTTCCCATGACAGCCTTAACACCAGTATTCACTTCAGCACAAATGTGCTTTTCCTTCCTTAAACATCAATACAATCTAAACATTTTCATCCCACTCCATTAAATTCACCTTTTAGTAACGGCGTAAGAATAATTATACATTGGGCTCGTTTAATGGCAGAAGGGGGTCATTTCCTAGGCAACAGATTTTAATGGGAAAAACAAGTATCCCACAACCATGGCTATACTTTTAGGGCACACTTCACAATATTCCAAGCAAAAGCTCTGATGCATAAATCATTCAGGCAAATGGTTGGGGTTTCTGGCCTGAAATATTTGTAGGGGGTGTTAAAAAATGGCTGCAATTCTTTGGCTTTCTAAATGTTACTTACCAAAAAACCATTAACTTTGGGATTTTCAGTGTTTTCCTGCATTCCAGTCGAACAAGAGAAGAGCTCTCAGTGTTATTTCTCAATCTCAAATGATGACAGAATAGATCCCAGTCACAATTTATTACTCTTTAAAATATTTAAGCCACACCAGAGTCACTCTATCCCATGGTGTCAGTTATAAGTGCTAAGTAGCATACTAGAAAGCTTTTTTAAAGACTTATTTGAAAATATGTATACATATGTAGTGAATGCTACTGTAAATAATATATCACCATAAATAAATTAATGGGAACTGTATTGTCCAAGTGAGCTTGGAAAATATGTTTCTGTAATTCACTGTGTTTTCTTTCTAGGAGCTTGTTTTTTAGTTACTAGTTAAGCTGTAAAATCCATTTCAGATATTGCAGTTATTGGGAAGGTTTCACCTCAAGTAAGAGACTAAATGTTGTAAAAATCTTTTAGCATGGAAAGTCCTTGATTATTAGGATTTTTTACATCTGCTTTACAGGTAAGGTGTGTTATCTTCTTAACTTACCGGTGTCAACTTGATAGTAAAATGAAACTGTGATGTGGATTGGTAATAATGGATTTTGGAGCAGTGAACACAGACATGGAGTATCTGGCTTAGTAAAATAGTAAAAGTTCTTACCTTTTATTTGTTGGTTGTATTTTAGAAGTGGAGAAAGTGGCTTGGATCCAAGATCCATCTGCTTGTATGTCGAGTTAGTTTTTGCTGTTGACAGGAGAGTTAAAGAAAATACCAAAAATATATTTAAGGTTTCAGGGAGGGCAAGTTTCTGTGTATGATACAGGTAGTTTGAAAGATGCATGAGCTTTGCAGAAATATGTTTTGGGACTGGCATCTGGTACCAGTGATACCAGTGAATATAAAATGGCCAGACTTACTGTGGAATTTGTATCTTCAGAGCAGCAGAGCAGAGCATAAATTAATCCTGATAATAAGGTCAGCAATCTGACCAGACCTGTGCTATCCAATGTGGAAGCTGAGCATACCAGTGACTCTTGTCCCATGTCCTGGAGTCCAGAGGGACCACCTGATGGACTCCAACCCTAAAGGCAGACTTAAAGCTTGTGTCCCAACACTGAAAATGGGTGAAAGAACCTGACAGGTGACAGGACCACAAATCAAACATGAGCTGAGGGTTTGGAGTCTGCGCAGGGCCTGCATCATTCCCTTCAGCTGCATCTTTTGCTCAGATAAGAGACTTACGTCAATACTGCCTTTCAGGGGTCATGGGGATGTATTTTTCTGTTGCTGCTGGCCTGTATTGTATGTTACTCGGCCTCAGACTATCAGAGCCCATAAATAGAAAACAGTCTAAAAGTAAAGCTCCTTTCTTTTGTGTTTGTTGCTGTTTTACTGCCTCTTCTCTGGAACACGGGGAGGTATTCAGTTTTAGCAGCAGGGTTTATTATTTGAAGATGAGTATCAGATAAAGTTTATTTCTGGAAACATAAAGCAGTGTGGACTCGAGTGCTGAAGGAAACAAATGTAGATAAACTTTGAACAAACATTGTGGAGTTTGACGCTTCATTGTGACTCACAAGTGTGGGGCTTTCGGCTGCAAAAGGGCCTTGAGGACACAGGGGCTGATCTGGAGCTGGTGGCAGAGGAGGGCAGTTTTCCTGGCTGTGCCACAAATGAGCTCATGGCCATTTGGCTATTCCCTTTGATGTGTCATTTTTAGAGTTTGCCTCATCCTTCGGTTGGTTCCATGAAATAGACAGTCAGTCTGTGCCTTGAGGAGGTGGGAATGATCTGTGAGACTTTTGGGGCTTGTAATGTCTGTCACAACAGGGCTCCTGACATACTGGGTGCGCTACTATAATACAGTGTCCATGTGAGGAGGTTTCCCTTATAATGTCAGATGTAATCATGTAACAGTATCCTTTAGCTGCAATGTGACTGTTGCCTATAAATACGCCGGGGTTAAATGCTGGGGAGGCAGAAAGAAGTCGTAAGCTAAAGCACAATGTTGGCAGGAGAACACAGAGGGATCAAGTGGCCTTGAATAAATTTAGGCTGGAAATTAAGAGAACTTTTCTAACAATATGGTCCTGGCACAGACTACCAGAGGTAGTAAAGAGGGCAAAAAAAAGGCAATTGTTATTAAGATGGAGCTTGATTTGTTTATGAAAGGATTTGTCCACTGCAGTGCCTGCAGCTGCAGAACCAAGTTTAAAAAACAGACAAAGAAGGCCCTTTAAAGGGATTGAAGTCCTTTCTTTTCAGTTTATTTGAACTGTCTTTGCAGTGCCACACCATTATTCTTTTCCACTTCTTTTTAATATTAATCTTCAGCTGCATGATTTTCTGGAAGTAAAAATACTAGCTCTGCCTCTTTTGGATTTTGGTTTTTTTTCACCACCTATAGCATGCTCACACTCTTATATATCTTCCTGTTATACAACAGGACAGTCTTTTTGGCAAGTCCATTAATAGCTTATGTAGAGAGGTATCACTTAAGAGAAAAAAAATGTGTTTTTAAATGACTTTTGGTACAACACGGCAATTGGAAGTAAGGCAACATTTGACATTATTCCATCTCCCTTGATCAGTCCTTGATTGTTTTTCAAAGGTTTGGGAAGACAGTGACATATTCCAGTAGTCCTTCTTTCAAGTCTGTCAGAAATAACTACAGTATTGCTGGGATTAATGGTATATTTTCTGTCTGATTTAAAATCTTTCCACTCAGCTGGTTGTCTGCCTTAGAAATCTGCCATGTTGCCATGTTCATTCCACAGCTAGCGAGGAACTGGTGAGAAGATGGTTTTGTGGTGGCTTTCAAGATTTAATTGAATTCAAACTATCTGTTGTCTTGTATCCTGTAAGGGATATCCTTGCCCAGAAACAATTTCTGCTGCATCTCTGCTGAAAATTGAAGAAGAGCTGGAGAATGGGCTTGTGTCTGTAAAACCCTACAATACCACAGACCCACAGTAATTTTTTCAAAGAGCTGCAGCTTGGGCTCCAAGTTTTCAGGAATACCAAGCCTAACGTGTCTGCTGAGACACCTGGTTTTAGCTCAATGTGTTTGCCTTTAATTTGCCCTCATATATTGAATGTGAGCTGGTTCTTAGCACCTCCTTCTCCTGGATGGTGCTCCAGAACACGCTGCTGAAGTCCAGAGCAGCAGCTCTGTGTGTGTGTAGACAATAGTTGTGGTAAGAAAGGGGGGGTCCTTGGCACTGAAGGACATCTTTTACATCACTGCATTACTTTGCAGCATCAGCTGAAATCATCAGGATATAGATTCCTTGGGTGTTTCAGTAGCCAAGGGTCTACTCTTGGAAGAACCTGGAATACAGTAGCTGAAACTAATGTAAAGTCTGCACAAACCAGGCCAGTGCTTTTAACCAAAATTGCATTTGGACAGGGAACAAAAAAGAAAGAGCTAGAAAATGCCTGCCAGGAGTAAGCTGTGTAGGTCTCTGGCTGACTGCAGATGTAACATTAATTCACAGACCAATTCAGAGATGCAGCTGATCATCCTGCTTCAGTCTTGAGACTTTGCAGAGATTGGGTGCTTGCCTACACCAGAGTGGGGTTTTCCCTCACTCATTAACAATTACTGCTTATTCAAATCTCTATTTATCTGTCTGCTCAAGCTTTAGAAACTGTTGTAAAACTTCTTTTCCTTAACACAAAACCTGTGCTTATCAAAACCTCGGAACTCTGACTGCGTTGTAACAGTAGAGGTTTTAAGAGCTGCTGTGGACATTTAAAGGGTCAATATCTATTAAAATAAGTGTGTTTCCAACATGAAAATTTTGAGGAAGAGATAATGTTGAGTGTTTACTATTTAAGTGTTTGTTTTACTGTTTTCTAGTCCTACTAGAGAAAAATACGTCCGTTTTATAGGCTGTAGCCCCTGTGGGTTAGAGTCCTTCCTTCTTGGGAGCTTGAAAAGGGATGAAGAAGCCTGTGCCTTCTAATAACATAAATAGCATGCTCAACATTGCACAGTTCCTTTAAGATCTTGTTAAACTGGATGGCTCACACCTGCAAGCACAAGGGAGATTTGAAAACATGTGTTTCTTCTCAGGTGACGCTTCTTCCTTTCCCTTTGGAGGTGGCAGTGTCCTTGGAATGCTCCCGAAGTTCTAATTCTGATTGAAGTGTGAGATTTGCTGTTTGATGTGGCTTACCTGGAAGCTTATAGGAAATGCTTCCTCCCTGGAGTGAACTAAGTGTCTTGGGTCAGTACCTCATCTGACAGTTTAGAAAAGCAGTTTTCCATCTGAAAACATTTTAATCCCAAAAAAAAATTGTATCCACTGTTAGTTTTCTCTGTGCACTTGTACATATGCTAAAATGGATGTGTTATCTTCATTAGAATGACAAGCATTCCTGATTCAAACATACTGAACTCTGCTTTGCTTGCTTGCTGATCTTTCTTCTGCAAAATATTCTGGATCTCAGTGTCCTTGGGCATGCAAGATTTCCTCATGGATTAACTGATAACTGAGCAAGTTCTTTTGATTGTAGCCTACTTAAGCACAACATGTTTATCTTCCCATGTTTTCCCTCCCTGACTCCTTGTCATTCAGTAAGCATTTACTTCTGATCTTGGAGTTACCACTCTATTTATAACCAGCTTTCCCTGTGTCTTGTTGCAATATACCCGTTCGAGGGTAGAGCAAGGAATCTTGTTTTATTCCTTTCTTGCTGAGTGAGTTTTCAATTTCTTTTTCAAGAACATATTACCAGAGACAGCTTATTTTGGTTTGTGGCCAGGTAACTGTCTAATTACAGAAAGTATCTGAGCAAACATAACTGAGGGCAAAATTGGATCCATTGCATTTTCCTTTAAGTTTAGAGGATGGAAATGACATTTGAACACAACAGGATATTGTCCTGCTTTGATTTTAAAGGATTTGAGGAATGAGACAACTAATAAATCCGCTGCAAGAACGTTTCCTAGCACAGTTGTAGCTGTGCCAAGCTTTTTCAGACACCCGACCCCAACTTTTCTGTGGCTTTCTCTGATCTCATTACCTGTTTCTGCCTTTGGCCACTGTAACTGTTCTTCCTCATCCATATTGTTTATGTTTAAAACACTTGTGGACCAAGATGTTGTTGCCACTTCAGCCCCACATGTTTGATTTTTCTTGTTTTGGCACATGTTATGATATATTCATGACACTTTTCTAAAGGATCTCGTGTATATGGACACCTTTCTGATACTAAATAGTCAAAAACTATTCATGGTCCCATTTAGACCCTTGATGTTGTTGATAGTTAAGTAATTAAGCATAACTTCTGGCCATTGAAGCTGTAGGATTGATTATATGTTGAGGTTTAGCTGTGGATATGAGTGTTGATATATTTAACGTATTGAACTCTTCCATCAATGACTTGATAATAAAATGTCCTGCCAATCAATAACTTTTTTTAATCACCTTTTTTTTTGGTGCAGCTACATATACAAATGCATTGCTGTTCTCTGCACCTTGTCTGCTTTTCAGGGTGATAGATTTCTAGGCATCTTCTTCCCAATAGCTCTGTATTTTGGATTTTAATTTGTCCCAGTGGTCAGCTGTATAGCTTGAGTTATTATTTGTGTGTCCTCATTTGATTTGTGTCCTGTTTACCTGGTTCATCACAGCTTTACTCTCTTGTTTTGCTAACAGCTGCCAGAGAACTGTCTGTTCTTAAACCCTGTGTTCTTGATTCTACTTTTTCACATTATAAAAGACTTTATGAAACCACACCTACTGCTGATCAATGTGTCAGCCTCTGGACTTTTTGTGCAGTCCAGCTTTCAAATTAAAAGTCGTCCTGGTCTTCTAAGCTGACCTCAGTTGATTTCTATCTGTGCTTCTTACAGATTAGTTTTTTCAATAAGAAAAAATTTGAATTTAGAAACTTCATTTAATGCTTCAACAATATTCAGATACAGCAATTCAGATGTGTTGCTGTTCCTCTACTTATTAATTTGATAAGGCTGTCTGACAAGTGTGAATTTTTGTCCTTTACTGATCAGTGAGAAAGCTGCTAAAATGGAAGAATTACTGCTGATTTCTGCATGTGTTGTGTAAATGATAGTAGGTACATAGGTATTTTGATATATCTGCAGACTCTGACCTGAGGCCTGAGAGTCTTTACCATCCTCAGTGGTTTTTTTGTGAAACAGAGCAGCACTGATGTTCCTGGAGTAATTTGCAATAATACAATTGCAGGGCTGTGGCATTTTCAGCCTGGACTGAGCTTCGACCATACTTCTCTCCTTGGGATGACTTTGCCATTAGCAGAATGTCACTTGGACAATGCAACAGGACAATCCTGTCCTGCCCAGGATTGCAAAACTGAATGCAGACAGAAATTCCAGTTCCGCCGTGGCAATATAGTAATAGTACGTATATCTGGAAAGCCAAGCCGGTTTCAGCATCACTTCCCAAATCACTTGGATGTAAAAGCCTGCAACTGTCATCAGAGTGGCTCTGGCACATCATGTCCCACACAGTGTGAATTTTATGTAAATTTGTCCTTGTGAACTTCTCTGCTGGCTCACAAAGCTGGAAAGTAGAGAGTAGCTAATGTGTGCCCAGTGTCAAGAGACACACCAGGGGTACATGCATCCTACTCTACACTGTGCATGAAATTTTAATACCTAATGAGCTGTAAATTGCAGTGCTGGTTTGTGAGATAGAATTCCCAATGAGACTTGTTGTACAGATCTCTCACAGGATTATCAAGTATCTGCTTTACTTGTAGGGTTCTAATTTTCGAGTTGAGAGGACTGCTCAGTTGTGTGGGATTATAGCAAATGGATCAAAGCTACAGATTGCATTAGAATAGACCTGGTTTTGCTGTCAGACAAATTACTGCTGTAATTCCATGTTGCTGACTGGGAGATATGAGGCACCAATTAATTGCCGCTTTTCCTTTTCTGTTTGTTTTCTTTTGCTGCTTTATAACATCTCTTGGCACAATTGTATTTTCCAGTTACATTGTACCTGGTGGATAACAGCAAAGATGTAAACAAATGGAAAGCACTAGGAAGTTTGCAGATGCATGGAAAGAAATGTTTAAGATCTGTGTGTCCAAACCTATTGACTGTGTACAAGCAAATGCACATTTTAATTGTCATACAAAACATCCACAAATAGAGCAAAGGCTGATGTTGAAGTTGCAAGACTAAAGTGCAAGGAAGAGTGTTCAGATAAGTGGTATTCTGCTATCAGTTTCGTCTCTCTTGATTTCTGTGCCAAGATTGCTAAAGGACTGGAAGGCTTCTGGGAGCAGCTTGGGCAGACTCCAGGGAAAATCAAGCAGCTGCACATCCAGTGCACCTGTCAAAGTAAAGGGACAAAGTTTAGATCATGCAGTTGAGAGGTTTGCAGTGTTATCTGCACTTTTATATTTCTCCCAGACTACTACACTGCTGGGGTTTTGCTCTTTAACCCTGCTCCTCTGCAGAGGGCGCTGAACTGGTGGAGAATCTTCTTTTGGAAGCTTGGCCCTACTTTGAACCCTCATGTCTTTTATCTTGTGCTTGGCACAGTGCTGCAGGTGTTGAGTGAGCAGGGGTTTGTTTATGTCCTCCAGTTGATGAGCTGGCAAGCTCCCAGGGACACACAAGTATTTCCACATCCAGAACAACATGCTGGTCATGCTGGCACGCTAAAGGGGTTGGGAAAGCAGGATCTTGTCAAGTTACCTATGTCTCATTAAGCAGCAGAAGAAGGATTGCTGTGTCAAAAGCAGCCTGTGCTTTTGCCAGCCCTGGAAACTGCATGAGAAGAGTTTTACATGAGGCTGTTATCTGTGTCTGTGCTGGCACAGGGAATGCACAGTGCCCCGGCCCGGCACAAGGACTGTCACAGGCCCTGATGAGAGAAATGTGCTGGGTTCTCTGGGTCTAGTGAAAGAGGATTATGAAGGGATAGTAAGTCTTCAAGAGGAGCCTGTGAGAAGTATATTCATGAAGTAAAGGCTATCCTGTCAACCATCTCAGCTGGCCAGCTGGAATTCCTTTTCACGGTAAATTTGTGAGCACCATCTCTCAGGAATGGGGATATTCCAGATCTTGTAAACTGCAGAAAAAAGCATTTTGATTTATGGGTGTTGACAAGATGTAAGGACCATAGAAAAGAAGATTCACTTAATTATTCCTGTGAATGTTGTGAATTTTCAATAGAGTGTTTGCCATCAGTATGTCACCTGCTTGAAGACAGCCTCCAAGGAAAAGGATCTGGGATAACAGAAAAGACTTGTGCTGTCTTTAGGGCTGACAAATGTTGACCAGAAAACGGCCTTAATACTGATCCAGTGTAAGAGATCTTGAAAGGTATGAGATTATGTAGTGGAGCTAATATGGAAAATATTATGAAATGCTCAGAACTTGCCACTTCATTTGTGCTTTTCCTCCCTTGTAACTATTTCGGAGCAATCAGTTGGAGCCAGGGATGCAGAAAAAGATCAAGCTGCTGCACAAACACTTCCCATGTTTCATATAATGAAGCTGATCAGAGTTAGGAAATTCAATAGAATCTTGTCAGCGCATTCCTCTTCTAGTAGGAAATTACTTCTCTTTCCTTCCAAATTTTATCAGAAAAAAATGCCAGGTTTGGTTGACTTTACTTGTTTGTAAGTCTTGAGGCTCTTTTTTGGTCTCTGCATGACTTTCATCACCCTGAAGGTCGTATCGAGCACCAGTTTGAGGTGTCCTGTGGAACCACTTGTGAAGAAGCTGCTTCACACTTTGCTGCAGGTGAAACACTTGGATGCTGGGGACATTTTTGGAGACTCTCTATGGGCTTCTTCTTCCTTTCTATAATAGTGATGTTTGGATGCAGCAGGTGGAATTTTCAAAGACAAGCTCCACCGTGCAACTGGAAGATAAAACTCTCCAAATTAGAAGAGCACAATAGAAAGGGGGATTGTGAGCACCCACAGGACTGTTGACATGGGCAACTAAAGTGCAAGCAGATCTTGCAGGCAGGGCAGGGCCAAAGCCAGAACCTGGTTTGGGTAGGTCTGTATGAGTTTGGACTAGTTTTGTCTTGTGAAATGATGGCAGGGGAACTTTGTGTTGTGAATAAGAGTCTGTGTAGGCAGGCAGGCAGTCCCGGCAGCAAGGGCACTGTGCCCTGCATTTCATACCTAGGAATAGGTAAAATGTTCAAAATATATGCAGAAATCCAGGTATTTTTCTTTTAAAAGCCTCCTTCCTCTTTAGAGAATGGATTTTGGAAGGTATATAGGTGCATTTATTCAGACAGAGGCATATAGAGGCGTTTCCAGATGTTCCAGTGCCTCTAGCTCTTGAAAATTTTCAATTCAGGTACATTTTTAGAGTTACATCAAAGTTTATATAACCTTTACACAAGTGTTCAACTACACACTTCTAATCTTGAGGTATTGGTAATGTCTGTGACTAGGAATACATTAGACGCTTTTGTATTTCTCCTCAATAATTATTCTTGTATTTTCCAGACCTGTTCCAATGGACAATAAAAACAGTAAAATTGATCTGTTATTTATTTGGCAGACACCAAACTTTAGCTGGCCACTTATGCGTGCTTTGACAGTCAAATACCCTGCAACTAACATTAATCACAAATGTCCTCAGTCCAGTGAGGCCAGGGAAGAAAAACTATTCACGTTAATCAGCAAACACCACATCTGAGCATCTCCCTTTCGGTGTGGGAGCTGGTGGTTCTGACAGATGCAGCAATTTATTAGGAAGCGCAAAAGAGTGAGGGGGGACAATGCAAAATGTGAGGGAGCAAGTGGAAAGCGTGAGGGGTAAAAGTACAGTGTGAGCGCGGGAAAGTGCGGAGTATGAGGCGAAGAGTGCAAAGTGTGTGTGGTAAAAATGCAAAGTGTGAGGGGGAAAATACAAAAATGTGAGGGAGCAAGTGGAAAGTGTGATGAGGAAAAAGTGTGGTGTGAAGGAGACAGTGCAAATTGTGAGGAGAAACAGTGTTAAGCGTGAGGGGGAAAAGTGCAGATCGTGAGGGGGGAAAGTGCGGTGTGAAGGAAACAGTGCAAAGTGTGAGGGGGAAAGTATAAAGTATGTGGGGAAAAATGCAAAATGTGAGGAAAATAGTGCAAAGTGAGGGAAAAATGGAAAATAGGAGGGAACAAGTAGAAAGTATGAAGAGGAAAAAGCATAGTGTGAAGAAAAAGGTGCAGTGTGAGGGAAACAGTACAAATTGTGAGGGGGGGAAAGTGTGGAGTATAAACAGGGAAAAATGCAAAATGTAAGGAGGAGAGATGCACAATCTGAGGAAAAAAGTACAAAGTGACAGCATGTGAAACTGCAAAATGTGAAGAAGAAAGTGCAGAGTGTGAACAGGTAAAAATGCAAAATATGAGGAAAAAAGTGCAACGTGTAAATGGGGAAAAATGCAAAATGTGAGGGGGAAAAGCATAGAGCACAAGGGGAAAAGTTTAAAGTGCAAATGGGTAAAAATGCAAAACATGAGGAAAGAAGTGTGAAGTGTGAGAGGAAAAAATGGAAAGTATGAGAAGGAAATTGGAAAGTGATGGGGAAAAGTCCAAAGTCTGAGGGGAAAGAAGTACAGAGTGTGAGGGGGGGAAAAGCACAATATGTGAGCCAGTAAAAATGCAACATGTGAGGAAAAAAGTGCCAAGTGTGAGGGGGAATATTTGCAGGGTGTGAGAGGAAAAGTGTGAGGAGCAACCCCATAAGCCCAAGAGGGAGAGAAGGAGGATGAGGAGCTCATGCCCTGTCCAGCTGGAGACATCCCAGTGACACTATGAGGAAGTTATGTTGAACATTTAAATTGGCCAGATGCCACAGGAAAGAGGTAGTACTTTTATGTTTGTGCTGTTTAAGTGTTTTAATAAAGCACTAACAAGTGACCCCATAGGGAGGGAAATTCTGATTAATCAGATAAATTAGTGGAGAAATATTTGACACTGGGGGGGGGAGGAATAAATTCCTCTTGCTGGCAAACTCCAAGCCCTGCAGAGGGAAGGCTCCTGCTGAGAGCTGTAGTTGCTGACATGGCTTCTGCTGTGGTTTCCTCTGTGTGTGCTCTGCCCCCTCTGGATTTTCCAGCCTGGCTCAAGGAGTCAGCTGGAGTCTCGTCCTTCTTTGCATTGCACTTGTGGTCATTTAGTAAGATCTGGAACCAAACATTACTGAAGGTGGTGGTAGCATTTCTGTAAATGAGTTTTGGGTCTGCCTCTGTCCTGAGAAGAGACATCAGAACAAATTTGACATGGCAGTGGTGAGTGAAAAAGTCAGGCCTATTATTCTACAGTTTTAGGAGTAGAAAGTACACTGGATATTTTAAATGTTTCATCAGAGTTTTAGGGCTGAGGTTATTTTAACACAAAAAAAAAAAAAAAGGAAAAAAAAAGGCTCTGTCATGTCTCTGTCTCTTTGCATTATGTGTCCCTTATCTTTCTAACTTTGTATATCTAATTAAATCTTTCTGATATACATCTGAAGATAAAAGGTGACAGCTGAAATGGAAAGAACATATTACTTCTTTTCTTGGCAATATCTGTGGCAAATTTGTAATATGCTTAAGGAAACAGAGTACAAATCCTACCAATAAGTTAAGGCTATTTTTTTCTTTTTTGTTGACTGTCCATCGAGGATCTTCCTCACTGCAGTTGGCTTCAGAATATCATTGACATTGGTCACAAACAATCTACTCTTTAATTTCCAGGATACAAAGCCCCTTTGACATCTGCCATCTCCGTTCCGCAAACAGGATCTCACTGGTGCAATATTGGTTGGAATTGAACTTGCAAATTGCTTCACTTTCTGAAATGCTGACTACTTAATTATGATGGGGAAAATAGGATTCTACAGCCGTAAGCTTCAACAACTGTGTAACTCAGAAACTGTCTAATTATACATGTGAATAATACTTGCTGTGATTTATGTTAATGCCAGTGGCAGTACACAGAAGGACCACTCTGCAGACCTTGTCTTACTTCCATGTGGGAGGAAGCAAAGAAGCAGAATGAACCAGAGAATAGAGGGAAGGGAGGAAATGCAGGCCTGGTTTGCTTCCTTCTATTCCAGAAGTGCTTGAGGTCACCCAAAGAGGCTTCAAGAGGTTTTGCAGTCCAGCCTCCCATAGGTTTTCCATGAGATGTTGTCCATACTGTTAGCTTATCCTCAGCTTCAGGTCTCCATCTGAAAAACAAGGACGGCAAGGACCCTGTTTGTCAGGTACACTGAAGATTAAAGTCAGACATCACTTTGAGAACCTTGGAAACTCTGGGTGAACTGACTTGACTTTCTGTATAACAAAATGGAAGCCTTTTTTCTGAACACTGTGTGATTACAATGCCACAGGGGGTTTTTTTTAGCAATTGTGTGTATGAAAACTGCTATGTTTCATTTTAGCCTAGAGCAGGAATGACAGGAAAAACATCCTAGTCTGGCTGAAAGGACATGAAACAACAGAGAGATACTGAAGATAACTCTGGCTGAGCTCACTCAAACATCAGAAGCTGCAACTCACTGTAATGTGACATGGTTTTGCTGGTTCCTTGTGTAGCAGCTATCCCATTTGGATCTTAGCCGTTGTTCCCGTGTGAGATTGTTTGAACGCACACCGCAGACCCTGTCTATATCCCAGTGAACGTGATGCAGTCTTTTGCTTCAAAATAGGTGGATTTTAAGCTAAGCTAACCTGGTACTGTTAGCATTCATGATGTTTCTCTGGTAGATTCATGCAGCAGAAAGGTTCCTAAATCTTTCGTTTCATGAAAATCCCGAGTGGTGGCTTTTTTTCCTTGATTTTTACCATCTCAAATTATTTGTGTGAAAAGGAAAGTACGAGGGCCTCTGTCTGTGGATGATTAGTTACTCTGTAACAAAGCAGCTGTGGAGCTTGACAAGATTGCACTCAGATTACAGCCTTAAAATAGTGGATGGACTTAATGTTTTTCTTTCCAACCATTTTACAGTTGTTGTGATAAGAATGAGTGATAATTGCATTGCTCTGTATTGTCGCTACATTCCTTGTCATATGAATAGGTTCGTTTAGTGCCACCAGTCTTGGGTTGTTATGAAAATGAGGATCTGCATTTAAGGCTGTTACATCTTTTCCTCTCTGATCAGGAGCCAAATCCTCAAATTCAAGCACAGATTTTAAGTAAATGCTTTACATGCTATATTTGCATCACAGGGCTACAAGCCTTAAAAAAATGATGCCTGTTACTTTTTCATATGCTAGAAACATATGTGTAGGTTTATATGTTTTAGAATAAAAAGAGATTGACCTTAAAAGGAGAGAGCAGCAGAGTCAGGAGTAGAACTGAAATCTTCGATTTTTCAATTGAACAAGACAAATGAGGGTTTTTTTAACAGATACACTGTGCAGAATATTTTGGGCTGGGAACAGGAGGTAAGAAATTCTCACTATTGAGAGTCACCAGGCATGTAGCTGCTTCAAGGTTCTTCAGAGATGCAGCAGCTCTGTTTTACTGGAGGCAGGAGCTGAATTGAAGTAAAGCTTTATGGTTGAGTAAATCGACAGATGAAATCTAGACAGAATAACGGAAAATACCAGGCAAAGAAAAATCTTTCTTATTTTTTTCAGTGAAGTATTAATCTTCAAATACAGACCACTGGATTTTTTTTTTCTAAATGTACACATTGACACCCTAAAGTCAACTTTCAGAAGGCTTGACAGTAAAATCCTGAGGTAATAAGCACAGCTTCTAACAGATCAATGATGATATTTGAACTGAGGATAGGACTCAGCTTTCTGATTTGCCCTCCACATATGAAATGATCATTCATGCTGGCACTCTGGCGAGATATGAATTAGAAGACAAATACAAAAATTACAAAGAAAACCTTAGTTCCCACTTGAAAGGGTCATTTAGTTTGTTTTGCTTTGCTTTGCAGTTTCGCTGCATTCACATACATGCACTAAACCAAACTCAGAAGAGGTCAAAGTTACCTGTGTCTGTGGCTCTCTGCAGGTTTCTTGGTTTCCTCTGGAAAGCAGGCTTTGTTTTGTCCCCAAAAGGCCCCTTTCCTTGATAGGCTTAGATTTATTTTGTCTGTTCTTACAGCCCTCTGTAACTCTGATTCCCCTGTGCCCTTGATTTTCTGTAGCTGATTATGAAATGATGTACCTTTGGTACAGCTAAAGGGATGTGTGTTACCTGCAACTTACATAGCTGAAAATGAGGCAATGTGACAAAAAAATATATTAATAACTGGGTGAAGGCTGCTCTGATGATTTTGTCTTTCACATGGACCTTTGTGTAAGCGTATATTGAACTTCTGTATGTCACAAAATCTGTACTTGCAATTAATTGGTGCTTTCCCTGGATCTGTGTTTCTCTCAGGACAGATATCAGTGGACGGATTTATGCGATACCTGAGTGGAGAAGAAAACGGCGTTGTTCCACCTGAGAAACTGGATTTAAATGAAGATATGTCTCAACCACTGTCACACTATTTCATCAATTCCTCACACAACACCTACCTCACAGGTACAGTGTTGGAGCGATCCAATTTCTTATCTTACCAAAAATTCTTAGCAGATTTTCAGCGGTATCATAAACTACACTAAAAACATCAGCAGTAAACGATGATGGAGTTTGGTCTTCAGGGAGGCAAGGGTGGCACTTAATTTGTGTTCTAGCTGCTACACAACTCCATCAAATAGACTTTTGTTCAGGTGAGCAGCAGTTTTGTTGTTCAGATGAAGTCTGGTCAGAAGCCCAGTGAAGTCCCTGGAAAGTTTCCCTCAGCTTAGATAAGATTCCAGACGAAGGTCTGTATTTGGGGAGGAGAACAAATTATGTGGTTTTTATGACACCTAAAGAGAGCTAAACAATAATGCAGTGTTGAACATGGGAAACATCTCTGCAGCTAATAAATTTGCCACTAAACATTAAATCTAACAGTTTGTTGAGCTCCACAAAGTTTGCTTTGATTCAGAGATTAGAGAGGTTCCAACATGGCACATAACCTTCCGACAGTCCAAATGTCCAAGCAGTGGAATTCAGGTTCATGACTACAGGTAATACCTGAGCTGAAATTTTCAGATGCTGGGATGTTTTTGTAGAAGGCTGAGCACCCAGAAGCTCCTGATAATTTGAATTACAGACTGAACTGTGTTGTTTGCACAACAGCAAAGTCAACAATAAGATTCAGAAAAAAACTAAGTATAGGAATTCAACTCTTGGCACTTGTTTTCTATTCTAAGATACTGTTAACTTGTGAGAAAATAATTGTAAATTTACTATTTTAGTTTATATAGGAACAAATGTTTTTGACAAGCAGATGTGCACAGGGAGTTCTGTCTCTCCTGTTTGATTTGATGTTTGCTTTGTCTTGTAATGTTTGCTGTGACTTAGCATTATGTTAAATAAAAAAAGTAATGCTGCAGTAGGTGCTAAAAGTGTGGCTTATGCATAACATGGGCTTTTTAATGTTATTAACAGACTGACCTTAACTGACCAGGTTCTTCAGAATGCCAAAACATAAACAAACCCATGGAGTGGTGATGCCTAGTTTAAACAGAGCTTGTGGGAGTTATTTTCATCTGTTTTATGTTTGTTTTAGCACATTCTACAGCACCTTCCCGTGCTTTCATAAAGTGAATAAACTGTCATTGTTTCCATTAGACACCATTTTTCAAAGGTTTATATCTTGTCTGTAAAATGTGTGTTGTGCTAAAACTTGCCATAGAAGTATTTGGTTTGACAGCTATTTTGTTTCTCTGAATTAAAAGAAGCGAAAATCAGTGTGGCCACTTTTAAATTATGATTCCAATATGTAGAAATTTATGCTCCTTGGAAGAGTGCAGACATGGCCAAAGCAAAAGCAATTTTTAACTATGATACTTTGCAGACCTCTTACCTTCAGTATGGACTTCATTCTGTCAGTGAGGATTAAGACCCACATAAACCAAATGCTGCAGCTTTATACAGATTTTATGGGAGAAAACAGTAAAGCACTTTTACAAATGTGAGAAACATAGGCTTATGGGGAGGTTTAAAGTTGGTCTGAAGAGATGAAACACTGCTCTCCCTTCTACCAGCATGAATTTTCAGCCACTACCATACCACAGATTTTTATCAGGGTTGGTCAGGACAGCTGTGTTCCAAAGGTCTAGAGGCACAAAAGCCAAAGAACGAAGAATTAAGGATGGGAATTCATGATTAGTTCCACCTATTGTAGATTTTTTAACTGCACTGCAAGTGACCTCACATGTTTAATTATTTACCTCGATACTTGTTTTGACTTGTATGTGAAAGTCTGCAAATCATCTCAGATTGTATCTGCGGGTTTCTTTGTCTACACTTCTAAGTAGCTTCAGAAGCTACGTCTGGAAATATGATCTTCAGTCCTAATTTGAGATAATATTCCTGATACAGTAAACTGAGAGGAGTAAATCAGAGTAGACTCGGGGGGATAGTGCAAAAGAAGTTTGAAACACTTTCAAATTCTTTTCCAGAGAGTCTGTTTTCACATTTACAGGCACAAAACACGAGCCCTTCCCTTTTAGTGGGTTCATTATGTTCAGTAAATGTGTGGCAGCTGGCCGACAATGGGATTAATGATTTGATATTTATCTGTGTATTACCAAAACTGACAGCCTTAGATTTTGCTTTGAGACTGGACCAGATACAGCAGTCACATTCCCTTTGGCTTTCTTCCAACAAGGAAGTGAAATTACTGAAATTAATGGTGGCAGATTATTCTTTTTCCCAAGAAGAGTTTGAAGGATCTGCTCGAGTGCTCATGGCTTTGGAAGGGAAGCTTCCAGAAGCACCTTTGCCCTCACTGATGCCATGAAATAGCAACTAGTCATGTAATAATTATTAGCACAATAGGAAAATCACTCAGTCTGGCAATACTTTATGATTACTGTGCTTAATGCCCTCCCCAATTATCTCTCCCTTTGTTAGTTTTTTTATCCCAGAAAAAACATGCACAAAGAAACAACATTATAACATAAAAAGAAACATGTGCACACTCTGAATTTATTTTTAATTATGCTGATCATTTTCCTAGCCTTTGGTAGAAACCCTTGGCAGTACATCAAGTTCTGATTATTTATTTAGCAGCGTTACTGCTTTCCTTTTCTTAGGGAAATGTAATTTTTAAGAACAAAGGTAAAAATCCATGAAGAGAGAAGTGATTTAAAGTGAACCTGGGCTAACTTAAAGAAACAGCATCTCTTAGAAACTTTTCCCACCGTCTCTGATCTTTTTTCTCAATGATACCATATTTATATCTTTACTCCTTTCAGCCCTTAATGTGCAACTCTGATTTTTTTTTAGTGTCTCACTGATCTTATCTGAGGTTACTGCTGTGGTCACAGCAGACAGTGACTTTGCAGCAATTTCTTTCAGCACCTAAAGTCAAAGGCAAATGGTTACATATAGTCAGCCTTGCACGCTTTGGTGGCTGTGCAACCTGCTGTTGTATGTGGGAAATGCAAAATATCAAAGTCACAAGCATATTTTGGCTAAAAGGAAAAATCTCATCAGTAGATTGCAGAGCTATCAGCTGGGAACATGTAGCCAGTGTAGGATTATCCCATTCACTCTCAGCATCTGCTTCACTGCTTAGAGTCTGGTACTTTCAGTTGTTTCTGGAAAAATGTCTCATAAGAGGCATGTTCTCCTCTTTATTGCTGCTGCGACCTCTCCCCTACCATCCTCCAGCTTCTCTGTTCTCAGCAATTCCTCAGTCCTGACTGTTGCTGCATTCAGCACTTACTTGATATCTCCACCTTCAAAGCCTCCAAAACAGTTTGTTTGCAGTTTCCAAGCGGACAGCACTGTATGGAAGGGAAGGAAAGCTGGGTGATGCCTGCTCCGAGCATGGGTTTGTCATGCCCCCAAGAGCAGTTTTTGCAATACTCAAGGCTCTGTTCTCTCCCATCTCCACCACATCCTACCTGATGGTAGAGCAAGGTCCAGAGAGCCAGCAGCAGGGAAAGGGCTCCCTGAGTAGGTCCCAGTGGGTCCCACTCCCTCACTGCAGCTGGAGACACTCAGCTGGGCATGCAGTGCATCTTTCTCAAGTGATTCCCAAGGCTGGGATGAGGTTGGATGGTGTCTGTCACTCCTGGCATATTCAAGTGGTGCATCTTCTGCTCAGGTGAGCCTGGAGATGTGTACTGACAGCAGGTGTGCTCCTGCTGCTTGGGAAAGCAGTGGGGAATGAACCCAACAAAGATGCACTTGCTGAGAAATGAAAGTTACACAAGTGTGGGACTACTCTGTGTGGGGAAATATGGGTCATGTACCCAGTTTATATCAATCAGTACCATCCTGTTTTGCATAATGTCCTGTCAGGTATGATTTGGCCAATTATATTTTTGAGAAAAGTGAGTTTTTCCTCAAAATTCAGTTCTCCTTAGCCCATGTAGGGTGATGGGATGCAAATGTTACGTTATTATAGAAGGGAATACATAATGTTTTCAATTTCCAGTGTTAAAAAATTGATCTGTGCTCAGGCTATTAAAAATATACTGGAACTGTTCCCTTTAGTGTTTGTGTGATCACATTTTAGAATGCAAAAGGGATATTTTAGAATAAATGCAAGTAGAGACTCTCACAACAGAAATTTCTAAATAATATATGCAAAAAAACATTGGAGGGAACATTCCTCATAATCTGTATTTCAGAAAAACAAGCTGTTGAGACTATTAAAACATGTGCTAGCATTTTACGCTCTGACTGGGAGTCTTTCTGAAGATTGCACAGTTTGGAGGTGGAATATCCTCTTATCCTTTGCAGGAATCCTTCCAAAATGTCTAAGCCTTATTAACAAGGTAGTGTGGGGAAGTGTCATGTGGCAAGCGATGCATGTCATGATTTACTTAAGCACTTTTGAAGGTTAAGGATCTTGTAGCCCAAAACACTCAGCAATAACAACGAGCAGTAGTCTCTCAGGAAGCAGAGTTTGTTAATCCTAGAATACTTTGTTAATCCAAATTCAAAATACTCTGAGGAAAAAGAAAGACAACATTGGAACAGTTTCCTAAGTGAATGTAGTTCAGTGTATCCATGTAATGAGAGCCAAGTTTTCATAAGCAGATGCTTAGGGATGAGTACACGAAAATGTGTGCTGTTGTACCCTGATCCATCCTTGTTTGCATCCTGCAAAGAAAAAGAGCCACTACTTAACCCAGACATTGGAATTGCACCAAAAAGCCTTTTGTATGAGTAAAGATAATCTGCCATAATCAAAGGGGAAACACAGGAAAAAGCTGAATTTAAAAAAAAAAAAAAAAAAAGTCACGTTGTTACTTGCTAACACCATTTGGATTTTCAGAGCTTTCCAGCACTGGCCAATCTCTTTTGTTATTAACAGATATTTCCCAATGGTTCCAGTGAGAGCTGACAATTCTTACGGGTTTCCAGAGGAGTTACGTTAATACCTTGTGGAGTATTTATGATTGCTCCTGCTCATGTATCAGACAGAAGCAGTAAACAGAAATTTTCAAATAGGAGGGGATTTGTTACAGTTTTTAGCAGAAGGTAAAAACAGAGCAAAAGCAGACAATGCCTTTTTGTGAAGCAAATCCCAGAACGTGTATTTTCCAGCATAAAACCTAAACACAGAACCACGGAGACAATAAAATGAGGATTAGAGTAATCTGCATTATATTATGTGCCAGTCTACAGGAAGTATTTATATGTCCCCCATCAGCAAAGAATCTTGATGTCAATGAACTCACTGCATCCCTAAAAAGAAAGTTAAATCCAGGGAGATCATCTCAGGAAGTCTGCTAGAAAAGCAGGAAACTGCATCCATTTTCTTCACATCTAAAAGAAGCACTGAGCTGTTCTTCCATTGCTGTTATCTCTCTGCTGCAAGAAATTTGTACCCGTGTGACTGGAATCAAACCTGTTGCAGCAGATGAAGACACCCTGGCTGGATATACTTCTCTGAATCCAGCTGGGCTTCTTTGTTGGTTCGAGCTGGTGTTTCTTTTTGTATGGCATTTTTAATAGTTCCTGAATTTGGGAAAAGATGAACTTTCTTTATTTAGATTTATATCATGTCATTGTTGGAAACGGTTTAATTAAATTTCTCCCTAGATAAATTTAGCATCAGGAAATTTTACTGACCAACTCAGTGCAGTGGTTAGTATATTAAATATTGATTTGGGATGTAATAGTGGTGCCATCAGTGACTGCAGGAGGTTTGTTTCATCTTGTACTAAACTGTATTGCATCTTGTGAGAAATTGTGATCTTGGTGTCCTGAGTCATCTCCAAATTTCACATCGCTTTGTAATGGGATAACAAAGTCTCATAGAGCTAAGCCTTCTTTAATTAGTTTTTTAGTTCTTGTATTTGATGCTGTCTATAAGAAGTTTTTGAGCTGAAATGCATTGCGTTATTTCTTCCCATTCATATCTGTCTGAGGGCAGAATCCCAACCACGACATTGACTCTGCTGAAAGTTATTTCCATTGTGTTCTTACACTTTTCCCATGCCTTTGAGTGTTCCTCCTCTCAGCCAAGGGTAAAAGATGCTGTTAGCTCTAATTATTGTTAGATTATTTGTGTTTATTCCTGAGGCCCCAAATGACTTGTCTTTTTCCGTGTTCCTGTGCTGTCACAGCTGGACAGCTGGCTGGCAACTCATCGGTGGAGATGTATCGGCAAGTGCTTCTGTCAGGCTGCCGCTGTGTGGAGCTGGACTGCTGGAAAGGAAGGACAGCAGAGGAAGAGCCAGTTATTACACATGGATTCACTATGACAACTGAAATATCCTTCAAGGTACAGCACTGCAGCACACTGGTATGGCTGCCTTTAGCTGGAGCAGATTCTTTTTGTGTAAGACTGTCACGAACACGTCGCTCGATGGAGGTGTGAGGGTAAAAAGATGTTTTAAGAGGAGGTTTCAGGGCACGTTGCAGAACCATTGGAAGAGAAGAGTTGTAGTATTTTGATCTTGAAGCAGAAGAGGTTTCTAGTGATCAAGGCAGTTGGAGGAAAAGGGTGTGTGGTAGCAGTGCCATCTGGAGAACGGGCTCTGCCCAGAGCCATGCTCCTCTGCACATCCATGCAGAAAATATCACAAGGAGAGACACAGGGCAAACCACAGCCAGGGCTGAAGGACCAGGCATTGCCACCACTGTGTGGTTTACACAGTGTCAGATGGGTCTGTGAAGGTGTTGGTAGGAAAGGCTAGGCTGGGCTGGGCTACAGCCCTGTAGCACCAGCAGGGAGGAGACAAAGGCCACAAGGATTTGAACAGCAATAACCAATGTATCAGTTCACTCCTCTGTGCCTGTGGAGTGGGAGACGGAAGTGCTGAACTGAGGCACGAAATAGCAGCTATCATGGAAATCTCTACAGTTTATCAGCCTTTAAATTCCTGTGAGCTGCTCGTGCCCAGAAGGGCAGGTTCCATCCACTGGGTGCAGACACTTGGTGTTATATTCACAATTAAAAAAGTTATTAACAGTGTATGCAATGTTACCCTGATACTTGCGATCAGATCCAGAGCATTGGAGGTGGAAAAGGAAAATCAGTGTGAGGGGATGTTTGTGCCATTCATACCTTAAACATATCATCTATATTAACTGAACCTCATCTTCCATTTCCTTTGTCTGTAATAGAAAGTAGACCCTATACCCCTAGCAATTACCTTAAATTGTTATCTTCTTCTTGTTCTTAAAGATGATCTTGATCCAAGGTGTTAGAGGAGCACAATGGAGGTGTTTTCCTATAGATTGGTAGTCAGCACAGCTTATAATGATACATCAGGATACCATTTTTGAAGCATGAAGAAAGAATTCTTCTTCATCTGAGACTCTAACTCACCATGAAAATACATTTCCAGACTTTGCTGTGTGCAGGAATATGTGGAAAAATGTTTATTACTGACTTTGGTTACATTACAGGGATTAAGTGTGACTTCTGTTGCATGAGTTGTTGGGGAGGGTTTTTTTGTCTTCTAGTACTTTCTTTTAGGAAAACAAATGCTGCCACACAGACATAACACCAAATTTTGCTCCCACCCGAACATTGCTTTGTTTCTTTCAATTTGTTTTCGCTAATTCTTCCGCTGATTGAGTTAATCACAGAAAATAGTAAAACAACCTTCTTGAACATTTGTTATTAACTTTCTAGTTACATTTATGTGAAGCCAATTATGTTTATAGGCATAGGGTTTGATTGCTGCAAGTCCTTTAATTAAGGAAGATGGCTCTCAGCTGCTTTGGTCATGAGCAGGAATTTAAAGTAAAGTTAATCTGATTCCTGAAAGGATCATTAGCAGGAACGGAGATTATCTATGGATATTTACATGTTCAACTCTAGGCATTGTGTTTGCAGGAGAAATATTAGAAGGTGTTTTAAACCTACATAGGCATATTTCATCTGTCACTTCAGGGCAGGTATTTTTTCTCCCCTCACAAAAATGTCTGGACCGCTGATTTCTTTTCAACATTCACAGTGTTCTGCTTGGCTGGGGAGGAGCAAAACAGCAGCGAAACAACGTGTCAGAAGTGTGTGAATCAATTTAGAGTGATCACTGGCTCTTGAATGCTGAATCATTTATCAGCTCACACTCTCGGCCTGGCCACGGCACACAGTGATTCAGTTCAGTCTGCCAGTTTGCACTGCCTCAGATAGACTTCCTGAAGTGTGGAGGAGGCAGGAGCAATGTACAATTCTCCATCCTTGCGTTCCCAGGGTTTTTGGTTCATTGGTTTTTCCTTTGCTTCATGACGCACAGAAATCCCTCAGATTTTTCTCAGCTGCTGCCAGGGTGAGATCTCATAAGGAACAACCATATTTGTCATTCCATAAGCAGGAATCTGTGTGCATGTACTTGTATATACCTTGGAGACCTGTTTCAGGTGAGTCATTCTGCACCTGGAGGAAAGTATGGAACCTGCCATGTTCTTCTTCTGACCATGGAGCATTTGCCTTTCAGTCAGAATGCAGTGCAAGACTGAATCACCAGCATCCCTCTTCCTCCACAGAACCAATGCCCGAGCTTTTCATCCCCAGATTTCATCAGTGTAATCCTGATCTTTGAGTTGTTTTCCTCTTTCATGCAGGATTTTATCCCCTTTTGCAGTTGGGAAGGCAGGTGAAAATGAAGATGCCAGAAGAATGTACCTGAAGCTCAACTTTGTTTTAGGGATTGGATTTCTTGCTGTTGTGCTTCTCAGTTGAGCCTTTTAAAGTACAGAGAATGAACAAAAAGAATCCCCAGAGAAAGCTTGTTTAAAATAAATAAATCTTTTAGGGTTTAGTCATCCTTATGGTTTCTTATAAAGACTAAGGTTTGAAGCTCTTACCAACTCCAGAGTTTGACAGCAATTCATATGGAAGGTCTTTGATGCTTTTTACATTCTTTTGAAACAAACATTTTGTGTTCCAAGACGGAAACATTTTGTAAAACTGTGTGCATTACTATATTTTGCACCCCACTAAAATTAGTGTTACCAAATGATTTTCATTTTTCGTTACTGGATTTACATTTTTCATTTTCCATCGGAACCAAAAGGAAACTTTACAGAAAACTCAGTTTCTGAGTCCTGTTTGATGATTAGTACACAGCCAACTGATTTAACTGAGTAATGTTTTCCTTTTTTTAATTTCTTTAGCCTTAAAGGGATTTCTGTCATCCAAAAAAGAAGGGACTAAAATTTATGAGTGAGAGTAACTAAGGATTTTGTGGATACGTGCTTGTGCTGATGTTTCGAAGATATGCCATTGTCAGAGCATGTTTATTATTATGCACAGCAGTAGATGAAAGGCATGGCTCCAGGCATGGAACAGCTCCACACAGAGACCAAGTTTTACATTTAAACTGTTGATTTTGGCAGACATAAGTAATTTCTTAAGAAATGTAGCACTTGAGACTCCTCAGATGTTTTTTGGGGTTTGATTACAGTTCAGGTTGAAAAGTTTGGTTGCAGCAAAAGCTCATCCAGAGCTTTCCGGGGTGTTCAGAGTGGAAGGTCTGATCTCAGGGAATGATTTCAGACCTCCTTGTGTCTTTTGTGCCATCAAAGAGTAAAACACTGTTTCTTTATGGACATAAGTTTGTAACTGTGTTTATTTGATTCTTTAGGAAGTAATAGAAGCTATTGCTGAATGTGCATTTAAGACATCGCCCTTCCCAATCCTCCTTTCCTTTGAAAATCATGTGGATTCGTAAGTAATTACCACATTTTCTTGTATGGTGTTTCCTTTAATTTTTAAAGTCTAGGCATGGAATTATGTGTGCACTTGTGACAGTTTTATTACATGACACAAACAACAGCTCTTACCCAAACCCAAAGTTGTACCAGCCTAAGCAACGGAGATGGTCAGGACGATCTTAAAAATCTTCCTGAATTAGAACCTTTTGTATGAGAGAATTTGAGTAATTGCGAGATGTCTTTTGTTAAATTTACAGTCTCAGCATGTCCTGGTGGAATGTAGCAATACTTCCAAGACAATGAGGCAGGATTTCACCTGCTTGTGGCCGTATTCTGTGCTCGAAGCATCGTCTGAGCACAGAACTTAGTCTGTGTCCCATGTGTTAGAAGTAGAGGCCAGAACCATGGACTTCTAGGATTGCAAAATAGGTGGGTTGGCCAGAAACTGTTCGCTTTTGCCAGAAAAGAAAATAACAGTTTGCTTAAGCCCTTCTCCTTTTTTTTTTAGTTACAAAGAAAGGACAATTTTTCTGTGTAAGAAAAGAACAAATAAAAGAGAACGAACACTTTGTCACAGTGATCTATTTTATTATTTTTAAGTTTGACGTTAACTTTGGTTTTGAATGCAGAGACCACATGTCTCAAAGTGATCACTGACATATAACATGTGTCCTAACTTGAATTGCTTTTTCCCCCTTTTGTTTTTTTGCTGTGAAAACATTTTCAACACTTCAGGCCAGTTTCAACACTAAGGCCAGTTTGGACTTGGAAACTTTCTTTTTTTTCTTTTTTTTTTTTAATGCGAAATAAAAGTAATCTTGGGGGCAGCTGAATGACTGAATACAGATCAGAAAAGAGGTTGGCACTTTTGTTTCTTGAAGAGAAAAAGGGTGAGGGCTAACTGCTTTTCCACTGTTTTAGGAAGAACATTCTCGTCATAAGGGAAAGAACTGGTAGAAGAAGCTATGTAAGAATATTTTTAAGAACAGATGTGACAATACTGATCAAAAATTATGTAGGTAGAATAATTTAAAATCTGAGAGCTCAGCTACAGTACCTCTTTACCTTACAGTATAATTTTACCTTTTGTGGGCACATCTGTGTTTGCTCTGCACACATTTAAAGGCCACATGGATATGATTCAAACAGCTACCTCTGAAATCCTGCTAAGTTATTCCTGTCTTCCTCTGAAAGACCACACAGATGCTGCGTTTAATTCCCTTCTCTAATCAGTCTCCTCACTCCTCCCTTCTTGGTGTACATTATATCCCTTTGGACTTGCTTGGGCTCACCTACTGCTGTAGATTTCTGCTTTTCTTAGTGCTTCCAAATGCAACCTCTGGCCTTTAGAAAAGATCTCAGCCGTCATTGTCCAGTCTATTGTATGTTGTATTCATTCCTATGGATTTGCTAAAATATACATTTGGTGTGTTTTACTATAAGGCATAGAAAAAGCCACATCTAAATTATTTTAACCAGAAGGGTTACGTTTTTCTTCCTTTAAAGTCATTGCGAGCTAAATCTTCAGCTATTCCTGGGTAATATGTTCTATTTTAGGAAAGTAAAGAAGTAAAAGAAATTTATAAAATAAACTCTTGTCAGATGTAAGTTATGTACAAAAGTGGCTTTAAAACTATAAGATGAAATGCTGTCAAAATTAAGGATGGTGTGCTCCTGCAGGAATGTGACAAAGAGGGAGCAGATCTTTACAATTTGCCCCATGGAAACCACTGGACTTTTCTCTCCAGTAATCTCCAGTCATGGAATAATGAATTATCCCTGCACGTATTCTTTGATGCCCTTTTCCATGCATTGCTCTGTCACAGGTTTCTAGCAAAGCACATTTGCAAAACCAGTACCAAGTATTTTTTCTTGCTGAGGCTTTGTTGGTATTAATTATTTTCTGCTGCAGTAAATCACCAGACTTAATGAATTATGTTTTCTGATTTTGCTTTGTCTGAAAATAATTCCCAGTTATTTTACCAACTGCTACAATCATCCCTTCATTTCTTCACTAGTTGCTAGAAAAATCTGCAATTAGTCATGCCACTCACAGAAACCTTCCCCTAATTTCATGGAATGCTTCTTTTGTCTTTAATTTACTTGGAATGTTGTTTTTCTCCTAGATCTTAAAGATGGACTTTGCCCTAAATGTTAACAAAAAGTGCTGATGTCTTTATAGAACTGTTGTCCAAAAAGATCCTGTTTCATCAATTCCTACTTCTAGGTGACCATTTTTTTTCCCCTGATTTTCAAGTTCCAAGAGGCGTTTTGCATTCAGCTGTGAAATTCTGGTCCCCTAGAAATTTTGGCATTGGTTTAAACAAAAATGTGGGTTTAGCCTGTGTTCTGTATTCATGGCTTTTAACCAGACTGCAGGGTTTTACCTATCAGAGGTAAATAAGCTTTACATCACCACCATAGATACAACAGTATGAATCACCACTAGACTTCAAATGCAATTTTTCTTCCTTCTGGTTTATGTTCATAAGAATATTTTTAACACTTTTTGTCCACTTGGGGAATAAAATCACTTCTTGTGTAAATCATCTCATTTGCTTCCTTTTGTTGTGTTTTCTAGAAGGGCTCCTCTCCAGTATCTTTGTATCACATGAGGAATTTTTATTTTCCTTCCTCTAACTCCACAATTAGTATATTCTTTCTTGCCTGTTTGTATACAATAAGAAGTTTAGAAGAAGAGGCAAGCACATAACTTTTAGACCAGATGAAATATTATGCATGCCATCCTTTATATTGAAGTCAAAACATGCACACTGAAAAAAAGACAGTACTAAGAAAAGACGTGGTTCTGTCAAAAAATAGAAAAGTGCCCTGAAAATGTTGAAAAGACCTCAAGAAGACCTTGACGTTTGAAATTGGGCTTGCAAGAAGATAAGCAATCTGCAAGTCTGAAAGCAGACACTCTATAATTAGAAGTGCACTGATGACATAGCAAAAAGGTTAAGTGATCCTTGAGCAGTATCCATATAAGATTGCTTCCAAGATTAAATTTAATTACAGTTCTTCATATTGCTGCTTTCTTGCTGGAATTGTTATTTCAAATATTAACAGGATTTTTATCACTTCTTCATGCTACCCTTTAAATTATTTTAGGCTCTTCTGGGAAGCATCTGTGTCTTATGCAGAGGAAGTATCTCTGCAGAAGTGATAAAAATGTAATGTCAGGAGCAGTGGTTGTGCAGTTGTGCCAAAGAGCCTCTGTGGTTGACCTTCATAATAGGCATAATACAAACACAGTAAAACAAAGTACAAGCAATACAGTAATGGTAATGAAAACATTTCTCAATCTTCTTTATATTTCCATCTCTACAGGTATCACGTTCACACTTTATCTCCCCTTGCCCTGGTATATTTTGGAGGCATATGTAATTAGTCTGTGTGCTACCTGTCCATGTCTGCACAGCAGAAATCATAAAGCAGATAAAGTCAGCTCTTTTGAGACAATCAATTTTCACTACATTACAGGAATGCTGAGAAAATGTCCAATAGTAGTAGATGTGGACCAAGAAATACCTGTTTTTTTGCATCCTAACACAATTGGAGGGGGAGGAACACGTGGATGTAGAAAAGTTGGTGTCGCATCTGTTGCTCTGGTTCATAATTTTGTAAGAAGGGAAAATAAAAACTTTTAAAAATAACAGTGATATGTCATCTACTACTACTAATGATCTCTGTCTTGCAACAATACATAGATAGATTTTTATGTTAGAGAGAGAGAACACAAAAAACTACCACATATTTAAATGCTGGTACTCCAAGTTTTTTTAAGCCCTCTAAGGAGCTTTTAATATATCTCTACATATAGTCCAGTTCACAAAGACAAGTCATTTTGTAATGCCAAGACTTTCCTCCTTTGGCCTTATGTACTACCTCAAGGGGTTTTTATAGTATTAAAAGCCATTAGTTTTTCACATAATTTTCCTTCTTTCTGCCTCTGGGATGCAGTGACATTGGAATTTATGCGCTGAACCAACATCATGTTGCATTACATTTTTCTCATTTGCAGAAATGAAAGTTCTTGCTGTGCTCTCTTTGAGGTAAACATGTAATTAAACGCACAAGATCAGAAGAATTTGTTCTAGCTGTGGTGATAGCTGGAAACTTACTGGATTTAACTTTTGCCTTTTTTTTTTTGATTCCTATGGAGAGGTTATTTTTGGAGTTGTGCCCATTTAATGATGATATCACATGTAATTACTATGGTTTCAGTAAATGTGCTCAGCTGATTCAAGGAGATGTCCTCTGAGCTGTCTGGGTTTTTAGAGCATGGATCTCTTCAAAATACGCATTGATGGAGGAGTCTGGAACTAATTCCACTGTAATGACCCATGGATGCATAGCACACACCCACTCTCTGGAGTGAGGTGCTTTTCTTTCCCTTGGTAGCTGGTGGTTGGAAATAGTCAACACAATGTCATAGCCTGATCTGTTCTTCTAAACATCACCTTCTCCTCTGTGGGTTCTTAGTTCCACTGCCTTGTCTTCATCTTTATTTTCCGTCCTCAGCTAAAAGAGGCTTTTTGCTTGTTTTTTGGCAGAATTGCCTGCATGCAAAAGACAGCACTGGGGAAACGCTGTCGGGATTTAAACTACATGGGGCACCTGCTGTGAGGGGTAAATTTAAACCCGCCTCACGGCCCATTTTGTCAGTGACTGAGCTCACGACTGGCTCACCCTGCGTGTGCTTCCAGGGGCATCCAGGATGCTGATCCCAGGGAAATTACATTTTCTGGTTCAAATGCCACACAGCCTTTCTCTCAGCGCTGGTGTGGCCACACTGACCCTGGCAGGGCTGCAGTGCCCAGTGCTCACTTGGTGACTGATGACCACCCAGGCACAGCAGTGGTTGAACTCCTGGTTTGTAAGGGAAAAATGAGCACATTTTTTGTATCCTTACATACCCAGCTCTATTTTGTCACGAAAAAGAGCTCCATGGTAACATAATAGCTTATACCATTCCTGTATCTTCCATGATATGCAGATCATAATTGGCAGTAGCTGAGCAAGTTATATTAAGCAACGTAAACTTGTCCTTCAATCGAGACTTCCCCGCAGAGTATCAAAAAAAGAAACTCTGCAAGATACCTGAGCTCAGATGTTACAGGTTTTAAACAGGCACGTAGAAAAAAATACTCAGTGTCTAAAATTAGAAAGTGACTATAGCATTGAGCTGCATTTTAAGATGATTTGAGTAGTGTTTCTGAGCCATGTAACCTATCTTCAGTCCTAAAACTTCCATCACTGATATGCAGGAATTATTTCATCCTTTGGTAGCACTTTGGGGAAATGGCTTACAAGTAGAGTTTACTGAGGTTCATTTTGCTTCTAGAGGATGTCATGAAAACTGCTGAAGTAATTTACTGTGGAAAAAATGAACACTATTTGATTTGTGATAAAATTAAAAATGGAGTTTGACCACATACCCAAACAGGCTAAAATTATCCTTGAGCAGCTCACGTAGAAGCTTCTTATTACATCCATATCTCTCCTAGAAGGCTGTTCTGGTGTGTTGGTCCCAGCTATATGCACATAACATGCCTGCAGAATGTAACCGTTTGCAAATAAAATGTGAGTGACTGGTCTGAGTTTTATGCCTTAGGTCAGGTAAGACCAAAAGAGAACAAAATTCAAATGGAGTTGTGGAGTATCTGTGTGAGAAGAATTCCAGGCCTGTGTGTAAAGCAGCAGGAGGGAGGAAATATTTAAACTTTGAATAAAAATGTTGCCTGAAAGAGGGAAATTCATGTTATGGTTACTTCACTGTTATTCACTTGACTAGTGCCTTTACTTCATGTGTTATCCTTTTGATAAACTCTATTAGAGGAATTAAAATAATTGCATGATCTGTCTAGGTCTCTCTCAAAAATCCACAGCAATTGGATCAGGAAATGATACCTAGTTTAGGGATATTAAATATTCCATTACTGCTGCTTTCACTCTCTAGCATTTATATCTTTCTTTTCCTCTCCTCAGCCCTAAACAACAGGCAAAAATGGCAGAGTACTGCAGATTAATATTTGGAGACGCGCTGCTTATGGATCCATTGGAAAAATACCCGGTAATATGGCTTGGTATTTATCAGATCACAAATGTCTGTGTGAATTTTGATTTAAGTGTTTCAGCCCTGTCTCATTCTTCATATCCAGCCTTTCTGACCAGAGTCTGAGGAAGGGACTTAAGGAGCTGTTGGTGACTTAAGCATCATTTTTTATGCAGAGATCGTCCTGATACAGTGAATTGTAATCTTCTAAATGCAATTGATTCTCACAGCTGCCATTTTATAATGCAGGCTTTCATATTTGAACTCATTCTTATTTTGGTTGTTACTGTAGACATTTCATAAAGCATTTTTCTTCTTAAGTGCCCTCAGTAGCCCTGTTTCATTTAATGTTGATGTTTCCTCTTGTGCAAAATCCATTTCATTTTAACAGGGCTTAGAGAGGTTACAAAGCTGTCTTGTACCACGTTGGGCCTAAGAAATTGTCAGGAGCTTATTTCTAGTATTTGAAATTTGTCTTCTCTTTTCTGCAAGCTTGAAGCTGGGGTTCCTCTTCCAAGCCCTATGGATTTAATGTACAAAATTCTGGTGAAGAATAAAAAGAAGTCGCATAAGTCAGCAGATGGAAGTGCAAAAAAGAAGCTCTCAGAGCAAGCTTCCAACACATGCAGTGATACATCGAGTATGTTTGAACCTTCCTCCCCCGGAGCAGGTATGAACTGAATCTACAAAACAAAACACAAATGCTTAATTACAGCTGTAATTCAGTCCATCTGCAGTGCTCTGGCAAGGTGGAGGTACACCAGTGTGGGCCTTTCTCAGTAGGAAACAAGGCTAAGTGTCATTGATCCAGGAGTCTGATCTGTGAGGGCTCACGGCTGAGGAATCCTCATGGAATGGCCCAAAGCTCAGTGATGTGTGCTAACATTTGTCTGCACTGCTTATTAAGTAGAGCGAGCTGCCAACTCCTCCACCCTTGGCTGCCTTTCCTGTGGGCCCCAGCCCAACATCAAATAGAAATGTTTTCTTTTTCCTGTTGCCTCTAGACTCTGCCTGCCATTTGGTGCCCTCTCAGTCTGAACCCATTGCCCAGGAGAGCTGCAATGGTTTTCTGCAGTGGCTCTAGTTTTAGGATAACTGGTTAAGATTCCTGTTCCTCAGACAGCAAGGCTCAGCCTGCTGTAGTCCTGAAATTAGTCACGTCACAGATCTTTATGCATAAAGTGCCACAAGATGTTCTTCTGTTCCAGAGAGCTTAACAGACAAAAATAATACTGCAAATATAATATTTGTTACCATCAGGGAATGTAGCCAATGGAAGCACTGATTATTCCATTTATCCTGTTCATTATTAGCAGAATTTTTAAAATTGGGCATGAAATGCAAAGATTGCTGTAATGCGTGTATTGTGGTAGTGCCTGTGGGGTCTTCAGGGGTCCATTGGTGTACAAAAATTAGTGAAAGATAGTTTTTGTCCTGGAGAGCTTAAAATCAAACTAGAAATGACAAAGAGAATTGCAGAGAAAAAGGTAAAATGTAAGGGTTTGCTCCTGACCACCGGAGCAGATTAGCAGCTAGCAGGATAAACCACAAAATCTGTATGTCCTGATTCCCAGCCCAGTGTCTGTCCCCTACACTGGAATTTCTTCTCCTATCAAGACTGAAATTTTTGATTCTTAAAAGCAGACATTTATGCCCCATCAGTAGAATACTTACAGAGCACACTGAAAGCTCTTCTGAAATATAAGTTCATTACTATTTGCCATTTAAAATTTTTTAAAATGTTTTTACATAATTTTTTCAAAACTGATTAATTGAGCTGAAAATTTTCATGCTGGCAATTTGCCTCAAGCTGAATGAAAAAAAAGAAATCCTGTTTCAGTTGTGCATAACATTGTTTATCCTGTTTCAAAGAAAGAGTTTTCAACTGTTGTTTTTGAGAAACTATGGAAAGGGCATTCTTTGGAGCAGGCCTTGGAATTCAGAGGAAGATTCACACTGGTGTCAGGGATGATTTAATATTATCTTCTGTGGTTTCCTAACTCTACGTTTTTGTTACCAGCACATGGTGAGAACCCAGTGGCAAAGTAGATGTCTTCTGCTTTGTCAGGACCTGGTCTGCATAGAGGGCAACAGCTTTGTCTTTCAGGAGCCTCTCTGGGAGCTTTTCCTAGGAAGAGACCTGGGCTGTGATTGTACATGTTGATGATGATGCAGCGCAGGGGGGCCACTCCCATAAACAGGGTGTCTAAATTTTACAAATTAACTGTGACTATTATGTCTGTACTACCTCTGTAACAGCCCCTGGTTGTGAAGATGAACACTTACAAATTAGAAAGTGCTGGAACTGAGACTGCAAAATGGATGTGGTCACTTGGTTCATCCGTGACTGCCAGAATATATTGCTTGTAATCCTTGTGTCAGCCCCTGTTTCTCCTTTAGGACTTGTGCCTCTTTTGGAGAATGCAGTTAGTCAATATTTTTTCTCTTTGTGTTATTCAATACTTGATCCCAGATATAGCATCCTCAGTGAATTTCTGTGGGGGTATCCAGGCTGTGTATGAGCTCTTGATAAACAGCAATGAATTTATCTGAACAATACCTGTGGGAAGTGAAATAAAATTAAGCCAATTTTATCTAAGGACAGACAAATCTGACAGAGCTTAAGAACAATTTAGGCATGACTGACAAGGAACACCCAGGATCTCATTTTTCAAGAATACTTTGAGTTTTTAAGTATTCAGAGCACAGCTCCAGAGATTTCAGCTGCAGCTTAGAGCTAGGAGAATGCAGTATTTCTGTAAATCCAGTTTTCTGTCCATGAACATTTAAAAAAAAAATATTACCCTTTTATCAGACCACTGTGGCAAGACTCTATGAAGAGCACAAGGTTTCATATGGCAGGGCTCAACAGTCACCATGACACTCTTCTTTTCCCTCTCTGGTTCCTGTGTCCATCCATGATGCTGGAGCACTGCAAACCTTGTGCTCCTCTGTACCCAACACCAATTTCTTTCTGGAATAATGCAGCCGAAGGCTCATTAAAGGAAACCTGATTTTTAACACTTCTTAACACGAAGCATTCAAGTCCTCCAACCTTAATATAATCTTTGCATTAAGCAAGTTGGACACATTATTCAAATAACTCAGTTGAATTGTATAGCTCCTGTCAGAACTGCTGCGGATCCCCAGGAGAAAGTTGTGCTGATTTTGCCTTCTTGAGATTCTAAATGAGTTTTTTTCACAGCAATGCAAAAAGTATGGAGATTCATACTTCAGTTGATAACAAGAGTTTTGCACTGCCTGAGGTCAGATTTAAATCCAAATAAACTGCTCTTTTGATATGTTTATAAGACGTACCATGTAAAAGGAAGCAGTTGGTGATACAGTAACACTAATTAAAGAAAGAATTCTGAAACAAGCCTTGTGGAATGCCTTGCAGGGTGCCCATGATGCTGATGTCGAAAATAACTTCAATAGGTTGTATCTGTCAGTGGGGGAAAAAAAAAGCCCAACGCTTCCTATGAGTACAGCAAAGCTGACAAAGCAGAAAAAGAATTTCTGAGATAACACTTGTGAGATAGATTGTAATTGTAGTAAACAAGTGTCTTAGACCTGGCTGGTTTTGCACAATCAACAGAAATAAATAGAGAAGATTTCAAAGACATTGTTACAGTGCAGAAAGAACAGTGGCAGTACTGAAGGGACACATTTTTCACCAAGAGTAGGCCTAGACTGAAAGGAGCTGAAACTTGCTAATTGAACACTATTTAAATTTTCAGTCAGATTGATAGTTTTTCACTGATAGGATGACATTTTTGTCAGAGCAGTGGGTGCTGCAAGGGAAGAATCATGGAAGACAGAGAGACAGGGTAGAATTGGCTCCATGATTGCATGATGCTTAAATAGAAACTTGGATAAAAGGATTTAGGCTCAGTGTATGTAAATGCATTAGCACATTGCTACTGCTTGCAGCTGAGACCCTAGTCCATTGTCACAAAGCAAAATGATTTAGCAAACTGAATAAAGTTTATTTTTTTCCTTTTTAAAGATCATCAAGTGCTGATGTATAGTGGAAAAAACCCCAAAAGATGATTCCTGCCCTGAAGTGCTGGTGGCTGCCTCAATGTTACAGAGCTAACAACCTGCACCAGCATGCACCACATTCATAATCCATGCTGGCTGTTATTTTGAAGAGGTCTGAGAAAACAGATTACCAGATTCCTCTGAATTTCAAGCCCTGTCTAACCTTTTGTTTTATTAGGCTCTGAGTATCTGTCACACTGCTGAGGAATGGTGATAATGAATAATGTTTAGCTACTTCCTCCACCCTTGGTAACAGGGATTTAGCTTGTCATCCCCAGCTCTCCTAATCATCCTCCATCCAGCATCACTGTGTTGAACTCCTCTGCCCATCAGCTAGGCTTCAGCCTCCTTTGTCCACTTGTTAAGTTGCCCAAGGAGCACTTTATGCCTTCCCCACACTCCCCCATTCAGTAGAGACACTTAAAACTGTCCCATTACTCCACCGAGGAGTTTCCTGTGCCCTTCTGCTGACAAGTAGTTGGCAGTACCTTTGTTGTAACTTACCTGTTGTGTAGGGAGCAACATCTTTAAATTTCTTACCATTCTTCTGTCTGCCTCTGTCCATGGGCAGGCTTTTGTTTCACCCTTGGAGCAGGGCCCCCCATTTTCACTGGATTTGTGTGCCACGTGGCATGGAGAGGTCCTGTCTTGACCTGGGGTTGTAGTCCCATCTAAATGCAAATAGTGATTATGCCATTACAGCTAATTGTCCCCATCCATAGTTCGTTTGACCTGTGCACAGTGTCTGCCCTCCTGGGAAGGGGTGGCAGTGATGGCATGGAGTGATGCCACTACCACTGCAGGATCAGTGAGCACAGAGGTGTCCACAGCACAGACATCTCCTCAGCCTGACCAAGACTTGCTCTGGCTTTGTGTCCCTGCAGTGTAAAGGGGAGAGAGGGTTGGGTGTGAGCTTCTGGGTGAAAGGCAATGCAGATATAGTCACACTTTCTAAAACACTGATTCTTATTTTGTGCTTGCAGTCCTGTCCTGGTCTTGCTGTCTGATGCAGAACTTGAAAATGAGATCTGATCTCCTTGAGAGTATTCCTGTTAAATATTTTTAAACAAATGAATAACGTGTTGCATACTTTCCTCCGTGGACACCTCTAGGAAGAACAGACTATCACGTACCTGGTACCTCAGCAGTGGAGTTTGGCTGAAATGAACCCATTATGAACCCATAATCCCCCATTTTGTGAGCTGTGCAGAGTTTTATTTTGCCAGTCTGGTTAAATCATTTGAAAGTTTCCCTTCCAGAGATTGTCACTGCAAATCCTGTGAGAGCTCGGCTGGCTCTTTGCATTATGCTGAGGTTCCCAGAGCCATCCCTCGAGCCTGTTGAGCAATCATGTTATTTTCTTCAATGAAATGTTCAGGAAGAAATGTGTTGATGAATAAAAGCCTGACATTTCAACATCTGCATCTGGAAGGAAATGCAGCCTGGGTAGTCATCATTTGATTGTGAAAGGCACACTCATGTTGTCTCCGTGTTCAGGAGGGTCCCACTGGGTGTGATTCAAGGCCTGCTGGAACAAAGAGGAGTTTATTGACTCAATGGGCTAAAAGGACAGGAGGAACTGAGACTGGATTACCATTCTCTGGAGAGTTTGTGAATGCTGCACAGTAGTTAGATTTTTGTGCTGCCGCTGCTGAAGGAAGCTGAAAGGTTTGTGGAATAAAATCTTTAGGGAGCATTGTCAGTCTTACAGGTATGGATAGGTGACTGCAGTATAAGTTAAATCATCTTTTCCAGAGCCTTCTTAGGATGCACAATGTACACTTTATGACAGCCAGGCCCACAGGAGGAGTTTCAAAAGAGAAAGATAAGCTTGATGTTCCTTAATGGTTTAGTTTCTGGTGCAACCAAATTAGAACATTTAGGAGGCGAGGGGAGGCATTCGTTAATTAACATTAAAGGATTTGTGACTAGCTCCTAGGAATTTGATGAGTGCATTAGAGTTGGGAGCAAGGCAATAAACGTGTTTTATCTGGTCCTGTTTACTCGGAGTACATTGGAAGGACCAGCCTTGTGCATCTTGTTCACATTACTTGGCCTTCACTGCCCTCCGCCGGTGCGGCTGAGCTCTGCCACCACAGCCCTGAATAAGGAACACCAGAGAGCTCTGGGAAAGGAATTGGAGTCACGCTATTCCAGTGCCAGACCCTCCCAGCTGCGCTGCCTTGGTGCATGGACTGAGAAGTCCGAACAGATGGATTTCGCTGACCAGCCCTTGATTGCACAGCACATGAGAATCCTATCGGTTTTCATGTGTGATTTCTTCACCCTGACCACACTGTTAGGTGTGAACTTCCCGGAGGGGGTGAGGCATTCACTGGGGGTCCTGCACGGATCCTGCAACAGCAGGAGTTTGAACTCACCTTTCCCAGACCCTGGGGCTGTGCCCCAAACATGGGAATGTCTCTTTGGAGCAGTTTGTACACACCCACTATGCTTTTTTTCTCTGTGCTGATTTCTAAAGCATCAAACAGCTGTAAAGGAAGGGTTCTGGTTTGGTTGGGCAATAAGAATTTAAATCAACATTAAGGACAGATGAATCATGGATCCCTCGAGAGCAGTGTATTTGATTTGTGCTGTGACAAAAAGCACATGTACAACGTAGTCTCCTTCAAGCAGTGCTACTTGCACATCTTTCTTGAATTTGTCTCTGGTAATTGTAACTATTGCTTCAGCCAGTAATTATCTTGTGCTTGAAACTTTTCAGGAGAAGCTGAGATGGAGAGCGATGATGATGATGACTATGATGATGACTGTAAAAAGTCGTCGATGGATGAAGTAAGGGTGTAGATGTGTTCTGTGGGGACGGGTCGGTTCCAGCATCTGCGGGTTGGCGTGTGTTGCCAGGAGTGGGGCTGCCATCCAGTGGAGAGAGGGAGGCAGAGCACCGGGAAGGACCACCAACTTTCCCGAGTTGGTTGTTAATCGGTTTGGAAGCACATCTTTGCTTTCTTTATTTGTACTTTCATTTTCAGAACGAATAGCACCACAGCTGATCTGTTTTAGGCAGCTGCTTGGAGTGCATTTAACGCTGTTGGAATTAAAACGTGGAACTGTATTTGTTATTTATCTAACAGTGCTGAAGAATAAGCTCAGCACCGTGCGTGTGTAAAGGCAATGTAGTCCCTTCCCTAGGAGTCATAGAAGAAGAATTAATACAGCAGCAATTTAATTTAAACATCTACAGTTTATAGCAAATTTTCTTCTTTACTATGGGATGCTCTCTATGTGAATGAAGCCTTGCCTTCACTAAGCCAGGGTCAGTGAAAGATACCACAATTGACAGAAAGCTGGGCTTTGCTGTTTGCCCCTGATGGACAGACCAAAGCTGCAGCCTTTTTCCCTTCTCTGCTCCAGGGTACTGCTGGAAGTGAGGCCATGGCCACAGAAGAGATGTCTAACCTGGTGAACTACATTCAGCCTGTGAAGTTTGAGTCATTTGAAGTATCAAAAAGTAAGTAAGCCAAGCATGAATAACATCTCATATTGGAAATTACCTAGCAAGTGTTTGGCAGAAAATTCTGGAGAAATGCTGCTTGGCTTCCTCTCAGTTAGATACAGGAACACGGACAGAAAACGTTCCCTTGGTATCCAGCCAACTAAATCCATTTTTATTTTGAAACCTCTTTAAATACCCAACTTCACTGATAGTAAACATGCTGACATTTCAAAAATACTTTTGAAAATTATGTCCTTCTATTGTCTTTGTGGCCCATGACTGAAGAGTAACTTTAGCACTTTGAGAAAGTTGGTCATAAATATTCCTACTTCCATGTTTCCTCTGTTACTTCTGTAGAAGATTCAGGGTAAGCAGAGTCTGCCCTTTCCCATTTGCAAATTCGCTCTTTCCTGCCTCTGTGTATTGTATAGAAAAGGCCATAATTTCATCCCCCACTGGCTTTTACAGAAGATGCCTTGCTAGGAATGCACTCAGTGGCATCCTCAGTAAACATTGCAGCTTTTTCTTTCTTGGTGCACAACCCCCTACTGTTTGCCTGCCCTTTTTCACTTTGTTTTGACAGGTTTTAATGTGCTTTTGGCGCTTTTTAGTTAAAGAAGTGCATAGCATTTCAATTTATTCTGGATTTGTGGTGGCCTTGGCAGAGGACAGGTAACTGTTGTCTAAGTCTATATCCCTATACATCATTTTACATTTATTCATGGTGAATAATAAACATGTAAGAAGTTACCAACTGTTCATTTGTGGGTATTTATGCAGAAATACACACAGGCAGTCACAAAGTCATGCAGGGAGCTGTGCTTGTTCCTATAGTAGTGTCCCTTTGGATGTTTATAGTCTCTAGCTCTAATGAGAATTACAAGAACACAGTGGGAAGGAGATATGCCTTCTGGAAAGGAAGCCATGTGAATCCTAGCAGGACAAGTTGATGCAGCTGATGTAAAATGTCTTACATAGGGGGTTTTTTTCTATTCACATGCCTGTGCCTTTCTGAATTTTGTGTTTTGTAGAGAACTGCTGCTGTTCAGATTTTTATCCTAAGTCTTGATGTGACCTTTAATCAATCATACTGTTTCTGTGAATGCATAATATTAAGGAATTAAATTTCTGGTGTTTGTGTCCGAAAAAGTCGTTACGTGGTAAATATGGCCAGTTATTAAAGCAGTGGCCTTAGGTGGTAAATGTTGCTGGCTGGTTAAAGCATGACATGTGGCTTCTGATCTTAGTCCTGGCCTGGACTCACTGCTGGATCTTCATTAAATTCAACGAAGATGAGCTGAATAAACAAGGAATTAGATTAAGATTGTTTTTCAGTTTGTTGTCTATCCAGTTGTTTTCCAAGGATTTTACATTTGTTCATTTGACTGCAGTTCCCTGAGTGTAGAGATCCATACTTGTCTTTTATACAGTTTCATTGTTACATTGTTATAGCACTTTTCTAATTTAATACTTGCTAACTCAAAATTAGTTTGGATTTGTGATCCTGGCCTCTTGGGTGATAACAGTACCTCACTGTTCTGTCATTCACAAGTTTTAAAAGTGCATTTTCTGGTCCTGCATCCAACTTGTTAACAGAAATAATGGATAGCAGTGGATCCATACCAGTCCCGTGATTGCCCTCACTGGAAATATTCCCTCTCTCTGACAGGAAGTAGCTGTAACTGTACTTTTCCACCTTTTTCAGGCAGTTTTTCAATGAGTTACTTGTTCAGTCTGTAATGACTTCCTTCTGATAAGGTTAGTACAGTGTAATGTATCACAAGAGAGAAATGTCTCTCCTGCACAGCCTTTTCTTCAAAGGGCAGGTTCTTAATCCTTTCCAGATACTACAAGGAAATAATTGTCCTTACGTTAATTAGGAGTTTGATTAAGACCTGGACAGTTAGAAACCAAATCCTCCAACAGGCTGAGAGATAACAGTTTACTGTTACAGCACCTGTTTCTAACACTCGATTCTAACACCTATTTTTTAAATAGAATAAAACCATTATCCATGTGTGTTCCTAATGATATCCCCTCAGTAAGGGGAAGGCTGGAATAAGAATAATCTCAGTGTCTTTATGAGGAGCTGAGACTGAAGTGAGCTGAGTGGAACAGTCTGGAGCGAGGATATTGTTGGAAAAAAAAAGGGAGTGGTAGGACAGCAGCATCTAGGGAATTACAGGAATCTTTCACCATTAGGAGATAGCAGCTATGAATAAAAGCACTAGCAGGATGGTTGCTAATTAGAAATAGGGAACACATTACGATTTGAGCCTCAGCTCTCCAAGAAGGAGAAATTCATATTTGGAATGCCATGTTCATCCTGACTCTTCAGCATACACTGGGAATGGTCTGTAGTTCACAGGCTGGCAGCACAGTTTCCTCTCACACTGGCCCAAACAACCCAGTTCTTCATTTCTTTGGATCCACTGCTTCCTTTTTGGCTTTCTGTAAGGAAAGTGCCCACCTGTTTCTGTCCTGCTTCTCTCTGCAAGAGAAGTGCTTTTGTTCAGCTTTATCCCCCTCCTGCAGCCTCGCAGTTTGACTCCAAGGAGCTGGCCAGGCTTGGCCTCCTGGCCATTCCTGATTGCTGCAGCACAATTACTTCTAAAACTGGATGAGGCCAAACCTTTTCTCTGTGTTGTTGTTTGCTTTCAATAGAGTGGTGAGGCTGGAGAGTTCTTGCTTAAACACAGGCACCGAGTCCCTCATTCTTTTAAAGAGATCAGTGCTGAGATAATTAATGGATATGACCTTACAGTGCTGTGGCCCCTTCTAGGCAACCTGCACAGGTGATTGGGATGAAATAGGAAGCTGTTGGTTTTCAGGAATCCTTTCCTTACGTACAAAGGTGTAATGAAAAAGTACTGCAGCTAGAAAGGCCTTGGCTTAGGCTCTCTGCTGCACATGGTGCCTGTGGGTATTGGAAGGCTGTGCCCACATCAGGCAAAGGTGAGGAGCAAATGATACACAAATTAATTTTCAGTCCTACTGGCTTAGACACTTAGCAGGAGCTTTTCACCACTGTCAGATCAGAAAGTTTGATCAAATTATAAAGGTCATAAAAGCTTCCTGGGAGTTGTGGGTTGGGTCTGAAGACCTGCTGGGACACAGGAGTGTCCCTTCAGGGTTGATTAGATGCAATGTTTCCATGGCAGTTGGACAGCTGTGACCTTAGTCTGACATGCCGGAGCTAACGAGAACCGCTGTAGGCACAGCTACGCACGGCTCAGTTTAATCTGACACGGACATTAGTTATTACAGCCTCAAATTGGCTCAAAGCCCTTGCATCTGTCTGCAAAGGCAAGCTACACATCCAGCAGGGCCCCACAAAAGGCTGCTACAACACCTCTGTGTCACAGAGCTTTGGGCTCTCCCGCTCAAATATATGAACACAGTTTTGCAGACAGAGATCTCTGGGCGTGCCCTGACTGTTGCCTGCAGCTGTTACAGCACCAATCTGGAGCTGAACCAGTACCCTTCACTTGGGCAGTGCTGGCGTGAGTGCACATGGGGCTCTGAGGATGTGCAGGGTGAGGTTACTGCTGTCACCATATGATGCTGTATATAAATTCTCTGAGATCAAGGTGAACCTTGATGGGATAAGGGGGCTGAGACTAATCCAGTTGTTCACAGCTCTTGTATCGCACAGGATTTCATGCTCTAACATGTCACTGGTTTTCTTTCCCATCTAAACTTTCAGAACGCAACAAAAGCTTTGAAATGTCTTCCTTTGTGGAAACCAAAGGGCTGGAGCAACTTACAAAGTCTCCTGTGGAATTTGTGGAGTATCCTTGACTTTCAGAAAACTGCTTTCTAAGTGTTTCTATATCTGAGATCTGTTACAGAGCTTTATTGGAATTTGGAGATAGGAGCTGGGGAAATAGGGAACCCAAATGAAATCTGTACATTTGACTGTCTTTCTAAATGAATTAATTGCCCTGAGTTCTGATGAGCTAATTTAAAAATTGTCATGAGTCCTTGTGCTGTGGGCTAGGACTACAGGGAATAGGCATAAACTACATATTGAAGACCTGATTCTTTGTATTGTCATTGTTAAATTTATCATCCTGTATGAAATGATGGTGAGCAAATCGTCAAAATGTGCCTGACTTGGTTTTTTGCAAAGTCCCTTGAGAATGCTTGATTTCCCATCAAACTTCTACTTCTGAGAACACTGAGATGGTTTATTGCCAAACCATTTTTTTAATGACTTCTAAAGAAAAGCTAAGGAACATTCTGGTTTGAGCTTTTGATGTTTCTCAATATCTCTCATCATGGCTGTGGTTTAGAATGAATGATCAAGATAAAACAGTGCCTCAAAGAAGATTAATGGAAAGCTACTTCCACAGATAACCTGCAGCATGTTCTCATCTCAGAAACTTGTACACTCATCATTTCTGTCTGTATGTAGAGGCCAATTCTAAGGCTTATTCCAGAAAGCCACTTTTTAACTGAACAGCTCTCCCTGCTTCAGAGGAAGATTCCCTGTTTTCAGCTATCTGGCCTCCATAAATGTAATTTCAGGAAAATCCCAAATTAGGAACCATAGTGATAAATGGGATTTTATGATTGTGGATATGCCTTTCAGTGGATATATGCCTGTGCTATTTCCTTGCTTATTCTGAGTACTCTGTACAGGAATAAACAGCCCCTTTAATTGGCCCATATTTATCCTATCTCCTGCAAAACTGTGGACCTCTGGAAGCATTTTGGTTGCAGAAATACATAAGGAACCCACTGCCATTCTGTAAAGAACACCTGCATTTACTGCTGCAGTTGCACCTCTCTGCAAAGTGATCTTTGTCTCGTGTACTATTTCTTAACTGCTTACCACTTAGATACAACAAAATGCAGCTGAGCCGAATTTACCCAAAGGGAACTCGAGTAGATTCTTCCAACTACATGCCACAGGTCTTTTGGAATGCTGGCTGCCAAATGGTTGCTCTTAACTTCCAAACTGTAGGTAAGTTGTGCTGTTCTCTGGATTTTGTAAGCTGTAGCTCTTCAATTCTCTGATACAGTTTCTGATTCGTAAGTAGGGAAGGATTTATGCATCAAAAGATATCTAGTGATTGAATGGTACTGTAGAGCTAGCAGTTCACATTTTTAACACAGGTTTGTACTGTTTCTGTCACAGTCAGTATGAAATTACAGTAGTTTTTATTGCTTTTGAAATTTATCATTTATCCAGAACTTAATTTTTATCAGTATTTCTGACATATTTCTAGATTTGTCTATGCAAATAAACATGGGAATGTACGAGTACAATGGCAAAAGTGGGTACAGGTTAAAGCCTGAATTCATGAGAAGACCAGACAAGCACTTTGATCCATTTACTGAAGGTATAGTGGATGGAATAGTAGCCAACACCTTGTCTGTCAAGGTAGGTACAAAGCTGGTGAAAATACTCTCATGACAATGTCAAAGCATAGATGTATTTATATTTCTGTTGTGCAGTGGCCTAGAGGATGTCTATACTAAGTCAAGAAAATGTATTTAATTTCATGGAGTGACTTTTAATTTCTAAATTCTGCCTCACATTTCATACTGTAGGGTAAAGAAATGTATTTTTGTTGTATGTATTCTCTTCCACAGAAGTAATTAGAGAGTCACAGAATTGGGAAGGGAATGAATTTAAGAGTAGTTTGGCTGTGTTTTTAGTAACAAAAGGGCTGGATTTAAAACATGCTGTTGTGAAATGGGAGGTTGGACTGGAATAGCAAGAACACTATACTGTTTAGTATAAATAAATTTTTCTGGTTCTCTATAAGTTCTTCACAAGAACTGTGGAACCATAAATGCCAACTGCAATTGGTTGCCAACCTGCTTTTCTTCATTCCTTTGTAAGGACCTCTAATGAAGTTCAAGGACTGCCAGGAACCTGCAAATTGAGAACTACTTGCATGAATATTTAGAGGGATAGATTGAGCTGGCTGTGACAGGATGACAAATATATATCTCTAGTTATAAACCCATAAACTCTATTCCTTTAATGGACTTGTGCATTAGAACAGTGCCTGTATTATAGAATCCACCTGCAAAATATCCTCCTGGTTTCATTGAGAGAAAACAAGTGTTTCCTCTCAGGCTGCCAGCAGAAGCAGAGCCGTGCTGGGAGGGATGTGAATAAAGGAATAATCTGATGACATGCACAGTAAAAAACGAGGATGTGTGGGATGACCTTTTGTGGTGACCTGTCACCATGGAAGCTTTCAGTTCCCTCCTGCGGATTTAGAGGCACTTTCTTCTGCAATTAGAGCAAATGGAGGTGAAAGTCATTCAGTAGCTATTAGGTGATGCACAGCATTTTTAGCAAGAATGAGCATCCAGGAATCATGAGACAGCTGTCAGAAGTCAGCTGCTTCTGCCTGCTCAGTGAAGGCTCTGCTGGTTATAATGTCAGTGCTCATCCAAGGTACAGCTGAGAATGGATTAAGGTTTGCTTTAGGCAAGCCCAAATTTGTTAAGGTACAGCGACACTGCTGGGCCTCTTCAGCTTTCTGAAGCAATGGCAGACCTTTCTTTCACGTCTTAAAGCTGACAGTTGTGCTGCCTGTTAAAAATAAGAACTAGGAAAGACCAGGTGTTTTGTAGTTTTGTTTTCATAATGGAACTCCTCATCCTCCAAAAAGTCTTGCTTAGAATACCAACTTTTTTAATTGTTTTCTCTCTCACAGCTAAAAGCATATATGTAATTTCTCTGTTGCTTTCATCACTTTTTTTTCTCCAGCATTTTTTGAAACTGTTGTTGAGACTGGATAGGACTTAGGAGTTCCCAAAGATACGGTGTTGTGGAAATAGGCAGCCAGATCAAGGATGAGATCCAAATGAGTATTCCTGCTGAGGGAAGGGCAGCAGCATGATCTCAACCACATTATCACTCATAGGGGAATTAAGGACCTCAGGGTCACAGGAAACCAGGCCTCACAAGTTGTTTTTCTGTGTTTGCAACTAAATAGTGGTTTGGGCTTTTTCTTCTGTTTATTGTGGTCTTCGTTTTGTTTTGGTTTTATTTTAAATGCATACTATCTGATCATTAATGAGAATTATCCCCTGCATTTTAGCTCTTCATTTCCTGATCCATCAAAGTGGTCTCTAATGACCCTCCTTTGTTTTGGCTTTAGATAATTTCAGGTCAGTTTCTTTCTGATAAAAAAGTCGGTACCTATGTAGAAGTTGACATGTTTGGCCTGCCTGTGGATACCAGAAGAAAAGCTTTGAAGACCAAGACCTCTCAAGGCAATGCAGTTAATCCTGTCTGGGAAGAGGAAGCCATAGTGTTCAAGAAGGTTGGTATAACACTTCCCAAAAGTGCATTCTGCTTTTCTTATCAGTATCCAGGGAAATTTTGCACTTGTTAGAAAGAAGAAAAATTGATTCTGAACAATTATTTCTTGAATTGCTTATTGTTAACCACTTTTGCTGAACTTCGGCTATTGTAGTTGTGCCAGCTCGTACTAACATGAGTTTGAAGTCACCTTGTTTGTTTCCCTGGCACAGCTGGAAGCAGCAGATGTGGTGCTGGGATCAGATGTGGTGCAGTGCCATCTTCTGAACAGCACACACAGATCCCAGCTGCAGTTCAGCTGCCTTGGCTGGACAGCCCTCCTGTTAACCTGAGAGCAGGACAATGGGAATACAGCCTTGACGACCTGGCACATCCAGACCTATCTGCTGTCTCTGCTTAGCCCTGGATTGTGCTATATAAATACAGCCCAGGTGTTGAAACCACGTATATCCCATCCACTTGAGATGAGACATAAGCTTCTGAGCTACTTATGCAATTTGAACAATATTACTCAGACAATTCTCTGAGGGAGCAGTATATACTGAGCATGTATTAGGACTGTGCATGATGAACGTTTTACTGTGCTTTGCAATACACTTGCAGCCAAAATTTGAACAGAATCTCTGGGTTTTGCTTATTGAGCACCATGGTCAAGTATATCCTGAGTATATCCAGATGTTTGTAAAGCAGTTTTTTTCAGATTTCTCTCAGCAGCAGTTCACAGAGACGTTCATACAGTTGGCACTTGCAGCACTGCTTTCTAAGGAGCACAGCTCTTTTCCCTGAATATTTGGCCTTCTGAATGACTTCCCTTTGGCAGCTTGCCAGAGCTTAAGTTTGGAAACATCCCTAGCATTTTTTCTCTGTAATGAACTTCTAATTAGTGTACTTCGTTTCTCTATTTAGTTAATGATCGTGCCTGACTGCCTTTGTGCTCAGGGAAGCATAGGCTCCTATTTTTAGTAATGTTGAAAATAAATTAGAGAAGCTCTGAGATTTGGATTGTTGCTTCTTTGTTTTTCTTTCAATGGCTAGATTTTAGCACGTATGGGGGGGGAGGGCATATTTATGCCCAATTTTAACACGTGTATTTCTATGTATATTTGCATTAAATAAGAAGATGAGATGGATTATGCTACACATTTTTTAAAGTAGGAGTAAAGATTCCTAGCTTAGTAGGATGGTTTAGTGACCTTTTCTGATTTCTTGCTTGTAGGTTTTTTTAACCGTTCAGCCTTCTTTCTCACACAGTGCCAACATCCAGTGCTAGTAAACAATCCTAAGGACAGTAGACGTTACTGTCTGCTGGACTAATCATTCTGCCTGCTCTGTAGCCTGTGGAAGGAGCTGTTTCTTTCAGAACTGAGTTAATAATGCCACAATATTGCCTTCCAGGTGGTTTTACCTTCCCTGGCATGTTTGAGGTTAGCAGTGTATGAAGAAGGAGGGAAATTCATTGGTCACCGGATATTGCCCGTCTCAGCAATTCGACCAGGTAACCCCTAGTTCTCCATTGAGGCAGACATTGTGCGGTGACAACAAACAGCAAGGCAGAATATCAGCTGCTGTAAATCAAACTTACAGCAACTGGGGATTTGAATAGTCTGTGTCAGCTTTGAAACAGAAAAATACCATGTTTCACCAGAAATTTAAATTTTAAATGATCCGGGAAGACCCACAGAATTACAGCCTCAGAGGCATCGTTGGCACTTCCTTGTCTCCACAACATCAACTTCATGGTCACAGGTTTATGCTAAAACATGCAATTGTACACTTGGAAGAGGAAAGAGGGCAGCAACAGCCAATTTTGATGTCATCTTTGTGAGCATGGGAGAGGGCCGGGAATTAAAGCAAAATATGTTCCTCTCACACAATTTCTACATGCCTGCAAAGACTGACCTATATGCAAACTGTTATGTCTCTGTTACACCTTTAAATCAACCCAAAATGACTTCCATCTTCATTGCTGAAAATTGGAAGAAAAATATCATTAATCTCTTTTAAATCATATTTTTATTTCTGTTAATGACCACTTAAATGGAAACTGTCTCTTGCGACAACTCAGCCCTTATTTTCCAGGCCAGAGTCTTGTTAGAGATCCTGTTTCAGAAGGATGCAGTGACATTGGCAGTTTGAGCAAGAGGAGTATTCAAATTCAGTGCCAGCTTTTCCAGTGAGGGGAGGAAACTAAATTAGGGCAAGCATATGGGCCATAAACATGCTCCCAGCTTCACTCACACTGGGAAAGGAAGAGTATCTGTATTTGCCCTGTACTAGTCAGTCCCAGCAATTGCACAAAACTCACATTCCCATATCTAACAGTTGTCCATATTATTCCTGAAGAATAATCTCCACACATTTTTCATGAGCCAGCTCAGTTTAACAACCCAGCAGAAAGCCTTTTTTAAGCCAGATGCATTTTTTACTGGTTTAATGGATATAACTGCCTCATGGAGGATCTGCTGAGCTCCAGAGGAAGATGTGTGATTGGAGAGGAGAAGGGGGATGTGAACAACTTCCCTCTTCTGGTAAAAGTGAGCTCTAACCACAGCTTTCCCTTTCATGGTACTTGCTGTACCTGCAGCAGGAGTCCATTCTTCAGCTCACTGAATCCTATACCTGCTTTTGAGCTTGTGCTCTTTTGCAACAAAGACTTCTGTGTTAACTCAAGTAAGGACTTCTGAGAGCTGTTACCCACAGGGCCATTTTCTGTCCTTTTCATTTCAATAATCTTAAGTTTATGGCATACCATGGAGAACAGTGTGTTGGTTTAGTTGGTGTAAATACTGAAAATTTGTTGGAGGATGTTGAGAGAACTGAGAACCCTCTGTAATATGTAATTTGTTTTCTGAGATGCTGTTGAAAACGATATGACACTGTCACATAAATCCACAGAACCACCACTATTACAAAAGCAAGGATTTAACTGTTACTTGGAGAGGGAGTTGTTCCCATCAGCCAAGTGAGGATTCCCCCAGATAAATTCATCCTGCTCATGTCTTATATCCTGACACTGCCCATATGTGTGGCTCCCAAATTATGCCTTGGGAGAGCAGCTTCAGGCGTGGTGAGAGACATCAGTTTGAGGCAGAGGGGGCAGCTTTGCAGCACTGCAACACTGTATGAGTTTTTGGGGCTGGAATTTCTCTTCTCCCATTCGTATTTCCATCGCTGTCTTTAAACTGACATTAATATGCCTGAACTTGTGGTGAGGCGTTTTGATGGAAGACTCTTGGCAGTTTCTGAAAGCTGCTTTTTCCTGAGTGAAGCTTGCTGAGCTGCCTTTCTACAAAGTCAGGGAAGTGTCAGTGCATAGAAGAGCAGGAGATGGGCTGGGAGAAAGGGTTTGGGGCTGACCCAGCTGTGCTGCTTTGCCATTAACTTGGCTAAGCTGCAGGGAAATGTGTGCCCTTGCTCTTACAAGACAACCAACCAACAAATTGTCTTGTTACAGATAAATTTCCAAGGACAGTGATGTGATAGGATCTAATTCACACACACACACTTCCTATCATGCCACATTGTATATTTTTAATTAGCTCCTCTGTGTGGATGGGCTGCTACATCTCAGTTCTACTTGGCTGTTCAGATTCCCGAGTACTACCAAGGGCACTTTTGAAAATTAAATGAGAGCTATGAAACTAAAAAAAATCCAGACATAGGCAATAAAAGAAAATGGATAAAAAATTAAAATAAATTACAATTTTCTGCGGTATACAGATATGCAAAAATAAAGGGAATTTTTTTTTTGAACTGCAGTATCACATGCCTTCCTAAGAGTCCAGAGAGTCTGGATTTACCTCTTCTTTCCCTCCCAGAAATCCCTGGAGTTGGTTGCTCAGTTGGAGTCACACTATAAATAACAAACGATAACACAACTACATTGGAAATGCCTGTGGAAGGGTTTATGCTCTGAACTGGTTGTCTCTTACTTTGCAGGCTATCACTACATCTGTTTGAGGAATGAGAGGAACCAGCCTTTGACACTGCCAGCTCTCTTTGTGTACATAGAGGTCAAAGACTATGTACCTGATACTTATGCAGGTAATTTTGTGACATTTTCCTATTGGGGAATATAAAGGTTAATTGAAACACAAAATGCATGTGGTGTAGATGATTTGGCAGACTGGGATAACAGCCCTGTGAATAAAGGTCTGCATCTGATGGATCATTCTGTCTCATCACTCACAGGAGATGGCCTGATTTACAGCGACTTGCCTGAGGTTTAGGATTAGGGCCAACTCTTATTTTCAGCAGACTCTAAAGGAGGAAATTTGCCTGGCATTTGCCATTGAAACACAAGTGAAGCTTTGCCTGCACAACACACTGGTGTGCAAAGTGCTTCAGGTAGAGAATGGCATTTTGGCATTGGCTCTAAGCAAGAATAGGTTTAAATGCCATACTGTGAAAGACCATCTTCAGTGACAACCAGTATTGCGTAGCTATTTTGATTTTCTTAAACAGGATTTTTACTAATGCCTCTCTGTGCCTCCTGTGAAGCAGGATCCCAGTTGGCTGCTGCTGTAAGCTTTGAAAATCCATTGTAAAACACTGCAGAAAATGCACATCCATGAGACCCAAACACAAACTCAGAGGGTTCATGTTAGAATATTTGTACATGATGGTGTACTGTCCTCCACTGCTGTTTCTAGGAGTACCTATCAGCAGCAGGCTTGTATGGAAAATACTTCATCTTTCTTAAAACCTGAGGAGTGCTGGAACCAAACCTTAAGGGCTTTGAAAATGAAGTATTTGTCTTATTTCTAGATGTGATTGAGGCCTTATCCAATCCAATCAGATATGTGAACTTGATGGAGCAGAGAGCTAAGCAACTGGCTGCACTGACTCTGGAAGATGAAGAAGAGGTAAAGAAAGAGGTAAGGGAGGTTTCTGAGTCTCTGAAAATTATGCTGCAGTGTTTAAAAGCACCTGCTTTGCTTAGAAAGACAAATACTGAAAACCCCTGGTAATTGTATGTGAACACCTGTGAACATCTCACCCACAATGAGACTTGGGTACACTGCAGCCCAGGAGCATTGCTCTGAAGGCAGCGTGTTGTGCACTGAGGAAGTTGCTGTTCAGAAGTAAAGAAAATGAAAAAACATGTCGTGTATGTTGTGTAACTTTGCTCTGTAGTCACTGAAGTCTTTGTAAGTCAATGCCTGTTGTTCTCTAGCGTGATGCTGGTTCCCCTTACGAAAGACAACTCTGTATCAGGAGCTCTTCCTGAAAATATTACTATGGGAGCCACAGTTTCAGTTGTTAGGTACCAGTTTGGGTATATGTGGTTATCTACAGGCTGACCTGTAAACCCATTTTTCTGTGTAATTGAAGGTGTCGTGCATACCAATGCACAGGTGTCATTGGGAGTGTAATTGACAGTACTGGGAGTTCAGCTTTGGTGTCTGATAAACTCTGTGCACATTCAAACATTCAGTGTCTCTGTTCCAGACATTGTCACTGGGATGTCTTCTAACAGTGTTTGAAAATACCAGCTTTGTCTTTCAAAGATTGTGTGGCAAACTGTGTGAATCCAAAGGCATTCAGTACAGCTTGAAGATGGGGCAATGCTTTATAATCCTAAACTGCCCTCAGCTATGGTGTTGGTCTTCTTCAATTCTCAGACGCACAAAACCTCATTGAACTAGATTTTGTATCCAAGAATACATTCCCAAAGCAGACTAGATGAGTGAAAGTCATTACAATTCAGTGGCCAACAATTTACTCTTTGTGCAGTGTCACAAGTTCTACTGAATGAGGACACTGTGAAATGCTCAATAGAGTCTTAGACATTTATCTAGGACACTCTACACATGAGATTCTGTATTAATAGCAATGTCTTTTTTTTAACATAATCCTTTCAATACCTTAGAGGTCATTTTTACTTTTGAAAAACTACAGATTTTTCTGATATTTACAGGCTTATTTGTTAGAAAAATTCTGTATCTTTAACAGCAAATAGGAAGAAGGAAAGATGGTTTGTGGTACTGTATGTCAAGGAGCTTGGAAGTTCATAAAGGAGCTTGTTTTGGAGTAGCACAGAAATACATTGTAGAAGAAAACTGTAGTGATTGTGATGGTGTGTTTGCCAAAAACAGGGAATGGTCATTGAGTTGGCTGCAGTATGAAGGGGCAGGTACAAAAGTGCTGCTTTAAGTGACAATCTGAATTCACCACTGTTACCTTCTATTTATAAAGACACCTCCTGGGTAAGGTGTTTGACAGCTGGGCTGTACTTGGAAATCTTGAATTACCTGATTATGTGTTGTGATGATGCATTTTCTTCACTTACAGGGGCCCACAACAATCCCACTGATTAATAATTGCAAGTACATTCACTGGCAGCATAGCTGAATAAACCTGTGTGCTTGCCAGAAATCCACACAAAAGTGCACCTGGATTCACTTTTCCAATGTCCACTTTCAAATGTACACACCGTGACTGATTGTGTGCAAAGCTATGCTGTCTCCTAGCATGGAGTCCACCTCCTCCTTCCTTCCCTCACACACATTTATTTATCTGAGCTGGGTTTTTGCAGCTGTCAGAGAAAAACTGAGGGGTTTTTTCTTTGTTTTTAGAAGTTTAAACTCAAACTCTCAAGGAAGTTCCACAGGATTCTTGCAGAACAGTAGTTCTACCTAATAGTGAATTGTTTTGAAAAAATAAATCAGCCTTTCTTTAGACATTGCACTGTCTGTTAAGGATCAGTATATAAACAAAGAATGTTGGAGACAAAAGTTCCAGCATCTTTTCTGTATTTCTTTGCAAAATTCCTTTTGTAAGTGTAACAGGAATTCTTCCTTTACCTTTCTGGTCAGTTCTTACTTTCCAGCCTGGCTGTTTTTGCAGAATGGAAGCATGTTAACTGCTGCTGTGAATAATCCAAAGAAATTTGCAGAGATTTCCTTGGGAAGAATTAATCCCAGTATAAAGTAATTTGATGTAACTAGTTTGTACATTTTCACCCCCTCGACCATGAGAGCAGAAGTGTGTAGGGATCTAGAGAAGGTGAGCCAGAGTGAAATGCATTTTGGCTGTGCATTGGTGAAACGTCCCTGAGGCTGCACATTAATTCCCACCACAGAGTTGGAGTCAGAAGGCTTTCCTGGCTCATTAATGCATCTGACCTGTTGTTTATACCCATAAAACAGCGTTGAAAGGAGATTAATATTTTGCATGTATGGATATAAATCAAATGAGGCCATTCGGCCTTTTTAGCTAAATAAAATTATTTTGAGAGGGAAAGTAAACAACAAACATCTCTAGGAAAGCAGCTGCACTTACCACTCTGATAGCACTATTTAAAATGAAAATTCAGGCATAATTTTGTAAGTCATAATGATCACACCAAGGTAAATTAGTGGATTGATCTGACACTTCTTAGAGAGAGAGAGGCTGTTTATACTGGGTTACACTTTGCTAAAGCAGATAGAGGCAAACTGGCTTAAGAAGTGCCCCTTTCCCCTAACAGTGCAGCACAGCGATCCCCCAATCCCAGTCTATTTGGAATACAGCTCCTTTTCTCTGTAGAAATAGAAAATAGACCATATAGATGAGTACCTCTGTGGATATGGTCTCTTCCTATTTAGTAGATACACTGTATTGCAAAAGACGTGGCAACATGTGAAATGGAAACCAGTTTCTGTGGGTATTAAAACTATAAATTAAAAGGCTGGATTACATCAAGCCTTAAAAGGAGCCTGAAATATTCTTCACTAAAGAAAAAACATGTTTACTTTAGCATTCTGTGTGATGAATTATGAGAAGAGAAAGTGCTTTTTAATGAGATTAGATTGCTTGATGTGGTGAAAATGACTCTTTATTCACTTTTTGATCCTGTCTCACATTTCTGCTTCAATTTCTGAAAACAGATGTTTCATATCCAAAGCTGACAGGATATATTAATAGTTTCTCAACAAGCTGTGATGCAGCATTTCACAGCACATACAAACTTAGTCTCAAAAAAAGATGGTATCAGCTTTCCTTGCAGTGACTGTTGGGACACACACCTACCAGAAGTCAGGAATTCTAGCTGTGTTTGTGTTAAATATGTGTTAAAAAGTAGCAAACATTGTTTTTATTAAATTAATGAATTGCAGCCTGCGAGGGCTATTTTAAGGAGAATAAAGGAGATAATCATGTCTGTGTGTGTTTGTCACAGCTATAGATCTGCCAGTTATGTTGTTCCATCTATTGTCGTAGATGTTGGCTAATCTATATTTTTTCCATATTTTATTACAGTCATTCCTGCTTGATATAAATGAAGTTGCCAACACTGGGTTTCAGTTGCATTATGTTTCTGATTTCAGCATCTCCATCCTGTAATTTTGGTAGAAATACAAACACAATTTGTTTTGCAATGTGCAGTGTGTTGTCAGGGCCAAGCCAAAGGGAATCAGCAGCAGGAAAAGTTAGGTCAAATTGTATTTTGCCTCTACTGATGCAGTGCAGGCTGATATTTTGCAAGTGTGGAGTGATCACAGGGGGAGGGGGAAACAACAACAACAAATCCAAAACTGCCCTGAGGACACCATGGCAACTGGCCCCTCACAGGGACAGCAGGAAGCAGGGCCTGGCCATTTCCAAATAAAAATTGCTTTGGATGACCTTTTGTTTGCTGAGGGCTGGGTGCTTGCTTAAAACCTGATGGTCACAAGGAAAACTGCAGGATGTTTAGTGCTGAAAGCCTGAGCCTTCATGAGGCTGGAGAGGAGGAAAAGATTGTGGAAAATGCTTAAATATTTGGATACCACAGATGTATTCATGCAGCAGGATGGAGGTACTGTTTACATATTATCCTTGGAGTGTAATTACAGGAATGTTGGATCTTGGGAATCAGAAGTATGTCTCTGTTCTGTAAAAATGGTGAATAATGACAGTGCTGCGTCTGTCTATGTAATTTAAAAGTAATTTTGTGTACACGTTTTGTTCACAGCAGGGATTTGAGCAGCATTTTCATGCCAGCACCTACGTTATTTCTAGAAAGATTTTATGGCAGAGAACAGTGCTTTTCAATAAAATACAGATTTCACATCTGGTGCAGCTAATATATACTGTACTGAGAAATGTCCCTGATGAGTTATATCTGCTTAAAATACTTTTTCAGAATAATACATGCTCTATTTCTTCCTGAAATTAACCCTGCAAAAATGAGCCACCTGGGTTATCATGGTTCTTAAGATATCTTTTTTTGTTGTCTGCTTTTCAGATGATTTTTACATACAACATTTACAGAATTTAGCATTCGAAAAAAAAGCCTAAAATAATAACCTGCAAATAAATGGAGTCTTGTTAGTTGGGAAGAATAATGTAAACCATTGTGTATTTTCAGATTGACCACGGGGATGCACCATCTGAAGCTAACAATGAACCCAGGCCAACACCAGCAGAAAATGGAGTAAATTACACAGCCTCTCTTACACCGAAACCAGCAACTCAGGTTGTCCATAGCCAACCAGCACCAGGTAACATAAAAAAAAAAAAAAAGACAAAAAAAATACCATATTTTCAAAATAAATCTTGGATAATAGTTATTCGAGTGCTCTGTGTTTAAAGAACAAACCAGCGAGTGGGAGGTGGAAGGATGTGTGGGTTTATTTGGTTTGATTGTTAAAATAGGTAGAAACTTTCCTAGGGCTTTTCTATGCTGTTAGAGCTGGTCTCCAGATATACAAATATTCTACTGAAGAGTTGCTTTCATGGTAAAACTGGAGTTCGTTGCAAGCAGAAAAATGTGCTGGGGTTGGTTTTGGTTTTTTTTATTGGGTGGAGGGTGTGTGTTGTGGTTTTTTGGGTTTTTTTGGTTTTGTTGTTGCAAATGCAGGAATCTCTTGGAATTGTTTTTACAAATATGGCTAATTTATGCAGTTGCATTTTACTCCACACACAAAATACAGTCTTATGTTCTTACATACTTTATACTGAGATATCTCCTATAACAAATGCTTGTTAAACCACAGTGTTTATAGTTTTATGAGTGCAGTCTTCATAGGCTTGATCTGACTGACTGCCATATTTTAACACTCAAGCAGCACAATAATGGCTGTTGTTTTAGATCAATGAGAATTCCTCATCTCTTTTACCTCTAGGTTCGGTGAAAGCACCTGCCAAGACAGAAGATCTTATTCAGAGTGTCCTCACAGGTAAAACCACCCAGTTACACTGCATGAATGATCCACTTTTTTGTTAAGAATAGCATTTTTTATGAAATAGGCCACCTGGCTTAGACATTTCTTTCAGTGATTAGTTCTGCAGTAACTGCTGGAAAATGCACATGGCATGTTTTCTTCCTCAGGTTTGAAGTTAGTAAATGTTTGAGCACATTGCATGAGATGGGGTGCCAATGGGGAATTTTTAAAAAAACATCCCATTGTTGTAGTTTCACAAGCATCAAGTTACCAGCTAATGCAAAGATCAGCACCATTATAAGAACAGAAGCTGAATTAACTCTGAATATAGTGAATAGGAGTGAAACCATTTTATCTTCATTAGCTCTGCAGTGTTCCCACTGCTCCTACAAACTGGCTTGTCAGTTAGACGGGGGCCTTATTGTTCAACTGGGAGTTACATCCTCCAGTTTGGAATTAGTTTAGCATATAAATCTCATTAATCAGTAAATTTTACAGTTGTTGTTCTACATCAGATGCACTTCATGCCCAAATCTTGTGCAGACCTACGTTTAGGTGTGGGAGACAGGTAAGACACCTGATACTCTGCACGTCAATGGCCTCAGTCTCCCTCATGTGCAGTGGAAAGAGGCTGGCCCAGAGTGTGGGAGCATCTGCTGTCTGGGAAAGGGTCTTCAGTCTGGCTTTTCCAGAGCTGTGGCCCCAGATCATGCAAGTCATCATTTCTTCAAGCCCTTATTTTTTTATTTAAATTTTGCTTTGGGGTGAGCTCAGCATTTAGCTGGAGCTTAATCCTTTGCTGGACTGGCAGCCAGCAGGCTGTGACCCTTCTGAGGCAAGGTCTCCACCAAGACAGAAGTGAAGTCTCTCCCAAGATTCCATGGCGATACTGGGACAGACTCCTCCAGCCAGAGCCCAGGTCAAGGCAGGAGAGCAGGGTGGTGAAGGGGACTTAGGCATCAGCATGTTACTGAGCCCATTCAGAGAGAAGGGAGACAAAAAGAGTACAAAAGAGATCTCTGGTCATACCTATATGTAAGATCATGGGTTTTTATGTTGGGCTGATGAGATCTTTGGCATCTGAAAGGGGTTGAGGAAAGAAAGGTGAAGGTTTTTATTTTGCTACTCATCTTGGTGCTCTAAATTTTCATTTCACTTCTCACTCTTATATCAATTACATTTGCCACAATGTATTCAGTCTAGGTGCTTTATTTCCAGGTAAATCTACTCAGTTGATGCTATCACTTCATTTACCCACAGTAAACAAGCAGGCTTTGTTTCATTCCTGGCTTCTCTGATTGAAATCATACATTGTTAGAAAATTGAAGTGGCTTTTGTTGTTGCCATTGTAGAAGTGGAAGCACAGACTATCGAGGAGCTAAAACAACAGAAGTCTTTTGTTAAGCTTCAGAAGAAGCACTACAAGGAAATGAAGGACCTTGTGAAGAGGCATCACAAGAAAACCACTGACCTTATCAAAGAGCACACTGCAAAGTATAACGAAATCCAAAACGACTACCTGCGGCGAAGAGCGGTGTTAGAGAAAACAGCCAAAAGAGACAGCAAGAAAAGGTAGGGCAAACATTAGTTTCCTGATCTTGGTATTGGAGGTCTTTACTCAAGTCTTCTTTTATAGTAGACAAATAATATGGAGGTGACATTAGAGCAGAAAAAATCAAAAGCAGCGAGATTCCTAGTTGATGGGGATGAGAGCATTGTCTCCCAAGTTAGAGCCTTGGAAAAAACTCATGATACAGTAGAAGGCATCAGATGTAGAATTAAGTGAAAGAATTACCTGGAGGTTATTAACATTAGACTGCTGTTTAAATCACGATTGATCCAGACTACTTGGGGATGTCTTCATATCTGCTTGGCTTTGTCTGTATGTACTCCTCCCTTCTGTGCTTCCCAAGCCTTGCAACTCCTTGTCTCTTGGTGTGTTTTGATACAATTTCTATATTATTTGTTTAGGTAATAATAAAAAAGGAGAGTTGTGTCTATCATTATCAATTTGAAATGCAAAGACTGCAATGACTTCTTAATCTCTGCACAATTACTGCCTTGTTCTTATGGTAAGGAGCTATATGTTAAGAAAGATCAATTCTTAACTCCTGGCAAAACATACACACATAGATCCAACTAGTGTCTGATACTCTTGCAATTGAATTTTTATTTCTCCCATCATTCTTGTTTTAACATAATTTATTTTTTAAAGTAATTAGATAAGCATAGAATTCCTTTAACTTTGACATTAAATTGATGTAGCTGCAGTTCTTAAATATGAAGCCATTGGGAAAAAAAATACTTTTTGGTAGGAAATCATCAGATCAAAAAGCTGCAGGCATGGTCTGGCTGCCAACCTTGTTGATAGTACCTCTAAATGTAAGTGACTGGGATTCAGGCCATAACTTGTCCCTAGGCAGGAGCTTATTCATTTAAGCTTGCCTGATGACAGACTGTCATCGGGCTTAATAAGAGCTTGACACTCATAAAACATCTATGTTCAGCTGGCCTTAACTGTTTCCAGTTTTCAGGCTTCCAGGTTCTATGCTTGAGTTTAATAAACTCCCTTAATGACTGGTTGTCAACTGCAGGCACAGGGATGTTTTATCTGCTGTATTTTCCATCATCAAAGTGTGTGACAGGTGTAGTGGCAGACAAAACAATGTCATGTTTCTGTCTTTTCTCCAGCATATTCTATTCACATTTAAGCAGAAAATCAAACTGAATGAATAAAATGACTCATTTATCTTTGAGCAAAAAGGATTTTGGTTTTGTTTTTTTAATTGTGTTATGGTGTGACCATAAATCATTCATGATAGCAGGCAGTAAAACCCTGCAGTTCTATTACGTGGAGCTGTCACAGGGATTTCAGAGACATGGAGTTTTATGTGCAGATACAGAGAAGTCCGAAGGTTAAAAAATCAGAGGTTAAATTTTACCAAGATAGGAATATATTTTTAGGGATTTTCAAAGTTGCAAGAACAGATTATCTCAAGCAGCAGACTTCTCATAGAACCCTGCATCCCAAAGAAAATGGCGATTTTTATAATTTTAAATTATTACTGAAGCTTTTTGCCTGTAACTGCAAAGTATAAATCACTGCTTCATCGGGAGTCCCTGGATCTGATAACTGTAAAAATGTGTTGTCTCTGGCCAGAAGCAATCTGTGTTTCATGCCCTTGTCTAAAATTGAGCCAAGCTTCAGTAGAGCCTTTGTCTATATATTTATCCACATGCACAAGTGTTTCGTTGGTGTTGTTCTGAAATCTCTTTAGTGATCGTGTTCCATAAAAAACAGCCTCAGTATTTAAAATATTTAGCCACTCTTTAGAAATAGGCCTTATTTCTTTTTCCCAAAAATACCAGAGAAATGTCAGCTTTAAAATGTATTGTGTAATGACATAATATGCTGACTGTAATATTCATTAATTCTGCCTTCAGGCTCTGTAGTATTTAAATTACCCTCACCTATCACACTGACACCACTTAACCTCTTAGCAGAATATTCAAATACAATAAAAACACAAGAAATAAAACAAGGCTACCTTGGGATTCGCATCCTCACACCGATGAGAGCAGATTCACATTATTTCAGTTGAAGTCACTTTAATTGACAGCAGCTGCACACTTGAACCTGAGAGAGAGAGGAGAGATGCAGCCAGTGTAGCAAGTTCTTTGCATTGGAATCTCTGCTCACTTCTGAGTAGCAAACCCATTTTTCTTCCAGTGTCAGCCCCCTCTGTTCAAGGTTTTGTTGTTCTGTCCATCTCATGCGCTGTTCTGATGTTTCCCAGGCAACTGATTTAACACCTGAGCGTGGCAGCAAACACAGCAGCAGAGCAGGGACACAGCATAATCTTATTTTTTTAATACATTTTTCTACAGTTTGGCTTAGTGCTGGTCTGAGAGTGATACTGGTTTTGCTGCTTATTTTTCTCCTGAGCAGTTCAGTGTTATCATGTCTTTTCACAATAACATCTATCTTTGCTTCCACCTTAAAGAAGAATAAAATAAACCCAAACTGTTCCTTAGTGTTGCTTTTTGTCTTCCTTATTATGTTTTTTCCTGTGTGTTGCCTGTCTGAGTTTTACTCCCGCCGGGGTGTTAACTTTCCTTCTAAAGTCAGAGTCCATAGAGCACTTTCCTCTGTGTGTGCTATGCATGGCATTTCCTGAAGGGGGGACAAAATACCGGATAAAAGGATGTTCCTACCATTTTAAGCATTTTATAAATGCAGATGTAAAGTGAGGCTTTTAAATTTATTGCTTGAGTGCAAGCAAGGATGACTCTGTTTCCAAAATACTCGGCATTCGCCATTTCTACTGAAGACTGTGCAGCTTTGTAGTTCAAGTTACATGTCTGGAAGTGGATAAACAAATTCCATGAGCATCTGTTTATGAGAGATCTTGGCAGTATAGATAATTTATACAAAGTCTGGTTGACAGCACCACGACGGGTCAGTAAAATGAGATTTAAAAGCAATAGCCATCCCATTAATAAACTGCTAATATTATTTTTTCCCTAAAAGATTGAATTACTGGACTAACTAGGGCTTCTTGCCCTATGTGTGGTGCTGAGGTAATTTTTAACAGGGGATTTATAAACATTAGCCTTAAAAACGAAGTTTAAATATGGGGCAGAGTGTACATTGTGACTGACACCTCAGTGGGCTCTGTGTGTGTCTCTGCAGGTCTGAGACAGGCAGCCCAGACCACAGTTCAACTATTGAACAGGAATTAGCTGCACTCGACTCTGAAATGACCCAGAAGCTCGTGGAGCTGAAGGAGAAGCAACAACAGCAGCTGCTGAACCTCAGACAGGAGCAGTATTACAGTGAAAAGTACCAGAAACGGGAGCACATTAAACTGGTACGTTTCTTCTGTCACCTCCTTTCCTTCAGTGAGCTCAAAGCAGCACAACATGATCAGGAAGTGGAGCTTCCTCTTCTTTGCTGTCCCTTCAGAGCTCGAGTTCCCTGGGGTCTGCTGCACCTTCCAGGGGTGGTTGTATCACTTTGTCACTGGCACTTCTAATGACTTGGAAGGCTTTGGATAGAAGGCAGAGAGGATTGTTACTACCTCTCATTACATAAGTCCCAGTTTACCGCAGCTTTTGGATGCGGTTCCTGTTTTGTTCAGCCACTTTTTTTTAAATGTGCAACACACAAGGAGGCAGGATTAGCTGGAAGATAAATTGAAACATCATGAAAATAAATAAATGAAAAGAGATTCAAACATTCCCCAGGACACAGAGTTGTGCCAAAGAGTGTTCCTGTTGCAGATGAATGCTCCAAGGGGATGCAGGATAAAATCTGTATATGGTGAAGAAATATTTTGCATCCATTAGTCCAAGGCAGTTTGTGTTTTTACAGCTGGGGTTTGGCTGACAACTACAGCAGGATCATAGGCCCTCTGAGCTGAAAGAGAGGAGCTTGGGCAGATGGCAGCTGATGCAGAAAAGAACATTTTTAAAGAGTGTTATGGGATTGTAAGCTGTTTTTCAATTCCAGGCCATCCTCTCTCACTATTTTTCTATTACCTGATGTTTTGCCTCACTTCTGTTGGGTGAAGTGATTTGTCTCCTCTGCCCAGCCACTAAAAAAAGGGCAGGTCAGAGAAGTGATGTGTGTGGCTGTTGCTCTGCAAGGCCTTTGCACAAATTCCAGTAACAGCTGGTGGCTCCATCTCAGAGATTTTTATAAAGATGAACCATTTTGGACCCACAGAGTTGGGCTTATATTGTAATCTAACTCATTCCTCATTCCAGAATGGGAAATGATGTTTCTCAAAGCAGAGTTACATTTTTGGCATTATCCAGTCAGGTAGAGTCAGGGTAAATTAATTTTTTAGCACAGAACTCTCTGACAGTTTTCCTTCTGAGCTGTGCAGGAGTTGAAAGTCCAATTAAAATTTGCCTTGCAGCTGAGAGATTCTTTCTTTCTTTTAGAGGGAAGTCTATTGTTGGTGCCTTTCTGCTTTAATCTAAGGAATGAAAAGATGGATCAGATCAGTTAGACATTTACAGAATCAAACTTAAACTAGAGGGGGTGATCAGCCAAACGTGTCCCATTTCCCAGTTTATTCACTGTTCATTGATAGCACACGAGCCCTGTCCATGTGTCCTCTCCCATCAGCATCCACACCACAGGCCTGGTTTGTGTTTGAGGTTTCAGCATGAAGGAAAATCCAGCCCTGCACAGCAGATTTCAAACCGGTGGCTCAGATCTTTTTGAACCCATGATTCTGTGATCAGATGTAGGTTATGCTTATCTATGCTTAGCTTTCACAGCTGTCCTGCATGAATTTTCAACATCCACCTGACCATTCTGAAATCCAAGCTATTCCATGTAAAACTACTCAATGCAAGAGGAATGTTTTCAGCACTCAGAGAAAGCCTTGAATATTCAGTAACACGGGAATTGACTTCCCAATTAGTATTTTCGAAATTGTAAATTCATAGAATTTTTGGTTTGTGACCATTTGTGAATTATCATAGGCATTTTAATTCCTAGCAAAGGTAAAATCTGCAAAACATATTTTGGTTTTACCTTTAATACTGTGAAACTGTATCACCCGATGTGCAGAGTCAGTAGTTTCTGTGTAAGTTGGACATAAACCAGTCTGGCTGAACTCCACAAGTTTAATAATGTGTTTACATTGATAAGACAGTTGACTGGCTTTTGATCACTGGTAATTAATCTGGGAATGGTGTAACACTTTCCTATCTGCTACACACTTTTGAGGAAACTTGGATGCCTGTATAGTGTTTGGCTGAAAATATATTTTTTGTTTCTTGATACTTTTTTAGCTTATTCAGAAGCTGACAGATGTAGCAGAGGAATGTCAGAACAGCCAACTAAAGAAACTGAAAGAAACATGTGAAAAGTAAGTGCTGTTCCCCCTTATCATTGATTGCTACTCCTAGTGGGTTTTGTTTAGGTATGTTTTGAACTTGCCTTTATTTTTTATGCTTCAGAGAAAAGAAAGAATTGAAGAAAAAAATGGACAAGAAGAGGCAGGAGAAGATCACAGAAGCAAAATCCAAGGATAAAAATCAAATGGAAGAGTAAGTATATCCCTAGATCTGTATCCTTGTACCTTATGAGGAGACAAGAACTTTCACAGCCTGTAAATCAGAGAAAGGTCTCGACCCTAAATACAAGGCAGCCTTTAGTCAGAGCTCACCAGAGTCCTTCCTCCCACTGATACTGATTTCATTTCCTGGGACTAATTTAATCTCCTCTTCTAGGAGCAAGGAGAGCCTGGATCAGCAGCAGAGGTGCTGGTGTGTGGTATGGGGACATGACAGAGCAATTCCCCAAAATGCTGATAATCCAGACACTACTCCTCTGAGTATAAGTAGACTTAGTGGCTGCAGTTTGTGCAGGCTTTGATTTCAGTTTAATTTAGGTTTCCATTCATGAGTTACCTTTTCTTCTTAACTCTGTAAAGTTGCTCTCCAGAAGAAATAGCAACAACACACTTAAGGTTTACTCTGCTTTTGTGGTAAATTCCCCTCAGATGCTGAGCTAATGATTCTTCTCCAGTGACAGTGTCACTTTGGGTGGGAGAGAGAGGAGAGCCGAGCTCTGAGGGTGCAGTTTTTGTGAACAAGGACGAGAATATTCGTTTCATTTATGCACCATCAGACAATACAAACCAAAGTTGTGCAAGTTGATTATATTCTTCCCAAGGGCACAATATCTGGGTTTGTTTGTCCTCCTTACTTGTTTTGGCAAGCAGCTCAAAAAGAAAATGGAGCATTTTAATCTCACACTGTTCTTGTTACCTCTCCTTACTTAAGTAACATTTAAGGGCAGTTGAAAATACAAAAGGAACAAACAAAAAAGAAAAGCCAGAATGTTTGAGTTTTATCATTTAAAAAAGGCACAATTATAGAGGTAAAAAGGTTTATACAGGGGGGTTTTTTCTCAGCAGTGAATCTATGTATTTGGCAACGCTGAAAGGTCACAGATATACACACAGTGAAGTGCTTCAGATAATTTAAGAATCAGTGCTATAGAATTCTAATAAACATCCTAGAAAAAAACGAGAATAATTGTTTATGAAAAAAGGGAGAAATATTTAATATGTTTAGGGTTGGTCAAAGGGCCTGGAGTTTGTATTAGGAAAAAGTAGTTGGGCATCATGGGAATGTTACAGCAGTAAAAATCAATTGTAATAGGAAATGATTTGCTGAGACATTAATGAGGCACTAGTGAGAAGGGCTGAGAAACAGAAAAGTAGCAATTCTTTTTTTTTTCCTTTTTTTTTTTTCCCCCTCATTTTTCCCAAGGACTTTCTTTTGCCAGGCTTTTCAAAGAGCCCTTGGGAAAGGTGAGATGGGAAACTCAGGTTTCCTCTGTCTGTGACACAGCCTGTCCTCACTCTGGCAGTAGGGCAGGCAGTAGTGAATCCCATTTGAGTTATTCTGGCCAGGCTTTTGTTTATCTAAAGCTTTTTAGCACAGAGATAATACATTGTACTCATTGTTCTTACTTAATTTTTCTACGTGCACCCAGCACTTGTGCAACTGCCTAAACCTACCCAATTTCAGTGCTATCTGAGCAGTAATTCACTGATCTTGGCTGAGGCAATTAGGTTTTAGAATTCTGTCCTGAAACTGGTCAGCTGAAGTACCCACAAATCATTTTCTGTGGCTTTATCCCTTTTGGGGGAACTTGTCTTCAGCCTTTGACTGACAGTTACTGAATAACTGTCTCATAAAGTCATGTAAAGTTCAAGTATATTCTCTGAGTTATTGTTTAAATGGGGACCAAAGTCTTGTCTGCCCTGGTGTCTGTGAGATCTTTTGCCTGGATGTTACCAGCTGCGTCTGCTCTGACAGAGTTTCTCTGCTCCATAAAGTGCCACACTGTGGCACTGTGCATCTGCTGATGGTTCTGCACTCCCAGACTGACACTGGAACACCACCCACACTTGGAAAATGTGGCGTTATCCTATGGGAAAAGCCTGTTATGGAAGAGCAGGGGGGATGTTGTGCAGGTCATGGGGAAGCCTGAGCCCTTCCTACAATAAAGATGTTTCAAGGGCAGGTTCAGGAAGTGCATAAAAGTTAATCAGGCAGATCCCTCCATTCAAAACACAGCCTTAATTAGTTCACAAGGAGTTGCAGGGGATTCAGATGTATTGGTGTGATGTTAGTGACTGCAATAACTTGTTCATTGCTCCCCCCAGAGAGAAGACGGAAATGATCCGATCCTATATCCAGGAGGTGGTGCAGTACATAAAGAGGGTATGTCAGGACATAAGTTTAATTTGGGGGGGATACTATGTCAGCTTTCATCTTTTGGGTGCTATTAAACTGCAGATTCCAAGCTCCAGGATAAAGATTCTGCAGCTGCTGTTTTTTTACAGATGCAGTGTAGGCTTTTCTTCACATTCCAGTGAAAGGAAAACTGGAATTTCAGACAGTTCTTCATTAGTCAGCATTCAGGGGATGGTGCTGAGAGGGGCAGATTTTAATACAATTTCATTTTTGAATACCCTTTGTGTATTCATGGAAAATATAGCAACTTTTTTAATTGGTTGCTTCTCTCATGAATGCAAAGATTGCATAAGGAACTCTGAAAGTTAATAAACATTTAATTTCAAAGTATGTTTTAACTTTAATTGCATTTGTACAGTTACTGGAATGAAAAAAGCGTTCTGTGGGCTCTGTAAATACAAGTCAAAGAATTTCATTACAGGTGTTAGCTTTCAGCTTTTCTGAAGCTATGGGTGGTTTACACTGGGCTGAAAGTGTGCACTGCAGTGTTCTGATGTGTGAAATCTCTGTGAAACATATGCAGCTGTTGAATTTTCTTTTAATTTCAGGACACACAGAGTTCAGTTCAAAAGGTTTTGCTCAAAAAGGCCTCGATTTAGGAAGAAACCTGAAGAATTAGCAGATTAAGTCTGTTTAACTCCTGTTGGATCTAATTCCATGTCTGAGTGCTTTATTAAACAGGGCCCAAAATTTATCAGCATGTTCATTTAGGACTCTAGGATGCGAATCTGCTGCTTCTGGGAACAGGGTCCATCTTTCATGACTAGTAGAAGAAATGCTAAAGCAAAATAATAGCTTTTTTAAAAACATGTGATACTTTTCATATCATTAGAAGTCTTCAACCACTTGTGGGTCTAAATCCTGTATGTGAAATCTGAAATACATTGTCCACATCCAACTGTTAGAGCTGTGCTCAGGGAGGCTCACATTTTTATGAGGTGTGTATTTTTATATTGGAATTATTCACAGCTGTGATGATCATGTTGTAATTTTAATGGGTGAAATGTTTGTTGGGGAAGAGTTGGATGTGCAATTTCTGATAAAAGATTCCCTGCTATTTTCTTACAGCTAGAAGATGCTCAGAGTAAAAGGCAGGAGAAACTTGTAGAAAAACACAAGGAGATCCGTCAGCAAATCCTGGATGAAAAGCCTAAGGTAAAGAGTTTTTGAACACACATTGTGCTGCTAAACTTATCCTTCAGGAAAGAAAGTGTTCTTGCAGCAGGTAGGCTGATGTTTAAACGTGAGAGAATCCCTTCATGGCATCAAAGCCACCGTCACTAATATATCCAGGGTGGAAAAAGTCAAGCAGCAGCTTAGTGTGGAGCATTACTACAGGCCCAGACGTTATAAATGGGGTTTATTTTTTGTTGTTAAAAAGGTTTCAGTGTAAGAGGTGCTTCTGGCCAGCAGAGTGTGCCCTTCCCTCCTCTGTGCCTCAGAAGTGCCACAACAAAACACAGTTTACACTGAAAAGAAAAAGAGATATCTCCTTAGCATGCTTGCCACAGAGACTTGGGATTCTTGGTCAGGATGTATTTGTGTGCAAAACAACGAGCTTTTTTATGATAATACTGCTTGCTTGCTGGATTTGCTCCATTTGCTTTCATGCACTGCATCTCTATGTAACCTGCTCAAGTACATGTTTTGGTCTGTATGGTTATGGGCTAGCTCTGGCTCCCAGAGAAGCTGGTGGCAGTTTTGCCACTGTCTCCCTCCATCGTATATGATTTTTCTGTAGGAAGACCTAGGCAACTATATCGTCAGACTCCATCTGGAGGGAGGCTTGTCTTCAGCAGAGTTCATATCCAGGTGTAATTCCTTACAGCCCGTTGTGCCATGTCTGCTTTCATTTTTAATGCTCCTGCTCAGACGTGTGTCCTTGGCTTCATTTTTCATTTCTTGTCTGTGTCCACAGTCCTAATGTTTTTGTGCTTGTGTTGCAGCTTGAATTCTAGCACTGGGTGTGAGTTAATCAGTGTTGTCATGTCATTTCTGTGAACTATCCAGAGAATAAGGTCTGAATAGTCAGAATTTTACAGTAGCTAGGGGAAAAAAATGTTTTCACTTCCAATTTTCTACTCTTTTTAAAATCATGTTTATAAATAAGCTGGAACTCCTCCATGTTGTGGGCATCTGGGTGTGAAGAGTATACATAATATTGTGTTCTGTATTTGGCGCTGTCCGATCATGAGTTTCTTGGGCATGTGAGTTGTAATTTAAATACTGGAATTTAAAATGTCAAAGAATAATCTGCTAGTACTTCTAACACTGGCTCTTCCTGAATGCTTGGTCACTTGATTACTTCTCTTTGTGTCCTTTCTCTTTTTCTTGATTTTTTTTTTAATTTATTGATGTACTGAGAAGTAGCATAAAAAAAATTATCCATGAGGATTTGAGTTATGCTTTGAAAGATGAGTGCTGGGCCACTTGTGTGTTAGACTCTTCCATCAGCTGATCCCATGCCAAGCATTAGGTCATGGCACAGAGCAGCTCCAGATCCCTGTTTTCCCCTGGATCTGGCCACTGCAGTAATCAGCACTCTCCATTCCTCCTGAGACAGCCCTCTGCAGTAAATGTGCCTCACAGGGCCTGGCTGCAGGGCTTTTTTTCCTTTCCCACATATTGAAATGGGCTCTCTGCTGGATTTATGATGGTGTGTGCCTCTTTCTTGCATGAGAGGATTTAGGGAAAACATAATTACTCATTTTATTAAGTCTCTTTTTATGTTTTGCTTCATGTCCGTATTTCATATCCATATTTGCTTCCTTAGTGACAGGGTGTATGATATAAAATAGATCAAATGATTTCCCAGCTGAGAAGAGCTGATGTATTTTATGCAGGCAGCAGCCTTTCTGGGGGCTGCTTTTTTGAGCAGCCCAGTCTCTCCTGCTTCAAACACCCACTAAAATTTATGCTCGCTCGGTTAAAAGGGTTTTCTGGCAGTATCTACTCAACCCCAAGGAGCTTTTTTTTTTTTTATTAAGAGGGAAAGAATTTTCAGTATTCTTACCAATAATTCCATTGGAGACAGATTTGCCATCATCAATCATTGTCATTTGGTTATTTATTACTGACTCACAGTTTGTTGTGTTCTGACTTTGTGCACGGAGCTCTTCCATAGCCAGGAAGAATGTCGTGTCCCAGAGTGCTGCCAGCACAACTGCCACACCACTCGGATTTGGTTGGCTTTTCTCAAAGTATGAGTTTGCAGCTTTCTCTCTTGGGGTGTGTGTGGGTCACAAGAGGAAAATTTGCCTTGGAGTGCTGACATTTTAGACACCACTTCTCAGAAACTACACAAACTGGATGCAAATCAGTCCCCTGTACTGGAGGCAGAGGGTTGAGGGTTTTTTGTTTAAAATACCATATGTTTAGATAAAAGTACTTAACTCAGGACTGATTTACACCCATAAACTCTGCCTTTCCCTCATATATATAATTTCTTCTTAATGTTTGGATGTGAGACTGTTCTGCAGCTTTCATTTCCAGGGCTATTGTATAACAAAAAGCTTTTTTTCCCCTGTAAGAGTTGGAGACTTTACTTCCTGAACTGGTACTTTTAGGCAAAAGATTGGAAACAGTTCTTCAGCTTCTTGTAGTCCTGCTGAAGTCAGGGCAGACATTGGCTTTAGTGAGCCTGAAAGGTAGTTCTGTGTCTCTGCAAGTAATGAGATACCTTTGTGACAAACCAATCTCTGATGCTGCAGAAACTATAAACTGAGTGATATAATTAAATCTGAGTGTGTGTAATTAGGCCAATCTCTCCCACAAACATGTCTGGGAAAGGAGATCATCACCTAGTTAAGAAGTCAAATGCTGACTGACTCGAGGTAAAAATTCTCTAACTTGCCATTTCAGTGAAACAGATGGGAAACAAAGTTCTAATGCTCTCCTGCTGCTTTTCCCTAACAGCATCATTACCCAGCAAGGCTGTATGTATTTTCTTTTCTCTCACTTCTTGTTTTCTCTTACATTATCTACTGGCAGCTTTATTATCAGCAACAACTTGTATTTTCTTTCTCTCCAATTCTACTTCTTTGTCTCCTCCTCTTAGTCATTGATACACATTAAGCTTGTCCTGTCCTTATCTTCTTCCTCTTGGGCATCTCCTCTGCATGCTGTGGAGGCTGCTGCAGAAGGACAACTCTTTACACTGCAGTGTGTTAGAGCAGGGTGTGATTTCAGATTCTCCATGTGTCTGGCACAGCTCAGAGGAGTCCATCGAGGATGGAAATGGTCATTGTGTCTCAATTTCTTTGTCCTTGACAGCTTGAGCATCAAATTAAACAAAAATCAAGTGCATTTCCTTCCCCCCCTGCACCCTTGCCTCCAATTTCATTGTAATTACAAAAATCAATACACGTGAGACATGACAAGGAATTAATTATTTTTCGGAGAATCGACTCAGTTACAGTAAATAGACCCAAGCCTCCTCTAATTGAAATCAATGAGACTTTTGTTATTCATGCTCATGGGTCATAGCTACACTTAAATCTCAATATAATAGCTGAGACTCCCGTGCTCTTGCAGTCAGCTCCTGCTCCCAGCAGAGTTCTCTGGATTTTTTTGGTTTCAGTGGACCATGTTCTTACAGCCTCCACTGTCAAGGATGATGTAACTCAGGTGGTTCCAGATTTTGTAGCCCATGTTCCTGTTTCTGCTCACAGTTACTTTACTGTTCACAACCATGACACATCCAAGGCCTGGCAGATGGGCTGGGCTCCTGGAGAGATGTGGAAAATGGCTCTTCAGGATTGGACTTCGGTGGGGAAAGGTCCAACAGATCTACAGAGGCACCAAGAGCTGTGTAAACTTTGTTCTAAGTGTTGCATCTCTGTGGTCTTTCACATGAATGAAGAGAATATACAGCCTTAAGGTATAAACCTCCTTCTTCTCAAAAAAGTGTAATGAAAACCATTTTTAAGAATTATCAATCAGTTCTTGATAATGGGAAACACAAGAATGTGATGCATACTAACTCACTTTCATACATTTATCTCCCAATTTGACACATGTTATTAATTGCACCCCATGGGAGTTGACACTTCTACATCTAATCAAAAATTAATATTAACACTGTACCTGAAAAATTTATGGAGGCACAAAATGATACATATTCAAGTTACAGAACAAATTAGCCAGATGCTGATCTTTTGCAGCAGTAAAGCCTCTCATAACTCAGGGTCTTTCCATGACATAGGGCTGAGAAGGCCTTCCAAGGTCTTTCTTCCCGGGGCTGGCTGCTTTTGCACTCATATGTCACATTCCCCTGCTAATGACACAGTGCTGGACTTGGACTCCTTCCTTCTGGGTGTTATTGAAAGGAAGGGATTTGAAAGCCCAGTGACTGATTTCATACATTTCAGATTGATGCTTTTTGGTTTCTTTGAATATTTAAAACCACATTGATCACTGCAAAAGTTGCAGCTTGTCATGTGATTTAGGCGAGACTTTGTGGTGGTTCTCATGCAGATGATGTTGAGTTAAATGGGGCTGTTACCTGCAGCGGGTCAGCAATGTCACCCTTCAGACTTCACCAAGTCAAATACAGCAAATGTATTTTACAGCACTTGCAGCTGTTATTTCAGTTCCCCTCAGAGCTCAGATCTGTTCGGTTTGCTCGTCTCGGGTGGAGCAGCTCTTAGGAACTTTGATGAGTATTCCAGTGTCACTTCAGCTCAGTGCATAATTCACAACAACAATGCACTGTCCACCACAATCCCTTTTTATCCCTTACACCTCTGCAGGAAGCCAAGCTGTCTTTTGGGCTAGCTACACTTAATTCAAACACTTCCAAATGCATTCCTGTTCAACCACAGGCAGCTCTTCAAGAATTCTGGGGAAGGAGTTTGGAGGAAAAGGTTATTTGAGTTTACTGAGTTTCATGGGACTTTGCATTGCCTGGATTTGGATTGAATGGGGAAGTTGCCCTCCTAAACCAGTCCTCAGACTCACTGCAAAACAACCTTGAAAAAAATTAGTTGATAGCCAGTGTAATATTTGAAACATTCTCCTTTAATTTTCTTTCTGTTTAGGTAGGAATTTCTTTTGTTAGTTCATTCAATTTAAGCATGTCCAAAGTTTAGAAAGAAATCTCTCTGGAATCTCTAGTTGCTAAACTAAAATGACTTATGGCATTATCTGCCAAAATAGCAGAGAATTAAGAGGATTGAAATAATTTACTGTTTGTTTCACTGCTCAGCTTTGGGGTTTGGTGCTTTTGTATTCAACAGAGGAGAATAACAGTGTTTTTTCTCTACCTCATTAAGTGGGCAAACAGCATGGAGGAATGAATGGAGTTTTCTTAGCCTCAGTGAACAACAAATATTTGAAAGGAACACTTGAAAAAAATAAAAAACTAGACTGAGATTTCCAAATCTTCTGTGACTTGATCTGGCATCTTCCCACTTGGGGATCAGAGGTTGCATTTTAGGATGCAGAATTCCTGGACTGTTCTCTGGAGGGCCTCAGCACTTTGCTCAGCACCTCTCAGCACTAAGCCCTAAGTGACAATCAGCCTGACTAATAAACTTTGAACAGCTTAAGCCCTGATGGTTTTTTAAATGTTGCATTAGTGCAGTTGCTAAGCAGTCCCCAGCTGCAGAGTATTTTTTCAGGGAAATTAAGGTTGTGCCTTTTTTTAAGGTTCCTCCCAGTGGATAAACTCTGCAGAATACATTTTCAGCTTGTAAATTGAATAGTAAATAATCTCACTTCGCTTGTTAAAATTAAATAGACTGACCTTTATCCTATGCCAGTTTTGTGCCAATAAAACTTGAGTTCTGTGAAGTGACTAACTCATCACTAGGCCTGAGATCAAAAGCATTCAGTCCAAATAACAGGATGTTCAGAGGATTACTTTTGATTAAGACCTTGCTTGTTTACATTTTTCTTCACAAATCACATTTTATGTGATTGTTTATTTTCCCAGCAGAATAATTATTACAGTGTGAGAAATGGATACCAGATCACAAAAGATACATCTAACAATTTGAGGTGATATTTATCGTGTTAATTAAATGTCTTCAGTTTTCTTGCACATACATATTCTTGGCAACATTAACTTGCAAATCAACAAATCAACTCATTTCCAGTGTGAATATGCAGAATGCCTCTTAATTTATTTTATTGAATACTGGTATCACTTCCTTTAAAATAAAAATGTCACAAACCATTTGTAGGAAGAATGTAAACAAAGAAATATGAAAAATATGGTAAATTTAAATTGGAGTTTATTGATAGAGGGAGATATTTTTCATGGATCATTCTACTGAAAGAGAAAATCTTGGGTTTGATCTGGAGCTGAAATAAAAGGGGAAATAAATTACTTTGAAAGGGCAAACTTTTTCCAGTTTTGCTGTAGTGTAAATCAAAAGGAACATTACCAAGTTAGTATTGTCACTGGTGATTTAAACTTATTAGTGAAGGCAAGAGTGTGGTCCATAATGGAGGTCATGTGGCAGCCAGATTTGATTTGTGCAGGTCGGTGAGATGTTCCTGGATAACATGCTAATAAATTATAGCTGTGAGGGAGATTTTTTTTTAAGAAAAGTGATTTTAGAATCCACCTACCATGTGTGGACAAAAGGGTTCATAAGAAGTCATTTTTAAAAAGGCACAAATTTGAGAATTTTTCCTAAAAAAGAGAAACTTCACTGATTTTTTTTTCTCCTGATTATTAGCATAAGTGAATCTGTTCTGTATTTTACGTATCTCAGAAAAGCACGTGGCTCATGTCTCAGCCCCACTGTGGTCAATTATTTAATTAGCCTTCCTGATACAAGGATGGTGAAATCCAAAGCAAAGCAGACACTGTCCATTCCTAGCTATTCCCCACTGCTGTCCAGCTTTGTAGGACACAGCTCAACACTGGTAGAGGTGCCTGCTGCCCAGGAACTCCCATGTGGCTGGAGGGGAAGCAAAGGTAACTCCCTTCCCTCCAGTCCAGTCTTGGGACAGCACAGAGGTGAGAGGCTCAGAATCACAGAATGCTTTGGGTTGCAAAGGACCTTAAAGACAACCTGGCTCTAGCCTCCTGCCATGGGACACCTTCCACAGGACCAGGCGGCTCCAAGCCCAACCCAGCTTTGCATCCCCCAACTGCCACGGCAGCACAGAGCATCCACACAGGTCCCCACACTGCCCCTCACCACCCTTGTGGCTTCTGCAGGATCCTGGAGGTGCTGGCAGCACAGATCAGCCCAACTGGGTGTGACTAGTAAGCGATAAATATGTCATTATTTACCATTATGCAGATAAAAGATGTGTGTTCCCACTTGCTAACAGACCTTTGCCGGGATGATCCATCAAACTGACAGGACAGACTTGTTTCCTGGCAGCTGCGGTCATCGTTTTAGAACACCATCCCCACGTGCAAACAGCCCCACTTTTTAAAAGCAAGAAAAGTCCTTTGTCCAGTAACAGATTTTACGATCCTGCACTTCTCCTCTAATTCTTTTTACATGCTTGGTTTGAGTTAGAAAGCAGAACAACTAAAGGGAGAAAAAGGAAATAAAAAATTGCCATTAAAATTATCAGCAGTGTAATAAACACCAAAAAGTAAAAACTACCTTTTCTGGCTTTCTAACATATAATCAGAGAATGCCTTGTGTTGGAAGGGACCTTAAAGATCATCTCAATGCAGCTCCCCCTGCCCTGGACAGGGACACCTTCCACTAGATTAGGTTCCTCAGAGCTCCATCCAACCTGGCCCTCAACATGTCCAGGGATGGGGCAGCCACAGCTTCTCTGGGCAAATATAAATTACTGAAGGAGACCTAACTTCTAATTTTAACATTTGTGAAAATTTGTCAAAACGAGTGAACTTCCTATGCATTGAGGAGTGCAGTGTGTTTTACCATAGACTGAAAACTGACAAATGGGTGTGAAAAATTAATATGTAGGGTTTGTCTGCAAAGTTAATTGCATGATGATAATAACATCCTAGATAGAGCACATTGTCTCTATAGAAGATGCTCCTCTGTGTACTGTAGGTGGCCAAGGATGACAAGAAAATGCCACCCTGGAGTGAAGAGGGTGACACTGAAAGGCCCTTTGTCTGTTGTCTGTGGCCTCTCAAACTTTAACCTGCACTATTCTGTTCTCTGTTGACCACAGAGCACATACGTTGGGGTTGAAGCAAAATGCCAGCAGTCCCTGTGCCCCACTCCTGCACTCCTTGTGGATCAGCATTTCCTGCTTTCTACAGCAAAACATTTCCAAAGTAGGGACAGTGAGTCAGCAAGGCAGCAAGTGAGAAAAAAGAGCACAAAACTACCTGGTGCATTAACATCATGATCTCTGAAAACAACTGAAAGTGATGTTAAAAAATTTAAGAAGCCAGGGACTGCAAACGTTTTGTTGTCAGGATGTTTGGCTTAGGCTGGGCAATATTTAAACCTGATGAGAGAAGTCTCTGCCATGGAAACACTTGTGGTTCTGCAAAGGCAAGTGCTTTGCATGTTAAATCTCAGCAAGCTGTTGACTCCCCTTCACCTTTTCATGAGCTGGGATGGTACTCTAGGAAAATACATGCTGAAGCACAAGCTAAATTATGCATGGTATGTGCATAGATAGTGTCTTTGAAATGCATGGTGGTGCACACAGACACTTTCTAGTGCATGTACAGCATCTTACACACTCATCGCTCTCCCTCAGTCACATTGGGCAAGAAATGCCACAGAGGCAGAACCAAATGCTCTTATACAACTGTGCTCATCATTAGAGCAACAGCAGCAACATACTTCTTAATTATCAGACCTTCAGTGCAACATGACAAATGACACAAGATTCAGTTTGACACAGCTAATGGGAAAATGGTAAAAGAAATATTAATGCTTAGTATGCGAACTCGCTCGAGAGATGCTTTAAAATGCATGAAATGGGGAAAAAATATGTTCTTTAATGAGCAGAGAAATAAAACCACTGGTCCTGCAAAACCTGTAGTATATGAAGAGCTTTGTATCTGCAAGTCATTTGTCAGGATAGTGCTCATGTCTTTGTGCAGAATCAGCCTGCAGAGCAGAGGCACTAATGAAAATAATGCTGTGTGTCTGTACAGGAGGAAGCTGTGCATGGTAAAGGTGCAGGTTGCTCTTATCATGACAAAATGTTCATGACTGAGTTCATCTTACTTGAGACATTTTAGAATGATAAATGCAATAGTAGAAAGGGTAACAGAAATGGCAAAAGTAGTGTAAGAGCTTCAAAAGTGCACCTGAATGAAGAAGGGTATTTAGGATCATTAAGAGAATAGCCTCTTTCTAGGGGTGGGTGGGTTGTTTTTTAGAAACAACAAACATTTCTGCAATAAGAAAACGCTGTTGTGTTGAGATGCAGTATCATTCCTAGGAGTTTAAGAGTAATGAGCTTGATTGGGAAAGAAAACCCTGCACATGCAGAAGGGAGAGAAAGTGACAGAGAAAAGCATCTCAGCCATATCTTTCCAGTGCTGCGTGGGTGAGCTTTCAAGGGTCTGGCAGCCCTCGAGCCAGTAGCAGAATAGCTGGGAAGGATGTTCCCTGGAAAGATTACTTTTCATTAAATTTCTCCTGTGACTCACTCGCAACATGTCAGCATTTCTGCCATATTTGTTGCACAGAATTGCTGCAGTTGCAGAACACAGTGGCTGTGGGTGATCCCAGCCCATGGGTTGGACTGGAGTGATTCAGTAAGTCTCCTGATATTCAGCCCTTGTTTGGAAGGCAGTTCTTGCCAAGAGATTATGGAGTGTGACTAAGCACAAAAACTGCAGCTCTGTACCTGGAAGTGATCTCTTTTATGGAGTCCTAGAGATATGTAAGCTTTGTGTGGAACAAGTGGATGTGCCCAGGAAGGGGAGGCCTAATGCAGATGTGGTTAAAGTCAGTCTGGCTGGTCAAGGCAGTGTTTTAAGGCTTGTAACATTTAACATTATAACAAAGTCTTGTAACACTGTTTTCTAAGTCACGACAATGGTGAAAGTTCACAATTTTTGATCTTTTTCTCCCCTGCTTAAAAAAATGAAAGAAAAAACATAATTTCAGTATTCATCTGATGTAAGTTTATTCTTTTCAAACCTACTGAGCATGAGATGGGAAATCTCAGCCTTGCTTTGTTCTGTCAACTTTGCAGCTCTCCAGCTTGCCTGCTGTGTGATAGGACTGAATGAAGTCCTTTACTAAAGGAAGGGGTTATTAGGCATACTGTACCCTACTGATAATGGAAGGAGGTGTTTCATCAGCCTTTTTTCCTCTCTTTTTCAATATTTCTCCACTTTCCTCCATCCAGTTTTATCTGTTCTCCTGTTTTTTCCTTCTCCATCTCACATTGAGCTTCTTTTCAGTGTGCCATTTCTTTCTAATACCCTTTCCATAGACTTTCTTTATAAAACATCTTATACTCTTTCCTCCCTCTTGCTCAGTGCCATTACTTGCTACTATTGAATTACAAGGAGTATCTACAAGTACTTGTAGGAATAGTGTTCCTTGCAGATTAAAAGACACGTTTGAAGGAGCAGCCTGAAGGAAAGAGGTGTTAAAGAGCTGACATGACGTGTTCTGCATATTTTTGAGCTTGACTGTGTATGTGGAATGTGTTCTGAAATCTTCCATCACATGGAAGATAGGATACACAAGTTCCAAACACGTATGGAAAAACAATTACTCATAAGCACCACAAAAGTGGTGCAATAGGAAGAGTAATATTTAAAATGAGAGCAGTGAAAAAAAGGGCAACTAAAAGAGAAGACAACAGAAAAAAAGGGTGTGATAGTGGGCCTAAAAATTTTAGATTCAGGATTGAGAACTAGAGAAGACTTCAATGTGAAAATGAGAAGTATGGATGAAAGGAGCTGTACTGGGAAATCAAGTATAGATTCTTGGCTCATTCTCAGTTATTAAATTTTTCACTTTCTATCCAGTCCGGCCCAGTGAAAATGCACTGGGATTGCATCTGTCCAAGTGGCCATCTTGACTCCTGTGCTCAGAAGTCTGTGAGCCCTAAGCCCAGTGGACTTTACACTGACAAGCAGTTCAGTAATTCCAGGTTTATGCCACAGTGTGCAACCAGTGTGTTGCTACAACCCCTGTGGTGCTGCACCTCATGGCTGCTGCTTGAGTTGTGAGTGAGGATGCTCTGCTGGCGCAGCTGCAGATTATCATCTTGTTTTGGAGATCAAGGCCAGGAATTACATGATATATTAGATTATATTTTCAGCATCCATAAATATAAACATTTCTATATCAAAATCCTTCACTGTATGTTTGGGTTTTTCAGATCCAATCAGCTATTTTCACAATCTTGTTCATCATTCAAGTACAGTTTCCAGTAATATTCTACATCTGCCTTGATTCCTCTCATTTCTTAAAGCAAAGGTGGCTGCTGACAAGCAATTTTATACCAGTTTAGTGTAACAAACACCCTTGATCTATAAATCAAGGCAGCCTCTTAAACCTCTCCTGGCAACAGAAACAGACCTTGATTACAGTGAGATAAAATGAGGAAAGCTAATTTCTGTGGTACCATAATATTGCCCACTTTTTTTTAATTGAAATATGTGCTCTGCAAAAATATATTATAAAAAAAGCAAAATGGATATAGATCAGATTGTCTTTGAAATCTTCTGAGGATTAATAGCATTACTTAGGAGCCACACTGATAACTGTAACCTCACTAAGCTCCTCCTGGCCAGTATGAATTTTAGTCAAAGGGAAATTATAAGGACGTTTTACATGGAGTAGATACAGTCCCTTTGTTTCTATTGACAAATAAATGTGTTTGTATGTATCTAACAGCAGATATCTGATTAGGTATGCACGTGCACACATGCTCACTGGACATGTTAAGAACAGATTAGTCGGATATATACATTTTGGATGCATCTGTTAAACTACAGTTATTCACAGCCTTGCAGGATGTAAAACTCAGTATTACAAAATTGTATTAGTGATTTTCAAACTGGCTTGATCATCTTTCTGTTAATTAGAGTCTGATTCAAACCCTTCTTTTTGGTTTTTCTGTCTTGTAAAAATGGGGAATGAATTTTGCCCACCCCGTGGGATCCTTCCTTGGCTGCAAACACAGCAAAATGGCACAAGGAAAGGGACCTCAGGGGAATTACAGCTGTGGTGCCCCATTGACCTGGTTTGGTGAAGCCAAGAGAAGGCAACATACAGCTCAGGAAGGAGCCTGTGCTGGAGCAGCTGATCAGTGATTCAGAGGACTCCTCTGCTTCCCTTCACTCTGCAGAAAACACAGGACTAACCTTGTAGCTCCAGTGCCTACATTAGACAACATAAATTACCATCATCCTGCTTATCTACATGAAACTTCCCTAATGCTCCCTGAATTATATTAGGGATTTGTTAAGTTAAGCACGTTTGAGATTTTGAGGTTTTTAGATAATAAGGGATATATAAATGCAAATTAGATAGTAAATATAGGAGAAAGTCATGAAAGGAGGGTTTCATTGTGAATTAACTGCTAGATAAATTCTCTTTTTAGCGATCTCTGTGTAAACGGTAGTGACTGTTCCCTCCAAGGAGAGACTCTTTGCAGTGCTTAAGCAGGTACCCGTTTCTCAGTGCTGTCATACAGGGAGAGCTCAAACGTATTTAGATCCTCACTCCAAAGATTAACACATTGTGAGTAATGACAGATTGCAAACCAGGGAGATGGACTGAAAGGGGAGAAATGCCATCATGTGTTCAGTGTGTGTGTGGCTTCCCAATTAATGCATAGACTCTCCTCTTAATGCAATCTTTACCTCTAGAGCCACATAAACCATTCTGCCTCACACTGTTGAATTTTTCACTCCTGTTTATTGTCAGTGCCAAGAATGATGACTTGAAAACAAATGTTCCCTTTCTTTCAGTCACTCTCCTTTCCCATTTTCCAATTTGGAAATTACATTTTTAATTTTCTTCTGTGTTTATTATTCCAGCATTCCTGTTTCCTGGGATTATCTAGATGCCTTATCTCCCCTAATCTGTCCCATCTGTTGTGGGAGACTGGGAAAGCTCCATCACTGATAACTTCTTGCAACAAAGTTCAGATTAACAGCTATAGTTTCACAGTTTGACATCCTTTGTTATGTTGATACTTAGAGTAATGAAACACATTTTCTGTTTCTGCACTGAGTTTTCTGCTATATTCTGGCAGGCAATTCTTGCTCATGCAGACAAGATGTACTAGGTTCCTTCCTGCCCTAATTATGTAATTACTGTATATCCACCATCACTTCATTGTTGTAGAGTTGTGTAAGTACATTTACTGACTAATCAAGATCCTCTAGTGTTTTAAACTCCTGTTTTTTCTTTGATTTTTATCTTTTGCTGTGGGGCAGCATCCCAACATTTTTAATTTTTTTACACATAGAGTACAGGAGCTTCACAACGATCACCTTCACTGGGGTGCTGCTGTTGTCAGTGCTCATCTAGTCAGCCCTTCCCTGGCCTATTCCCGTCAGATTCACCCACAGTTTGTTGTATCATAAAAAAATGTTACTTTCTAGCTCACAAAAGAACAGAGAATTGCTGTATTTCGAGTGGATAGCATACTGTGAAAAAATTGTCAACATTTTGTGCTGGTTTGTTGAGTTCATTGTCTGCCTCACTTGCAGGTGATGTTGTTCAGTATGCAGAGGGCCCTTAGGAAGGTCCTTCCTGTGGGGGCTTGCTGGTTGTTTTCCTGGTATGGCAAATGGCTTTGCTCAGCAGTGAAGGCAGTGTTCCCCAGCAACTTCTGTGATGGCTTTTCAGGTCAAGGCTTCTTTTTCTCCCTCAGATTGCTGGGCAGAGTTATTGTCTGATGCACAAGCCTGTGACAATGTGGAATATATTAATATATATATTGTGTGTTATTCACATTATGTGAACAGTAACAACTTGCTCTACATTTTATGTGAAAAGCTGCCTTCAGAGCAGTAATTAATCCCACTCCATCTTTGCCTTGCTAGATTTACATTTTCCTGTGGAACTAGCTCAGATAAGATCATCTGTACTATCCTGTGCTCTGTGCAATGCACTGTTACTGTGATATATGAACCACAAGCTGCTCTTTTTTAATACTCCAGTTTCCTGTTAGTAGACACAGGACTGTTCAATATTCCTCAGCTGGCCCTCTCAATCCCACTTGCAGCTCCTAATGCTCCTCCTGCTCCACCTGTTGCTCTCACTTGAGTCCTTCATACACAAAACTTAATGTCATTTCCCTAAGAGTGCACGTGCAGCCCTGGGTCATTAGTTACTACAAGTGTGGCTCTTGAGACACCAGCAATCAGGGGAGCCTTCCCACAGCACAGACTGTATTGTTCCTGTCAGGCTTCCCATCACAGTTCCAGGGGGAAAGAAAGCAATATCCAGCAGCCATTACACATTTTGTATTTCTTACTTGTTTCACATAATAGCTTTCAAAAATGTTTCAGACACTTAGCAGCTTCCATTTCAGTTCTGGCTGTCTTTAATATGCAGTTAGATACAGGCTTTTGGGCCATTCTTTGTCTCCTGAGCATGTTAATTGGTAAAGAAGCAAAATTTCTTACCTATCCTTTAAGTGCCTCTTAGCCAACTTTTAACCCACAATTTAATCATGTCTCCCCTCTTTCTTTTTCATCGTGTATGTTGCACTTCCCTCTTTGTTTGATGCAGAATAAGATGTTGGAAGACACACCAAAATGGTGTCCTTGACCTCCCGGTGACTCCTTAATTCCACTGAAACAGATTACTTGTTGTTGGGTTTCAGTTTTACTTACTGTTATCCACAAGTAAAAAAACTAGGATTCAATTTCTTGGGAGTGACATTTGAGGATTATTTCTGTGGAGTTATGTTCAGCTATGGCATTGATCCATAGCAGTTCATACTGCATGTTGTAATGTTAATATTTGGGATCACTCTGTGGCCTGAATTTAAAATAGCCCTTTCTGGGGACTCCAAACTGAGCTAGAATGTGGTGGCTCACTCTTTGCTTTACCTACTCTGTAGGCATTTCTTTTCCAATGTTTTTTCTTCAGTGATTTTCTGTCCCTGGCCTGTGCTTTCTCAGGATGTTCAGTCAGAGGCACCAGATGGTCCTGGTGCATCAGTGAAGCTCCTCTGCCTTGTTCACAGGGCTCAGATCAGCCTGAGGTTTCCCTGGATCTTATCCCATCAGATGAAGCAGTTTCTCTTCTCTCCTGCCAGAAGTCAGGCTTTCCCAGTTTCCACTTTTCCCTTGCTCTTCCTGAATTTGTAGTTTTTCATTGCCAAACTCTCTTGGCAACTCAAGGGGAAGTGCAGTTGAACAGTCTCTTTTTTTGGTGACAAAGGCAGGCCCTATTACATGGTTTGGTTTCATCTCTGTCACCACTTAGCAGGAGAAACCAGTTTCCAGGGTGCTGTTGACCACTGCAGCTAGTACCTCCTGCCATGGAGGGACATCTGTCCATTCTGTCTTCCCAGATAACAGTAAGGGGGATGTCAGACACACATGAGGTGCCCAGGGGGCAAGTAATGTGAATAATGAAAAGCTGCTGGAAGAAGATGACTTGAATCAACAGCTCTTCAATGGCAGTGATTTCTCCTGGTTTTGATATTTTTATATAGAATAATTCATCAGGCTTTTTTTTTTAATTAGCATTTGGAGATTTAAGTTTTAGTTATTTTACCATAAATTGCTGATTAAAAGCATTAACTTCCAGGCTGGTATCTGTCTTTTTAATATACTGAACTTTGATATTTGTTGTTTTAGGCTGCTATACTTTAAAAACCTCCAACACGTTAGATCAATTTTTTAGAATAGTTGAGTATTTGGGCTTATTTGGGCTGACAATTTGATTTCTTAACACCATAAATTTAGAGAGCATGGTGTATAGTTCACCATGTAGATCATTATGTGGCCAGAAGTGCTTCATTTGCCTAATGAGTCGATTGTACAGTAGAAGCTTTCACAGTTCCTAAAGAGATGAAGGTAAAAAATTCAAACACCACCATCATCCTTGAAGTCTTCAGTGAGTTATGCCCTTTTGAAAGTGTTATGTATAATGATATCCAGATGTCTACATGTACTGTTATCCCATATATCTTGCTGGATTTTAAATATTCACCCTTTTTATAATTTGAAATTCCTCTGGTGCCAGAAACAGCAGACAGTCGCCCCATTCTGCATTTCTGAAAGGTTTTGTTTAATTTTACTTAGTGGCTGAAATCAAGTCATCCTATTTTTTTCCTTTTTTTTTTTTTTTTTTTCCTTTTTGGCATTCCTCTTTACTGTGCCACTGATAGATATCATCAGTGACTTTGAAGAAAATCGCTGTTACCTTAGGTTGATTTTCTGTGCCAGTGATTCTTTCAGCTTCCTTTCTTGAAAATAGTGACAGTCACAGCTTTAGAGACAGACCAAGTTTTGGTATGAAGGTAGCATTTCACTGCCTTGTGGATTTTTTGGGTCTCAGTCTCTACACATACACCAAAGTGTAAAATGTTCTGCAGATCATTTATTAAAGTTTAATGCTGCTGCTAACTAGCAATGCAGGAGTATTGTTATCCTGGGAATATTTCATCCTTTTCACCTTTTCCTGGTTTTGTGTGGATCTGTGCAAATGTGATGAGTAACAACTCAAGTGGGATGCTCTAATTGCATTTCCTCAGGCTTTGCAGTTTCAAGACTTTCATCTTTCCACATTGCTGCACTGTTTAATTCAGTTGAATTAAGTGATGAGTCTTAAAGTGAATTTTTATGAATTAAAGGGGCCATGGTACAATGTAACTGAAGAGTCCTTCAAGGGCAAAAGGTGCAAAACTGAGGTAATAAGACTCATCTCATCTGAATTTAGGTGTCTACAAGAGATCTGAGCAAGTCTCAGGTCCTTCGAGGGGAGGAAGAGGTGCTAGGAGGCAGTTCACCCAACCTGTTTTTTATGCCTGCTTTGTGATTAACACAGGGGTCATAGACATTCCAATAGGACCTACAGCAGCAGATTAAAAATGATACTGAGTGTGAGGATTTCAAATGGTGTCAGCAAAACCAGCCTAAATCTCTCTAATTAAAGAGACAGGCATTACATTTCCTAAGGAAAGGATGAATTGAGATTAACTCTTGTGACAGGTGTGAAGCTTTCCTGACACACATGAAAACAAATATTGCTGTACTTAATTTTTTGTCTGCAAAACAGATCCCTTTAGAGGAAGTTTGGATTAGCTGTCAAAGAAGATTTTTTAATGGCTCTTTAAAGCAGAAATGTCATTTATCTTGGCTATTTATTTATCTCTAAAATAGTAGCACTAAATTGCAGTACTTTCAAGCTTTTCCATAAACCCCACTAGATCTTGTACAAGGGCTCTCTGGTCCCAGCAATTCTCTCCTAAAAGTTAAGAATAAATGTCTTACACGTGCTTTTCATTCATTCAGGACTGTTGTTCAGAAAAAAATAGAAGTTTAAAAGAGAAATTCAGACCGTAATCATGATCTTAAATTAAAGCCAACTCTCTTTTAAAGGATGAAATCTGGTATTTTAGTAACCATTCGTGTCCAGAAACAAGAAATGAATTTTACCTTGTGTATCATCAGCTGAAATTGTTTTCTTTTATAAGACTTACTATGAGAAGAATTATTCTGCACAAAAAGTCTCCTGGGGATATTGATACATTTCCTCACAGAGAGACACCTGTGCCACAGATGTGTGTCCTATTTGTTCAGATAGGATGGAGCAGCTACATGTTTTTATCAGTCAGGTATCTCATGACCTTTCAAAAATTACTGAGATTTTGAATCAAAAATTTGAAGAGTAATTGTTGAACTAAGAGAGAGTGGGTTTCATTGTCAAGAAGGAAGGCAGGTTGTATTTCATCTGACCTTTTGCTTGCGTGAACAACTTAAAACTAGATATACGTTCAAGTTTTGCTTTTTAATGCAGTAAGAACAAAAGTTGAATTTCTGTTGCTCAGTGTCTGCTTAACCTCGAAACTGGTTGAAGAAGCTTTTACTCAGAAAAAAAAAAAGCAGCTCAAAACACATTGATTGCCTTTGCTGCTCATCCATGGAAAGCGAGATGGCATCACTTTACTGACAAAGCCAAGGTAAAAGCACAGTATAGCAGTAGAATGTGGCTTGTCCTTCAGAACCTCGATCCCAGTTTGCCTTCATTTTCCAAGCAGAGTCAGTGCATCCCTGGGAATAGCTGTCAGTGGGATGCTGGGCACACACTCAGTGGTACATTGGACAGCGCTGGGCCCCGCCGTGGGTGTGTCCCTGCTCTGCTCAGGGCCCTGCAAGGGCACAAATCCAGCTCATCATCCTTTTTCTCCTGAAGACAAACGTTAACTGGTCCCCTGAGCAGAGTTTCACGGGCTGATCCATCAGCCCAGCTCACAGCTGATGGGAAATGACAAGGTGTAACAGGGGAGGGAAGTGTTTTGTAGCTGGGTGATTGCAGGTGAAGCCTGCTGGGCACTCGAGCTTTTAGGGACACTGACTGTGCTTTCAATCCCCTGGGAACAGCTTCACAGACAGCAGAGACACAAAAACAAGAGGAACCTTAAAGTAGTGCTTATGACTTAAAAAAATCTTACACGGTAGACAGACCCTGTCTTTTAGCTCTGAAATTTATTCTGAAACCATTTCACAGAAAGGAAAAAACTCTTTCTGTTGACCTTCCCCACTTGCCTTCATCCTTTACAAACTGCCCTTGGGATTTTGAGGACTTTTTGCAGACTCGCTAAACTATACTTTTCTCCAAGAACATGCTTCCAGAGACCGGGTTGGATTGTGTTTGTGTTCTACTACTCTCGGCCACTTCCAAACTGGGAACTGTTTGAAGTTCCTGCCACTTGGCCATGGGACTTTGGGCAGATTGTTGGGGGTTTTTTTGCTTTTGGCTTACTCTTCATTATAACCCTAAAAGCACATCTGATGTGGTCAAGAGAGCAGTTCTGAACAGAGCTGGCATCGAGCTTGACAGCTCTGGAGCACTTACTGCTTGACTTAGGAATTGGTGAAGAGCTGTTTGGCTGCAGAATGATTTACAGGGTGATGCCATGGAATATATGCCCAAGAAAAGGTTTGGGGTACCATAAATTTTTTTGCTCCTATGACTTAATTTAGACATTCTATGTGGCACTTTAAAATAAAGAATTCTCAAGTGCACCATTATGGAAACAGAGTTTCTCTTGGCCTTTGCCCAGCATTACACTAAGTGATCACTTTTAAGGACATCTATTGTAGTTATTGCTTATAAAAAGAAGCTCAGCCATAATAAATAGGTTGTGTACGCTTTCAACAAAACTTTAAATATTTATGCTTTCTAATTTATGGTGTATGCTCCCTTCTTAAATAAAGAGCTATCCGAATATTATCCATCTAACTCCTCCAGAAAAACAAACCAGAGCACTAACGCAAACAAAACTGTTCAATCGTATTACTATTCTTAGTTTACCCCAGTTCCATACTAAGAGATTTCTCCCTTTTGCTTAGTGATTGTCTCAAACCACAACTGAATGGTGAAACTAATGATGTTTTCTAACATGCTCTGTGCCTCTGAGAGTATGTGATTCAAGTGTGATGTCTAGTGCCCATCAAAAGTAACCTCAAGTGACTATTGCTGTCTTTATTCTCAACTCAAGTATAGCAGAACACAGCAGAGACAATCAGAACTCCAGTTTTGAATCCTGAAACAGGTGGGGCTATAAGGATAAAAGGTTTTGTCTGCATCATGTCTACAGCCAACAGCCTCCCACAGCTTTGTTAAAGTTCATTAGAAAGAATTCAAGTGTGTGACTTTAGCTTTGACATTATTTGCTACAAATCCCTGGGACAAAACTGAAATATTTTAAAGTAATGATTCCTCTCCTTTATAATTTTTTATCTAACCTATTTCCCTTGCTTTCTCTATGACTAAAATTTAAATATTCTGTTACTACAGAATATGAAAAGAACATAAGGAGTGTGCATCTGCTGGGGAAGCACAACAGACAGTTGTCTTTCTCCTCTGTGTCCCCTGCACTGAGGCACCACAGGGGCAGATGTTGGTGGCTGCTCACAACTGCAGGGAGGGAGTATTTGAGCTTCACTCCTCATTTCTTCATACAGTCCAGGATTTCTTTTCCATGGTGCTAGGTAACACCTTCACGTGTCTGTGAGTCCCTGACTGCAGTATCTTGTCAAGGGGTGGCAGAACCTCCCAAAAGCTGTTCTGCTGTGCTTGGCCAGTGACAGACGTGGCTGTTGTTCCCTGTCACTGTGTCAGCACAGCCCATGTTCAAACACTCTGTTTGAACGATCTAAAGAGCAAGCAAGGATGAGTTTCACTCAATTTATCTGTTGTCTTTTGAAGACAGACTTTCCCCAGAAAAACCTTTTTTCTTCAAAGTATTGCTAATGTAACCATAACAACTTGTGTTTTCTGTGAAAGGTAATTAATTTTTAAGTTGAGCCAAAGAGGAGAAAGTATCAGTGGACTTGACAGCAGAAGCAGGATCAGGGGATGTAACTTCTGAAGAAACATCTCTGTTGACTTTGTTCTCATTTAAGGAGACTCTCTTCAATTATGTTTGGGTTTTGTGGCATCCTGCTTAAAAACTCCAGAGCAAATCAAGAGCAAACAAGTGTCACAGACAGCTTGGCCTCTTGCCCACACAACAGCAAATTAAACAGACACTTTTCCCTTTCCACAGACTTTTAAGTCAAAAAATAATCAGGTCCAGCAAAGGATGGAGATGCTCTCTGCTAAGCATCCCAGGGAGAGCCTGTTGTGATTCACTTAGCAAGTGCTGTCAGGGCTGGGTTGTGTCTGTTAAGCCACAGGATACTGGAAGTTTTAATCCAATGCAGTAAAGCTTTAATTCATGCTATATTCTCATATATGGTGTCCAGCAACTGGAAAAATAATACTGTGTGCTTGTACCGGCAGTGCTGTTACACGGAGGTCAGGGCATCTCCTGGTTTTTTGGGCAGACTCTGTCTCTGCAAAGCTGTGGGAGCTTTGCTGTGGGTTGGGGGCAATAAGAGCTCTTAAATTTGTAATGGAGTCACTGGCCAAGCCAGGCCCTGCTGTGTATTTGGTGCCTGTAATTGAAGATGTTCTGTATGAAAAGGTTTCTGTGGAACAGGAGCTGTGGAATCACCACATCACCAGAAGGACAGAGTGACAGGATTTAGACTTGTGCCATGAGGATCAGCTTTTTCCAGAGTCTCAGGCTGATGTACTGCTGAGGACAGGGGCATTCTATCTTGTATAAAGGGTTAGTCATAATAGTTGCATTACAGTTCATACAAATACTTAGTAAGTATTCTTAAAACAAGCTATTGTTTTATGGACAGTAAAAGCTCCAATTTACTCATGAAAATTTGAATGAAAGTCTATGTTTGGCTTTCTTTGATTTAAAAGGATAAAAGAATTTCTCTGATTTTTCGCTTTAAAAAGAGGTGCTTGGTATTTTTTTCCAAAATTATTGTGCTTTCCTCAATAATTACATAAATGCTATTTTTGCTACTTCTTTTGAATTATTTTCTCTCTCCAAACTTAAGTAACAGAACTTTAGGACATATCAATTTCCTGAGTAAATCTTACCTATGCCAATTATTTTCACTTACTCTGTTTCCTATAATCACCAAATTAGCACTGTCTACATTATGACACAACTGCTTCTTCCTGTGCTTGGCTTTCCTTTCTCATTTCTCCCCAAATAAATAATATGTGATAGGGTGATTTCCAGCCAGCATCTGTCACCTCCTCAGTGTAAAATATAATATTAAACTTGTTTCTCTGCAGGATATTTGGGTTCTGCTTTCTCACAGTGTGAAGGACTTGTGTTTTACAAATCCTTCTGCTTGCATTTAGAAGAGTTAATGAGTTGTATGTGCTTACATTCATGCACCACGCTGACTCCTGAGGGTCTGGTCCTGAACTTTCACAAGAGGAGCTGTTGAACAATTGAGACTTTTAACAGTTTGTCTTCATTCATAGGTGCCAAGCCCTTGAAAAACTTCTCAAAACTGAGTAGATTCAAAGTGGGATTGGAGACCACTTCAAAAATTAAATGTTTTCAACACTGAAATTCTTGTTGACCAGTACTTTCACAGGAATTTTAACTTTATTAACACTGGAACTGCAGGACTAAAGCCAGTCTTTAAGTACTAGAGATCAGGAGGATCAGGAAGGCCTGCTTGAAGGTGGGAATTACCTGCATCTGCTCTAGAACTCTTTTGCCTTTCTGCAGGTACTAGCCAAGGGCAGAGGCAGAGTGCAGGTCTTAGTCCTGGGTCTGATTCACTCTGGCAATCATGCACTCCTAAAGCCCAGAGCAGTTTGGGGAATCTGACCTACAATGACCAAATGTCACTTCCAGTATTCTCACGCACCTTGACATTGTAGTCGAAGCAGAAATGATGTTGTCCCACTTATCCTGTAAAGATATCTGTGAGACTCTGAGCATCTCCCCATGACTTTCCCTATATTTGATTAGGAACCCCACATGAATTTTGTCTGTATCATGCCTTTACCCTTCTTTTCTAGAGCTGGCATGTTACTGCCATCATTACTTTTTTATGTAGTGCCAGCATGAGAGTGTTTGGCTCTTCATTAGTTGTCCATATGTAAACCAATAACTTGTAATTACTTTTGAGAGTGCCTTTAGGACATGAGGAAATGACACTTAAGCATTCATACGCCCTGTTGGGGAAGGAAGTCAGAGGCATCATGCTACTGCCCTGCTGGAACAGATGTATCTGGTGTGCAAAATGTACATGCCACATGTGGGGGAACTCTGAAACAAAATTAAAATTTTAATCAAAGTCTCCATGCATTTCCAAAGTATTAAAGAGCAGATTGTGAGGCGTGTAAGTAGGTCACACGTTGTGTTGAGCGATTGTGCTTTGTCCTTTGCCATCTGGCAACATGAATCAACGTCAGCTGGATGCAAATATAACTCTGCAAAGGTGACCTTGGGAACAGGATCCACTGAGCAGAGTCTACAGGAGGGTTACCTGCAATCACAAGAATCCTCTCAGGGAAAACCCAAAAGTAAGGGCTTCTTGATGCTGGGAAATCTCAGGGCCACCACTGCCACTTGGGTAGTCAGCTGTTGGTCGGTAGCAGCCACATGGAGTTTCGAATCATGGGACTACTTTGATCACTCCAGCATTTCAGTGAATGGCCAAGAATTCATTGAAATTCAGGGTATGTATAAATGAGAAGGAAGATGCCAAAAAATCACTACTGATTCATTATGGTCAATTGCTGCTAAAAGGAGAGATTCCAGATATTACCCAATGATCTGTTTTTGAGGAAACACAGCTTTTGAAGCACTCTGTTTTTAAAAGTCTCTGAAGTTTAACCCAGCAAATAGAGGATATTTGTAGCTCAGCTGAAATGACACTATTAAGATAAATTGAGCTGGGAGTTTTAAATATGTGGGTCTGAAACAAAAAATCAGTAGAAAATTCCAAAAGGAAAATGATATATAGTAACACTTCCCTTTGTTCTTTCCAACTCAAAACATTTCAGCATTTTTTCATTTATTATTTGCTGGAGTGCATAGTTACCTTGCCTTTTGCTGCCTTACTTTAGGTGTCAATGTTTGAAATCTTTGGCCTAAGCATCTTTCAGAGTGACAGAATTAGAATCCAGTTCTGATGGTTCCCAGTCCTGTTTTGAAACCACTAATCCCACAGAGGAGTTTTGTGGTCTATTCAAGTTTTCCTAGTTGACTGCATTAACAATGAAGTCACAGTTTCCCTTGTATGGAAAACAAAAAAGGGTAGAGGCAGATTTATGGATTTCCAGGTTCCCTGCTATCTACAAAATGGATTTAACATAGGCCAAACCTACAGCAAGGAGCTTCACTGGTACATTGTCCTGAACAGAAGCAGCATTTTAATTCTCACATGAAGGGAACACTGTGAAGGATGGAAGCCATCAGGTTTCCTCAGCCTGCCTTCCTCACGTTATGACTCATGTGGTTAAAAACGACACTACAGAATGAGAATACAATGCTCTTGTCTGCACACAAACATGCTAATTTAAAATGTGTGTTCACATACTGGGACTAATTGTCTTCAAAATTCAGAGTCATTTGGTTTCTCCAGTTACAGCCAGGCCCTATTGGAGTTTACAGCTTCTTTTATAATCATTGTTATTACCATTATTATTTCTGAAAGCGTTTTATGGGAACATAGAAACTACTCTTCTTGCACAGTAAATGTATCAACCCACATTTATTTCTGTTTCTCTAGTATTAAAGCAAAGAAAATTGCTGCTTAAAAGTGTGTGAGGAGCTGTTGGAAGACAGTCAGAATGTGAGCAGGAGTTAGCCAGATGTTTATGCCTGCTCATTAGATGGGAAATATATTCCTGTATATTTTCAATATATGAGGAGAAAAATCATGTTTACTACTAAAGCTGTTAAGAAGTATGTTCATCCAAATTCCTGTGTCTCAGACAAAGTTTGCAAAACTCATAGCATGTGTCCATGATATATGGGGCAAGTATAACATCTAATTTTGCTTTAAGCTTGTTTTCTTTTTTCTTTATTTTACATAAGTATTTTAAATTGACCTGCAACTCTGGGCTACCTTGGGTATATCTAGATTTGTGATCAGCGTACAGCCTAAGTTATTTTTGGATGTGCATCCACAAAGTGTGTGATTATTCACTTGGTATAAATGCACTAGGGAAATAAGTTATTTCAGTGCTTTTTAGTGGTTTGCAATCATCTTCTTTTACTTTACTGGATTTAAATATTTTTCCAGTTGTCATGCACTATTCTGTTGGATGAGCCTGTTTCTGATTGATCACCAAGTCAGACACAGCAATGTGATGTCCAGGTTCCAATTCATGGATCTGCTTTAATTTCAAAGATACCATTTGCAAGACATATCCTAACTTCCTGAAGGATTTCACTGGATCCAAAACAAAATTGCAGTCCCTCCTGGAACTGTGAATTCCTACTCTGATATCCAGAGATCACAGTCTGAATGGCAGATGTTTGAATCCATGCAGCAGCAGGCATTTCCTAGGATATTAACTGGATTCTTGCACGAATTCATGAAGTTGGATCACTGCAGAGGCTCCTGTTACAGATTCATATTCAGAGCAGAACTTCAAACTCATTAAAGCCCATGGTTTGAAGTGCCAACTTCCATGTAAGCGCTTGCTTCGAGCGCTGCCTAACAGAAACCAAAGGGAGCAGTAATTCCCTAATAATGTTATAGACTTTGGGAGCAAATGTAATTGTTTCCCAATGAGGCAAAAATGAGCAGACTTCAGAATGCCAGACAATGTCTGTAACACCTGGAGATTGGAGATGGGGAACATTTCTGATCATATTTGTGTAGGTGTATTCTCAGTCATTTCTCAGAATCTATTCATTGTGTGGGGTTTAGATAATACTATTTACAAACCAATTGAATCTAACTTTTTCTTTTAATTAAGAAAGTTAATTGAAAAATGTCCTTAGAAATTAGGTTTCTCCCTTGACATGTTGTAAATAAATAAGTTATGTTGGAAAACAAGATGAAGATTAAAAAAGGGCTGTTTCAAGGCTCCAACAAGCAGGAACACCTTAGTTCTCTAAACAACAAAAGCGCATTTCATCCTCTAAGTATCAACACAGGCATTAATATTTATATTCATTTTATCATTATTAATCTGATTGCATTCTTTTAATAAGAAATGCAGATAGACTAAGTGCTGCTGCAAATATTTGCTTGCATTTATATCACTTGCTATTACTCCTGCATTTTGTCAGTGGTTAGAGGTGCTGAGCAGCCTCAGCACTGGCCCAGGCAGCTCCCCAGGGCTACACCAGCCTCAGCTTTCTGCCCTGCTGCTCCCTGCAGTCAGTCAAGTGAGCCAAAGGAACCCCAACTTTCTTCCTTTTCTGTGGTTCTGCCTGTTAATGTAAATTCCAGTTGGCAGCAGATTACATTAATGCACTTAATTAATTTAAGCTGCAGCAACTAACAAGCAGATGCAGAATCTGCCCAGCCATGCCTGCAAGAATGGCATCATCTTTGGGAGAGGAAAGGAGGATTGCTAGGGATGCAGTCTGCTTTAGCTCCACCAATTTCATTTATCCATAAGTTTAAATGGAAATGGTGGAAAGGCAGTTCAGGCTGCAGTGATTGATTAACTCGCCCCAAGATGAGCCTAGGCACATTTTAGCCTTTTGCAGTGGGAACAAGGCAAAGATTTCTGAAGGAGAAAAAAAAGTTGATTCACTAGTAAACGAAAGTAATACACAGTCTTGCTGGAATTGCATCTTCTTTCAGGTTATGAGCACTAGTGAAAGGAGACGAGGATTGCACAATCCTTCTCCTTCTCCTCTGGAGGTTGAGTGTCACAATGGAGTCCAGTGAGTGCTGTTTTCCTGGTAACTCTGCAGTTCAGATGAAGGCTCAAATCTCAGGAACACGAGTGCTCGGGAGCAACGTGCTGAAAGCACTGGGTGGACTCTTCCTTAATTCAAGACCACTTCAATATGTCCTTTTTTCTTAGCTTTTCCCAAGCTCGTGTGCCTTCTGACTGAACTCTGTTCCACAAGTGAAAGAATTGGTCTGTATCTACCCAGCACAATCAGTTGAAAATATTTTTGTATAGACCTGACAACAGAAGTGTGGGTGGATAAGGTTAAACCCAGATGCCACCTGCAGATATCCCTTGGCACACCACGGGAGTATTATTCCCTTCAAGGCCGGAAAGGGCTGGAATTGAGACAGAAAGGATGGGTGTGGTCCTCAAATTTAATGTGCCAAGAAAGAGTTTCCAGTCCATGTGCTCCTGGTACCTCAGGCTGGAGATAAATGCACAGTTAAGCCATTCTTAGTATTGAGAAGACAAATCTCAGTCAGTGTCTCCTGTTTTCCCCTCATCACCTGACCTCTCTCTGGCCAATCTGTCATTGCTTGGAGGAGTTGTTTTTGTAAACCTCAGAATTAGGTGGTAAATCTAGACAGAGTCCACCAGCTGAGTCAATAGCACACTGGGTCTGAGGCTAATTTTTCAGGGTTATATGCTGTTTGAACAGGAAATCCGTGATTTTAATTAGCAATAAATAGGAAATAGGCTGCTGTGAATTGATCTTAAACAGGTACTGCTGTACTAAATTACTACAAAATAAGCAGGATTTTCCATTCAGCAAATTGATATTAAGACATCTTGAGTTTATTAGCAGTAGCTACATTATCTGTCTGAGGCCAACTTTGATTTCAGAAAGGAGTGGAGCTGAAAATCTGTTCTTAGACACAAACAAATGAGTTTATTATAGATACAAAGAATCAGGACAGAAGGGACTTCCCCCATGTAGTCATTTGAAGAACTAATTGTCATGTATTCTGTCTCGTAAAGTAAATGGAACTAATAACATTTGTAAAAAAAAAAACCCAACATTTTTTGATTGTTTATTTCACAGTCATTTAATGTTTAATGAAATTCTGGGAGATGACATTTTCTTGATGTGTTTGTGCAGAAGATCCTTTCATCTGACACTTCATTAGTGAAAGGATTTGGATTTTGAATGTTCTTAGGAAATAAATCTTTTACTGTAGAGAAAACAGTGCAATCTGCTGTATTTGATACAGGACCTAAAATTGCCTAACCTATCATGTTACCTCTATAAGACAAGATTATGCTGTTGCTTTCAGATTCTAATAGTATTAAAATTTGCACTAATAAGTTGTATTTCATACAGTTTTGCAGGTGAGAGGGTTGAGACCTTGGCAGTGAAATGACTTGGGGAAAGTTGCAAAGGCAATCGGTTTGTCAGATAAGAGAACTAAATTATTCCATTTGTATCAGGCACTGAATTAATGAGATGTCCATTCGCCTGATGCTTATCTTAATTTCTCTGGCATTTACTCATAATCTTTTCAGAGATGTTACTGGTAGCACTTTGAATGTGTACTGGTGTGATTTAGAATGACATTTGGGGATAGGAGAATTTAATTTGCGGTCTCCCAATTTCAAATATCATTTACAGAAAAGCAGTTTCTGAAGTCAAGGAGACTGGAGACAGTCCAGCAGAGGCCATGAAATGATCAGGGGCCTGGAGCAAGTCTTTGATGAGGAGAGACTGAGGGAGCTGTGCCTATTTAGTCTGGAAAAGGAGGATCTTGTTAATCCATATAAATATCTCAAAGGCAGGTGCCAAGGGGATGGTGCCAGACTCTTTTCAGTAGTGCCCAGCGACAGGATGAGGAGCAATGGCCATAAACTAAAACAGAAGTTTCACCTCAACATGAGGAAGAGCTTCTTTCTATGGAGGGTGACAGAGCACTGGACCAGCTGCCCAGGGAGGATGTGGAGTCAGCCTCTCTGGAGACATTCGAAACCTTCCTGGACACGTTCTTGTCTCACCTGCTCCAGGCAGGGAGGTTGAACTGGATGACCTCCAGAAGCCCTTCCAACTCCAGCTGTTCTGTCATTCCATGATTCTATCTCCCCATCAAGATCAAAGGACTTGGTCCTTTACATTCCCTGAAGATAATTTATTTTCAAAATCCATATATTAGCACTTTAAAGCAATCAAATACTGCGGTGCACTTGCTAAAATGGGGCAATGGCTACGTTTCACTGGAAAGCTCTCAGGCTTTCCTCTCTGTGACCTGGTTAAGGACAGAGGGAAGCCAGAGCCATCCCAGGATACTGCTGCAGGCTCTGTTCTTACAGAAATAACTGGGTTAGCTGATGCTTAGCTAAGCATCAGACAAGCAGTTCCAGCTTATTTTGCATTTATGCATTGTGTGGACAGAAAACTGGTTTTAAGACAGCGTTGAGCTGATTTCTCTGATTTTATGGTTCATCTCGGAGAACACAGGTCCTGCTGGATCCTTGTTACACTGTCTCACATACACATAGAGATTAGTCTTTGAAACACTCGAGTTTTAAAGGCTGATTGAGAATTCAGCACTGCTTAACATGAAATATTGAGATATTTAGTCTTTATCAAAGGAATATTTGACTGTGTGATCAGGACTGAGGCTTTACAAGAGGAAAAGTGTCCTCAGTAATGCAGATTCTTGCATGAGGTCTTGGACAGCTGTCCTGTGGTAAAACATGTTTTGTGAACTGTTTTCTGCAGAGGAGCCTTGGCACTCAGGCTTTACAGTAATAGGACCTTTATAGGACAATTAAAATGGTTTCATTATCATGGAAGAAGTCAGTAGTTCCTAAAGCTCTTGGTGGCCCTGTGACCATGGCCAGGGAAAGAACTCTTGACTTCAGTTACATTAGTGCTTACTGAATAATAACAAAAAGCCATTCTGCCTAGTAAAAATACAATATGCTTCTCCATTGCCTTTCTCACTTTACCCTGCTCCCACTAGCAATCTAAGTCCCTTGGATTCCTTCATTCCCTTTAATCAGGTAGATTGGAATTCATGCTTTCAAAACTGCTGGTGAACCCTAAAATAATCCCTCCCCAACCTGCTGTTCTGGATTAGCTGTGGCACTACTGACTTCCTTCACGTTCTTTCCATTTTTAAAGCAATTTTTCCTGCTTTGTGATGAGTAGCTGATTCACAGGCGTTGCCCAAATACCTCACAGACCTAAGGCAATTTGCCAAATGCATCGTGGAGCAGGGAGTGAACTTGTAATGCACTCTGACCAATATCAATAGCAAAATTGAGACGGACTTCAGTGGAGCAGCCTGTGTCCTAAATGAGCAAGTCTTTGAGACTTTCAGTTGAAGTCCTCCACTGAGACAGTCTCGGAAATTTCTTGGCTTCATAACCACAGGGCGTTAACTCTTCTGGACCAGAGGAACATGAACTCTGGGTAACAGTCCCAGACTGGACTTCTCGTAGCTAACATTCATTATATTAATGAAATACATTCATTATATATAAGGAATATAATTCATTAATATGATAAGTTGTTAAACGTTATACTACACACAGTTAAAGGTGATAAATGAAATGTTTTGTACACACAGAATTAAGTGGTACTCTGCATGGACCTTGTATTGAGATTTGGGAGTTTTGATTTGAGCTGAAGATATATACTCTGATTTAATCTTCTGGAATTTATGGGGCTGTTGTATAATAACAGCTGATTTTTTTAAAAGTTATATCTAAAGTAATCAATATGAAGCAGGAATGAAAATGTGCTTTTCTTGCCCAGGATGAGAAACAGGAGTGAACCTGAACCCTGGATTGTGTTTGTGTAACTTAAGGAATAGGGATGGGTTTCACACATGTTTCACACATGAATTTTCACTGACATGCAGCAGAGTTAATCTGAATATTTTTTTGCTGTTTTACTGAGTGATATCAAAGACAGGACCGTGTTCTTCCTCCTGCATTTCTTCCTCTGTCTCTTCACAGTCAATCTTGGATCAATTGATAAGCAAACCTATGTGTGCATTGTCCCTGTGAGAGGGATGTGAAGGATCTTTTCTGGTCCAGGGAAGATGAGAATATAACTGGATTTCACAACTTTCAAAGCAGGAATCAGGAATGCAAGTTGCTGCCTTAAATGTTTTTTGTACTGTTTCTACGTTGCCATGAGGTAGATTTTGTCTTAATGTCTGTTTGTGCAACCTTGCCGTAGATCACACCCATGGGAAAGCACGTCCTCTGCCCTATGCTTTTCTGTTATGCTTGGTTTGGCAATTTATCTTCTGTGTGTAGATACCTATAGAAGAGCACTCATGTAAAGCACAGCTGGCACACTACATTCAAGATGACCTCTACAACATAGAACAGCTGGAAACAAATTTTGAGAAGGAGTCATGGCTTAGGAATTTTTTCTTTCCTAAAGAACAAGAAAGTTTTGCTTGGTCCATTGATTAAACTGCTCAATATATACTGTTTTCCAGATGGCTTGGGCTTTTCCCCAGTTTAGTGGCCAGTGAGTACTGCTTGTTTCTTCATCAGCAGGCCAGAGTCTCAGCAGGAACACATTCCCCCAAATGCCACCAGAGCAGAAGTATCCCTTCAGCCAGCTGGACCCTTCATAAGAGCAGTACAGCACAGAAAAAGGAGAAAGCACTGGGCACTAATGTTTTATTTCTAAAAATCTAAAGTCACTTGGATTGCACCATTGTTTAAAACTTGCCCACTTTCTCTCAAACTGCTTTTAAGCTCTTTTCTGCTTTCTTTAACATGGTGATGTTGTGCTGCCAAAGGCAGAGCTAGCAGCAAAACATGTAAGTTGCTGAACAACTGAGAGGTGTGTGAATTATTAAGAGAAGTAAATGATGTGCTGTGAGGCAGTTCTTGTATCCACAAGACAGCAGTTTCCCTTTTTCTTTTCCCTGATACAATACGTATTTCTTTATTGTAGTTTAAAAAGTTCATAATGGACAACTGTAAAGAACAGTCATATGTAACAAATCTGATTGGAGGTGTTAGATCAGCACAGTTTGTTGTGGTGACTGACAAGATTCTGTGCCCCATGTTTATGTGCCAGTAAGAACAGAAACCTGGACTAATGGTGACAGTGGTTCTTTATAGTAGTGGCACAATAAATAAGGACACAACACAGCTTTTCACAGCAGCTTAGAAATCAGAAATACAAAACAGAGCCTTTTTTGTGGCCCTTTGCACAAATAAAGACACATCCAGAATATATTCAATATTTTAAAAGCTTCAACTTGCACTGGATTGATTTCTGGACTTTCTGGTGTCTCTAGAAAATTTCTGGGATGCCAGCATTAGGTAGACAGTGACAATGAATAGCAGGTAGTGTTTTAACACTGCCCCCTGTCATTAGTGTTCTCCCACAGTCAAGTTTCCATGACTGTCTCCTCTAAAATGTTGTCTCAGCACTAATAAAAGCAATAGGTGTTTGGCTGCTTAGTTGTGATTTGGGAAAGTTTCCATATTTTCTGTGCTGTATTATCTCTGCATTAGAGATTTCCCAGAGAGCTGCTTAAGTCAATGTCTGTACATACAGAAAGATCCTGATCACATTGGAATCAAGAAATACTTGGGCATTTTCAAGACCAGGTAATTTTGACTAGTACAGTCATGACCATCAGAATAGAAAAGAGCTTGGATTTCAGTGTTTGTTTTAATCCCTGTTTTTCTCTCCGACTTTCGCTTTCTTACGCTGCAAGACCACGCCTGGAGCTCCAAAAGTAGAGAGCACCCCTGTGGTAAATACAAAATATATGTCTGCTGCACTGCCATCATTTGGATCAGGAGCATCCCAATGGTGCAAGTGCACAGACTATATTGCTAAAAGCTCATGAAGAATACAGGTTTGAGTGGTGTGTATCCAGCTGAGTGGTTGTATCTTATAACCTCATCGTTTCCTATGGCTGTGGAATTCATGCTATCCAGATATCTCTGCTACTTTCCGTGGACTGTGTTTTGAGAAATAACCAAAGGGAAAAGCCTCAGTCTGATTAAGTTCAGGGGGGTTTGTTACTATTTTTGAATGTTGTTTTTGTTGAAATGTTTACTTATTTCTGATGTTCATCCTCCAGGTAGGTAAAATCTGCATTTTGGCAAACATGTGCCTACTTTGCACACCCAGATCCTGGTGTGTGAGCACATACCTGCATGCAAAGGACACACATGTTTTCTCAAACTAAGATGTGTCCTTTGACAGGGAGGCTGGCTAAAAACAGTGCCAAAAGTAAGGAAAAGTAATAATGTTGCACAAGCTAAGGAATTCAGCAAGAGGATGCATAGTAGTGTCTTCCAAGACTGGTTTTAAGGGAATTTTTAATCAAATCTCAACCTGCTTTGAGTAGTTTCAAGCCTTGTTGAAGTAAGTAGGCCAACACCCACAGTAACAAAGTGTTTGTGTGCTGCAAATGTATATGTCATTTTGTAAAAATTGCCAATTTTGTGTAATTTGCTTTATCCGATTTGTCTGTCAGTGGCAGCACAAAACCAGTGAAGTACATAGATCAAAGGGACAGAAAAATGAGGTGCATCAGGAGAACTGATAAGGGACTATGCAAAACAATGTAGCTTTCTTTTTTCACTTTACATTTCACCTTCTTGCTGCTACGTTTTTTTCTGCTACAAACTGTCACCTTCTGCTTCCTCAGCTAATAGTTGAGATTCATTTTGCATGTGAAAACGGTGCAAGCTGCCACAGTCACAGGCACCCATTTCCTGACCGTCTTAAACCCCACCTGTATCTTTATAACACCATTTGTGTCAGTGTTGATGCTGTAGCTTTACAGCCCACTGCTGCCAAGGTGAGGAGTTCAAGGAGAAAAATAAATAAAATGCTTTCATTCGTGTGTTGCAACACAGTATAAGAAAGGGGCATAGGTCTTGCACTGAATTTCAATCAAATCCAGCCATGTTGAGCTAATTATATTTTCTGCCTGCATTGTGACTCAATTAGAAGGCATTTATGAATCTGCATGAAAGTAAAATGAGGACACAGTGCTCAGACATATTGTTCTGCTTCTTCACCCATTACCAAGGAAGTGACTCAATAATTATATTCAGTTTAAGAAAATGCTTTGAGAGGAAATGTTTTGTAATAAATGTTAAAGTATTCCTTCAGTTATTATTTCATCTTTAAATATTAACCAAGCAGCTTTATTTTGTGTTATTTTCTGTTTCTATTTCTTTTTAAAGGTTTCCATTTTCAGTTTCATTTGTAACAAACCTGACACCTAAGATGAGGCACAGGTTCCCTCAGTGAACTCACATGCAGTTATCCCATGGCTGGCTCTACCCTAGTGTGTTCCATGGGATGCCATTACAGCTCTGGCTCCTGGGCAACACAACACTGTTTCAGAAACAGGACAGAGCATAAAGGGTATGATGTGGGAAGTGTCAAGATTTTGGTGGCACCGACTGTATCATAAAAGAGCTGTGATTTAACTTCTGCAAACAGAACCCTGTTCAGCAATACACTCATGCAATTACTACCCCTATGGAGCAGCAAATCACTTAATACTGAAATAACACTTTTTTTAGAGTAAGGCAAGACAGTTACCACAATAATTTAATACAACAGAGAAGGAAACACTGCAGCCACTTGAAAATGGCATGGCAGTGTTGTTTCAAGACTGCAGTAAGCAAGAACCAAAGAGTCACCCCCTTTTTTTCAGTTCTTGGCTCTAATTTTATAGATATCTTCTACTAACCACACAAACTAAAAAAAAAAAAAAAAAAAAAAAAAGTCTTTTTGATGGCTGCTGAATTACCTTCAGGACTTGTCCAACCCAGACAACCTTAGACCTCTTAAAGAGAGAGAATTTAAGTTCAGGGTGCTCAGTGGTGCATGATGAGCCACTGCAATGGCCAGAGGTGTTTCTTCAAGCACACACTTCAGGTGACATGGCTGATGCTCATTTTTTCCTTCAGAGACACACTTCTTTGCCCTTCCCAGAAAAAAAGTGACACTTCTTGCAATGTGCGAAAGCTGCGACTTCAACTACACCCAGATCTCCCACATAACACATGAAATATTGTCCTTTTTTAGCAGGAGTGACAGGTTGTGATAAATAGACTGGTTTCTCTGACTTACATGTACCTAGTCAAATATTAATGAGCCAGCACACAGAAGCATGAAGTAATCTTTTGTTTTTCATTAAGTGCATAGATTAAAGAGATGTTGTTTTACTGTAATGCACAGAATTATGTCATTTCAGCTTAGAGCACTTGTTAATCACATCAAATTGAAATGATCCTTGGTTTTGTTTTAAAGAGCATAGAAGAACAAGAAGTAGAGGAAAAACAGAAGTAGAAATGGAATATGAGACTATAGTGAAAGTGAGTGAAAAATTCCCCTTTTTATCTAGTAATGCTGATGTTGTTTTCATTTTACATGTCAAAACTTAAGTTAGGAGCATCCACAATTCACTGCCTGGTGGTTTTTCTGAAACCTTTGAGCAATTACAGTCCTGATTATTACCTGCTAGCTGCATAAATAACCTGCCACTGACCATTACATCCTTCTGATACCGTGAAAGCAATTTGTGGCTTCTTCCAATCATACCCCACCCCACTGTCTCCCTGCCTGTTTTATTTATTGCTGCTTTTGTCCCACCTCAGTGCAGTGCTCAGGGGCTGGGTGTAACAGCATGATTATCCCAGCTTTCTTGCCACAGCCCCTTGGGTCCTGGGAATATCCTCTGTTCTCTGCTCACAGTAGCTGCAGTACTCCCGGATCAGAAAACCAGGCACTACGAAATGTCTCTCTGAAGAGGTAAAAAAGATTAATTGGTGTGGGGGTAGGAACTCAAGACCATCTGAATGTAGAGGTATGAGATGGGCAAAAGTGTGGAAGGTAGGAATTGTGGGTACCTCTGAAGATTAAGTTTACCAAGCTGATAAATTAAGGATTTGTCATCTGGGACACCAGAGTGTGGGATAAAGAAGGGATTAACCAGGACATCAGAGCAGAAGGAAGAAATGGGTTACCAAGAGAAAGAACTGATGAATGTGAATCGGTAAAACAGGATTAGTGAAGCCTAAAGGGGAAGATTTAAAGGTAAGAGAGTGAGTTTTTCAGGGAGGAGGAAAGGAACAGAAGACAACTGAGGAAAGGCAGGCAAAGCCTGGAAGAAAGATGAAAGTAGATTAAAGTAAGAGAGTTTCATTGATTTTGATTACTTTATAGAAGGGCTAATGATTAGAAGATGCTGATAGAATGAAGTATTGTTTCAGGTGTATCTGCTATCAGGAGACATGATTATGTATAAACAAGCTTCCTGTACTCTCTAGTAAATACAGTCATGCCAGGAGGTCTTGGGCTTTCACTGTCAAAGGGGTAGCAGTAAACCACACACCTCTGTCACTGAATCAGGGAATCCTGCTTGCTTTGTACTTTTATTTAATGTTTCACCTTCTACTGCTTTCTTCTGGAATGCTTTGATATGCTTTGCTTGTCTTGAAGGAGAGAACCGCCACGGTCCTCAGTGAGGGCTGTGTTTGGTAACAAATCCTGCCTTCCTGCTGCAGTGACCTGGGTGCAAAGGATTTTGGTTCATTGCCAGGCAGGCAGTGTTTGCCTTTCAGTGCCCTCAGGTGCAGCTCGCTCACATGTGCAAGAGTAACAGGAGCCTTCTGCAGAGAGCTGCAGCTCCTGCTTGCTATGGAACATCCCCCTGTGGCTTTTCACCACCTCACACAGGTTGTTGTGTAATTCTTTTTTCCCTAATGACACCAAGGCTCCGTTCTGGGAGCTGCTCCTCTCCCAGTCTGTGTGGTGCTGGTACCAGTGTCAGCAGTGGTGAAGGCACACACTTGCTGTGAGCACTCATCTGCTTCCTGGCCAGCACCAGGGTGGTGTTTCCTCATGCCTTCCCCTGGGTTTTTTATTCACCTGTTGGGGGGGTTGTTTGGTTTTGTAAATACTTGCTGTCTATATTCCTATGGACATATACTGGCAAGAAAGAAGGAACCAACTCTGTGTGTTTGATCTGTGCCTTGCACAATACAGATTGATTTCTATCGTTTACTGAAAAGGCAAGTGCAAAGTTTGATTTATAAAGTGACTATAACATGGTTTGTCAGGCTTTTTTTGCTGTGAAACACCTGCCCACACAGACACCAACACATTTTTCATGTATCTATAAACATTGTTATGTGCTTATGGGTTATTTAAAGGCTTTTCCTGTTGCATAATAAGTGATCGTTTTTTTAAATCCTTCTTAAAAATAACACAATTGCAAATATTATTTTAGTTCTCTCATTGTGGCAAGGTTAGAGATTAAAACTGTGAGGTGGGGCCTTGATTTCATGAGCGTTGTTTTCCTCTTGGACACAGGCAAGGCAACTAAAAGAGTGTGTTTCCTGAGCACAGTAGTTGTGACAAAAGAAAGTAGAACCCATAATGAATATGTTGGCACCTTGACAGTATTCGAAAGAGTGACTTACTGAAGATGGCAAAATTAAACTGGCAATTGCTCACTAGGGAACTGGGATTTCTTTGTTGTTTGTGTTTAAGTGACAGGAGAATATTGATTTCTCTTCCTGAGGGATGTGCTGTCTTCCTTTCCTGAAAAGCAGGAGGATGGGAATAGAGATGAGCTGCCTCAGAACGACCCACTGAACATTTGCAAAAACAGAAGTACTGTTTTAACTCTGTTCTTGTCATACATCACTTACATTTTAAATAATAATAACCTGACATTGCCTGCCTGGGTCAAATTAGGATATCTTGGGAGGATGGTGGTGACCTGAGCAAACCCAGTTGCTTCTGCACAGTTACAAAGAGATCAGACCTCAGAAAAGAACCTCCTGTGGTGGCAAGTAACCACTTCTGACACCACTGGAGTTTCTCTTTCCTTGGCTTTGTTGTGCTCTCAGGATTTCAGCCTCATAGACTGTGTAAAGGGAATGGTATCAGGAGAAGCTGTGCATGGTGGAGTTACCGTTCCGTGTTCCCTAACTGGGCATGAAAACTGGAAAACAAAATGGATTGTTACTGAGCATGCAGGGAGCTCCAAACTGAGGTGAGGAGTCTGCCACCCCAAAGTCCACCTCACTCCAATGCAAACATAGAATGACAGGAGAAAACTATTTTTAATTCCACCCTTTTATGCTCTACACTCTCACTGCTGCATCCACAGGACAAGGCATTTGGAATGCTTTGAGGCACCTGGATAGGAGAGGGCCGGCAGAGCAGGAGAGAGTCAATTTTCCTGCAGGCCAGAAAGGAGCTCAGCTCTCACTCCGGTGTAGTGAACCGCTGGCTTTGTGCTGAACAAAATTAACAACCTTAGAGAATGTTTCTGTGCAGAAGAGGCACAGAATCCTCCTAAGCCACAATAGTAGCTGCACAGAAATCTAGAGAATTACCTAAATTACAGCTTCATTCAGGAACTCTTTGAATCCTCTAGTAACTAAATGTTAGACAACTGGAGGAGGAACTTCCATTTAGTTCACAGTTTTGTTTGTTAGCAGAAGAAACCTAGATAAACTTTTGAGAATGAAAAAAAGAATGTAGACTTACAAGTCTACTCTGAACATGGAGGTGTTTTTTTTAATTCTATGCAAAATGGCTTTTCTACTGTGTTTTTCCCAGGTATGGATGACTCCTAAGTTAGAACTCTAAAAAGTAGGACTTAAAAGGTGCTGCTGCACTTTCCTCATCCTTTGAGTTGTGTTTCAAGAGAACACTTAAGTGCATGGTAGTTTTTTAGAGGGGCTCCAGCCACATGTAGGTGTTGTCTATAATCAAGCAGTCCTTTTCCTCAACCTGGAATTTTGGAAGTCTTTTGATGGCTGTCACACACAATTCTGCACAGTGCAATGTCAGCCCCCATGTTTAATTACTGTATGACCTGTGGGAATGATGCTGCATTGTGGTAGCTCATATTCTAACAGCTTTATTTTCACAAAGTAGGTGTTAATGCCTGAATAAAATATATGGTGTGGAGCTCACAGGGCAAATTATTTCACAGCCTGCTGATTCTGAAGGTTAATATTTCTAGAAATAGCTTACAGTCATTTATTTATGGTCCTTCTTGAGATTATTTCTATTAGTATATTTAGAAGTGCCTGTTTGGATCAGGTTTATTCTGCAGGCTGTTATACAGGTCAGTGAGATCTCAGCGTAGTATTTCTGCTCTTAAAATGCCCCTTTCTGATAGAAATTTTGCAGGTTCAGCTTTCAAAGCAGAGGTTGGTTTCAGAAATCAGTATTCCTGATGGGATTTGATGGCCTTGGTGGCAATTAAATCTTTCCCTCTTCTTTTAGCAATACACCTTATGCCACCTAGTTTGGATGCTGCTGGAGGTGTGAGAGATGGATGAGCCTGTAATGCTAAATAGCATGGAAATTGTAGGAGCTCCTGGGAGTGATAACTCACTGTAAGTCTTTTTCTTGGGGAATCATTGTAATTCTGAGCAGAGGCCCGCGCCCTCCATGGCATAATGGAATAAATTCTGCAATAACTTGTCCCCAATTCCATGTCAGTGTTAACATTTCCTCTTGGCCTGGAGTACCCTTCATTCCCATTTGTATTCAGACAGACACTACTGCAGCTCCCACTTGAAAATACTAATTGGTTGAAAATGAATTCAAATTTTTAAGTTATTACTTAGCCTTTCTACTTTTGAAGTGACTTTCTTTTAAGACTGGAGTTAATGTCTTGTAATATCAGCTGCCATTTAATGATTGCAACTCACAAGCAGGCTTAGTTCAGTGATACAAGCCATGGCTGAGGATTTTAGAGGCCAAGATCCTCTCTATTGGCTCCTGCAGGAACTGATGGAATGTGAGAAAACAATAAGCCTGCTCACAGTTCTACATCTCTTATGTGAAATAGGTGGCTTGTTTTCCCATCCAAGCACCATTAAAGAGGACATACTGTAAATATGAATGTTGCCTGCTAAGAAGTTGAAGTATTCTGTGCCCTTCTGAATTCCTTTTTGGAAAGCTCCCTGGGCAATTAAGTAAAGCTTCACCACCCAGTCAGCTGTTAGAGGTGCCCTCCATGCCAGTGTGGGTTTCCCTGTCCAGAGACTGACAGGCTGAGCTGCTGTGGTTAGTCTGACTTGAAAGGAGCATCTCCCTCATAGATGGTCCCCACCATCAGAATATTCCAGTTGCTTTCATTCTAATTTTTATGGCAGGAAGACACCATTTCCAAAATCTGTTTGAACCAGCTGAATGTTATCTTTGACTGGTTTATGCTGCAGGCACAGAGGATTTGGGGAGAAACACCTGTGAATGGCTGCACTTTTTGAAGTAATCCTTTCCCTGAGTCAGTGCCCTGAGGACAGACGTGGCAGTCCTTGCTGTGCCTCTGACAGGTGCCAGCAAGAGCCAGCTGGAATGGTACAAATGCCAAACTGTAGTTTCAGTGTATCAGTGAAGCAAAATGTGACCACACAAGAGAAATTCACTTGTCCTGAGATCTGTTCTGCAAGGCTTAGAAGAGTGGTTTGGAGACTTCTTGGAGAGCCTAGAGCCATAACAGGAGAGAGAGAAATCAAAGCTGGTGTCTTCTCCTGATGTATAGACCAGATATTCCTCTGCAACCAGCCTCCCTCTGAATTCTAAAAGAGTAACTTAACAATTTAAATTTCCCATCCATTGCATTTGTAATGATCCCATTGCAGAATCTCCCTAAGCAGCTCTCTCTCTGAGTTCCATATGTTGCCATCTTTCCTTTGCATTAATCACTGGAGCTCTTTTCTCTTTTGCCTGGAAACAGCCACAGTGTTCGATCAGGAAATGAAGGCACTGAAAATGCAACAGTGCAAGTTCAACACATGGATAAGGGCTTGTGGCTCCAGCAGTCTGTGTTAACTTGTGACAAGAGAGAACAGTAAACTGAGAGAGAGTTCTCCTGTGAATTCAGTGCCCCCATTAGCTCTCCTTCTTTATCCGAAGGGCTGAGGAAACCTTTTCTGTTAGCCAAGACAGCTTGGTGCTTCAGCTTAATTTTCATTGCATAATTTTAAATACAGCTCGTGCCAACAGTGCTGCAATTAATGGATAGCCTAAAGTCTTATTATTTCAAACTAATTGATATGTAAGAAAGTTTAAATAACATAAGTGATAAGAATTTTTTAGGAATTACTTCTGTAACTAACACAGGATAATCTTTTTACTGTTATTTAGTGTATCAGATGACTTAATTATTTACTCAACTACCACTAACTCTAATGCCTGTCTGTATTTCTATAGTTCTAAATACATTTCCATGAGATAGGGAAAAGATGGCATTTTATACTCATTTTGCACGTTAATAATCTCATTCTTTTCTGATCATTTGGAATACTCCCAAAGTTCCAGATAAATTTCTGTTATCCTCAACAAAGATGGCATTCTACACACATTTTAAACAGAGCTCTAAAGAAAGCAACTCATATGTTTAAAGTACTCTTTTGCTTCTTCAAATCACTTGATCACTTATGAAAGGCCTTCATTTTTCTAGTGTTCATTAAGCTTATCTTCACAAGATTGTGATCAGAATTGGCATCAGAGAATACACTGTAAAGCTATAAGACCTCTCAAGAACTTTTTAATGCTTTTGGAAGATGTCAAGTACCAAAATAATAATAAAACACTGATAGAGCATTAAAAAGATAATTTCTTATAATGGAAAGAGGTTTTGTTCTGCTGCCAATTTTTTTTTTCTTAAATAAGGTTTTGCATGGTACGAAACTTTTCCAAGATAGAAGCTACCAATAGTGATTCAGATAAATGAAATGAGATTAAAAACAAAGTGGGACTCTAAGGGGATCATGTAAGGCATTTTCACAGCATGCCTTTCAGTGGAAAAAAAAGCAAAGGGCTTAGTGAAGTTCCATGAGATTCATCTCAGTTCAGGCATGACCCTCTGACGAACTAAACTTTGATGAACTGTATTAATTCCAGAAGGAGAGAAGCCAGGGACCAAATGCAGCACACACTGATGTCAGCAGAAAAGCTCACTGTTCCTGTAGTAGCCTGAGATCCAGGTGAGGCCCCAGGTGACCTCCTCGTGCTGTGCCCTCTGAGATCAGTGAGGGCAGGAGGCACCAAAGGAACTGATCCTCTTAGTAGTTTTAAGTTGTGGTATCCCTCATTTCCCTGTCTCTACTGGCTTCTAGGGAATTTGCACATCCCTTTTCCTGGCAACAGTAAGGTCTGACCACAGAGCTCAGCAGTGATATTGGGAATATCACTGAGAGGGCTGTTCCAGAGGACTCTGAGATGTCCGTAGCACAGAGTTACACACACAAGCATTTCTATCGTGTCATGCCACACTGATGCTGGTTGAGCTGCAGCATGATCAGGGTGGTCATCCTCCACCTACAGTAAGCTTTAAGAGGGAAAACCACCTTCAGCAGTTTCCCTTGTTTGTGCAGCTCAGGAGCTTAACAGAAACCCAGGTCATGTTGGACACCAAGAGGGACAGGTGGGCAGGTCTGGACAGGAGAATGGCATCTGCCCTTCTCCATGGGAATCTGTTCTCTCTGCCTCTCTCCGGCCTAGACCCTTTCATGATTTGCAGTTTGCTTAAATTGGTAAGGCAAGACAGCTGAAAATCCTGGAGCTCTGAAACAACTCTCCTTTATGAGGCAGATCACCCCAGATCTGTGTGGGGGAAGGAGCATGGACTTGGTGTCATTTTCTGCCAGCAGTTCCTTCATTTGATCTGATCAGTTTGCATCTGCACTTACATAGTTGCTGGTGCTGTAGACCCCAAACCCATCAAAGCCAATCACTGTCTTGTGGACTGAAGTGAACTTTGGGTATGTGCTTTACCAGGCTTGAGATCAAGTTGCTCTGTGCAGCAGTGGGATGAGCTTTGCCTTGTTTATGTGCCTTTCTGAAATTACCTTATATGTCAATTTTTGTGTTATGAGATACTTGCTGAACACCATTGCATAAGGTTTTCTGCATGGGTCATTTATACTTGATGGGTAATTAGAGAGTTGCCTAAATTTGCAGTAGTTGGTGTTAGTATGACCTTTGGAAAAATGTTTAAATAAAAAACAACTGAACTGAAATATTAATCCCTTGAACTTAATCATGAGGATGGCTCCATTAACCTCCCATGGCATAGTACTACTTAAGCCAGTACTAGCAGTACAGACAAGAACAGGAGGGATTTTTCCGTTTAAGTTCATTGTAGTATCGAGAAGTAAAAACCTTTGGGTTGTTTTTAATTAGGTTGAACCTCTGGGCAGTGTTGCTCTTCCATTATCCTCTGAAGTTTTTAATAGTTGCAGTTAAAACTCTACACTAATTTTGCTTCACAAGGGAAAGAAAAACCAAGTGTATTGTGTAATACAGCATGAAACAGTGAGAAGTGGTGGATATATGGATGAATCCATGGTGGAAATAGAGAGATGTGAAGATAATCTTAGTACATAAACACAAAGCAGCCATAAACATTCCAGACTCAGAATCTTTAGTAGCAATGATACATCTCCTTTGGATGGTCATTAAATAATGAACATATACCTCAATACATGAATTTGAATCGGTTCCCAGCTTTTTGTCATTGTTAAACTAGCCTCAAAACTTGCCTGAAACTTGGAAGTACAAAGGCCAAAACACTGAGCCATCGTTTCTGGAAAATGGAAAATGAGGGATAGTAGCTCTGTCTTGACTGATAAACTTCTGCTTTTTTTCATTAGCTTGTTACATTAAAAAATAATAGTCTGTCCCTAAATTGGCTCATCATTTGGTGAGAATCAAGGCATATCTCTGCTAATGGTAAAGAGGAAGCCTAATTCATGTTGTTAATGAGTTAGGAAATATTTAGGAATGGCCTTCGTTGTTACAAGGGATTACAGAACCGCAACTACTTGAAAAGGTTTTCAAAGAAACTTCTAAGGCTTTGATCTTTATTCAGAGTGTGCTTGCTTCCTAGTCTGAAAACATTCATTTTTAACAGGATATTAACAGAAGGACTGACTGCTCTGTAATTTTCCAAGCAGACTTTTCAGTGAGGCTCCATCCTGCAGAGGCTTTCAGTGAGGCTCCTGCAGAGCTATAGTCAGTAAACTTCAAAGAAGGCTTTATCAGTGGCATTATTTCTGAGCTAATGATGGCTCACTTCTAAACCTGACAATTATCAATGATGTGGAAATTATAGTGAGCATGTACCTTAAGGAAGGTGTCTTCTCAAGGCATACTGATCTCCGTGGGCATTGGGAGCTCTTAGTACTCAAAGCAGGCTTGAGAGTCAGGGCTGAGTAGGAAGGGAAGAGCAGGGTGTCACAGTGAAAGGAGTTGCCTGACTTAATCAGAAGGTGACTCTGTTCCTTTTCCTTTGAGTAGCACAGTGACAGCGCTAGAGAAAGACACAGAAGTAGATTATTTATTTCCTTTTCATTGTCATCTTTGAGGAGAAATCTCTGCTCAGAGGGAATTTTCTGTGGTACTGATGGGACCTGTTTGAGATGTCCTGCCAAGAGTCACACACAGGCGACACCATAATTATCTATTAGCAAGGTGGATGTTAGAAACTGGAAAGCACTTTGTTAAACTGAATTTAGAGTTCAGATTAGGTGAGGATCCAAAAGCTGTGGTGTGGGTTCCACCACCTTTTTTTTCAGAGCTGTACTTCATCTGCTCCTGAGACCTCTCACAGGAGGCCTTAAGCGCCTGAAACTTCATTTTCTTATTTCTCCAATTTCAGAAATAGCCAGAATCTCTCACTTTTGCAGGACAGCACCCCTTTAAGGCAAAACACATTATGTATAAAGTGGCCCTGCAGATTCCAGGATCCCCTAGGGACATCCTGCTCGACTGCCATGGTGCTGCACAGCTCCGAGTCCCGCGTTCTCCGGTCCACCCGGGATTTGAAGTATTTCTGGAATATATTGTTGCTGCTCAAGATGTCATTTAAGAGGAGTTTCCAAGGGACTGTTATGACCTCTTGAGATGAGAGTTACAATGCTGCTACTCTTCCAAAGGCCTGTGCTGTTGGACAGGCAGCTGCCTGTTTATAGGCTGTGTTGGAGGCATCGTGGAAGTGGGGAAAAAAGCACTTGTTAAAAGGAAATGGATGCACTTATTTTTTTGTTGTTTATTTTGCAGACAATATCCCAAAAGGAGACAGCAGTTTAAAAAAGGACCAGTTAAGAAATTGTGTTTGAGTTATGGCACTTGGGTTATTTACCCTGGATTCACCCCAGAAAACTAAGGGCAGTATCTGCTGGTAGAGGAGAATTCAAGGGAGTTTCTCTGGATTTAGGGCATTGAAACCAAGCAGATTCTTCTTTGCTTACAGTGAGGCTAACTTACTCCAGTGATGATGAAAAGGAGCAGAATCTAGCCTTAAAATATTATATGTGCTCATAGAAAAGGGATTTTTTATCCTATTCATTCCAGCTCAAATTATCTTTATTCATATGCATCATAGGATGCATAGGTAACATATTTATGGAGTCATCTAAGAACTACTTGACAGCTTAAGAAAGCATTTTATCCACAAAATGAAACTGTTACAAATAGTCATCAGGAAGAAGAGTAACTCCAAGGATAAAGCTTGACAAGACACAGAGCAGGGCTTTGCATGAGAATAAACTGTCATACTTTTGAAGAAATGGGCAACGAGTTACTGTGAAGAAAATCTTCCCGTAGAATTCAGGAGAAGCTATTTCTTTAAAGAAAATGCAAGAGGTCTGGAATTACTATTAATGATACAAATGTCAGTAGGAAAAGATCACCAGTTTACACTTTTGCTATAAGGATCTTCATTAACCCCAAATGTTTCAGCAGAGGTGTATGTGTGTATCATGTGTATAACCTGGGCAGCACTGATGGGTCTCTCATCACCCAAACATCTGTTTTCAATCAGCTCTTGGAGTAAATGTTGCTTTACTATACAGAAAGTAGATGTGAGTTTCTTTCTGAGAGTGTTAAAATCCGGGAGCCCGGTCCCAGGTTTCCTCATGGTCCCATTGGTTTAATTGAGGTTGCAGTTAATAAAGGTGTAGACACAGATTGATGAAGGCCCTAAGGTTACAGACTAGCGCCTTGAGACAGCAGATATTAAAGGGACTCATTTTTATGGGGACTTGTTGTACCTCAGGGAGGTAGAGCAAATCACCTTTGCTTTAATAGGAAGAGACACTGAGCTGGAACATGAAAGATAAGGAAGTTGCAGGGGGAGTGTATGTTTAAGGGAAGATAACAGTGTGCAGTTTCCAAACTCCATGGCTTGTGATGTGCTTCAGGTGTTAACAGTGATTTTATTTCAAGCCTGTCTTGGGACAGTTTCTGAAGGACAATATCTGGACTGTGCAGCCTGTTGACATGGGAAGGCAGGGCCACGTGGCAATAGTGGGTCAGTCAAAATACAGCTGCTCCTGAACAAGTGCCCCTGGTCTCAGGAATAGCTTGGAGACTTTGTGGGCTGGAATTTGGCTTGTGAGAAGGACTAGGGGAGCTTCGTCTGGGGGAGGAGGGGTTTGATGTGGGGCTGGCAGAGAAGTAGTCCTGGAATTGGTGTCCCTTGTGTCTCTCATGATCAGCAAAGTAACCATTGTTCGTAAATGCAGTGATGGGCTTACACTGAGCAGGAAATGTCCTTGTCTGAGGCCAGGAATCGCTAATGGGAGCTTTCCCATCAGCATAAATGCATTCCCTTCACCAGCTGTCCTTTACCTGGTATAGTGTTGTTCCTTGAGTGCCCTTAGGCTCCCTGTAACAATTCCATGCTCCCACATATTTTGAGATAAAACCTCAGCTACCTGAACAATTTGATTTCAGGCTTAGCTGTGTTGTCCTTGAGTAGCTTTGTTACGCTCAAATGCTAACGTGGTGGTGCGTCCCTTTATGCACTTGCTTGAAGTCACTGGGACAAAGAGGGAGCATTTAGGTGCTCTCTGCACATGTAAACTCCTTTTCCAGACCTGGATAAACAGCTTTCCAAGAAACTGCCGTTCCAACTGCATTCTTTAGGCCATTCTTCCAAAGGGCAGAGATGGGTATATTGGTTTTGGAAGGGTCCTGCAGAGGAGTCCCAGGTGTCTTCAAACCCCACATTCTTACCTGAAGTCCCAATCTCCAGCCGAGTGCTGCACAGGGACTGTGGCCATGAGGCACGAGGACAACTGAGCAGTGGTTACTCCTTTGCCTTCCCAGCAGAAATCTGCTTAGTGAAGGGAACACGGTCCTTAGTAAGAAACTCCTACTGTTTCCAATTAAACAAAAATTGCTGCCTATAAATCACTTGATCCCTGAGCTCTGTTCCTCAATTTCACTCTCCCTGTTATTGAGCCTCCATCTGCTTTTAACAGTTCTTGTTACTCCTATGTCTTTTAATGCTGTATCCCTCCAGAATGGCTTTCTAATTAAGTAAGCTCTGAAAATGAAAAGCAGAGGAACAGCAGCTTCCTTGCTCTCTGTACCCTTAATCTGGGAGTCCTCTATGTGCTATTTTGGAAGCTAAATTGAGGTCGCTGACATTATGCATATTTGTTGTCTGATGCAGGCTTAAAAGCCCCAAATCCTCTATTTAAAATTATCTTTAGACACATGGGTCAAACATTTGCAGGAAGAAAATAAGTGTAGCTTTAGCAGATTTAGAGAAAGAGGGGAGGAGTGAGAAAGGGGCCCCAATCTCAGGCCAGTATTTCTTTTGCAATGTGCTGTCACTGACCAGTGAAAAGATCAGTGTTGCTGGTGTTAACAAAATAAACATTTCCAATGACATGTGATAAGGAAAGCAGGAGCTTTGCTAAAAAGAAATTCCCTGGAGAGCTTGCAGCCCCCTTTTGTTACAAATTGTGTAGTGAGCAGTTATTGCCTCTTGTCAAAATGCATTCTGCTGGAATTGCACAGAAGAAATTAATGCAGTTGAGTTTCTCATCAGTTAAACAAAAAGAACAGATACTTTTTTATGTGGAATTAAATATTATCCTGCATGTGAGTAGTGCCACAGTAATTATGGGTGCAAATTAGTATCACATTTCAACTGGTGAATAAATACAGTAACAAAATACCATAAAGAGTAAATTTTTTTTATGTTTTGCCACCCTCCCCCTTAAGAGGAGATAACACAACTTTAAAACGCCTCATGTTTGGAATCTGAACTAAAAAATTGCAAAAAATCTTTTAAAAACTTGAGAATAAAGAGTTTGGTATTGGAAATGTCAGAGATCATTGGAGATACCAAACTGTTTAGTCCTCATAGTACATTTTTGCCTGTATTGTTGATATTTTGGATAATTTCCCATTCATAATTCACAGCATCATTCAGGTAAATAAAGTGATCATGGAAACAAAATAAGTTACATTTAAAAGGGGAGAGAACAGAAAAGAAAACAAAAGTCAAAAAACTGGCCTTACAGAAAAACTCCTAGTGGAATGGAAAATCTGAGACTCAAAAAAGTGACTTATTTGGAATCATACCAATATTTTGCAGTGGAATAGCTTTATCAAAGCAAATATAGCCATAATTAATGTTTTGGATTCAACAAAATGACATTTTGGTGGGTCGCCCCCTCCCCCCCCCAATTCGTAACTAGTTATATTTCATACAGAACTTTCTCAAAATATTTTTGGTTAAAGATAATTCTTTAGATGCTTTTTATGTAGTGACTCTTATGTTATTTTTGAGTTGAAAATATATTTTTAAAAAACATAGGAGCTGGAATGAATCCCAGTCCATGTGGAAGTGGGTTGGTTCTGCTTCAGATAACACCCTCTGGCTTGGGACCTTACATCAGGAGGATGCTGGGAGGTCATACCACTGTGCAGACCAAGTATCTGTGGTACCTCCAGATGTATGGGGAAGGAAGAAAGAGGAAAATTATTTGGAAAAGCAGTTGCGTTGCTGACTTCCGAAAGGCCACTTTCAAGGTACAACGGGAAGGAGCAGCAGCGTTCCCATTAACAACTTCAAAGGTGTTGCAGGAAGGGAGAAGGGTTGGGTGTGTTTCCCCCACAATTTCCCTTTCCCTTTGGCTGCTGGAGTGAGGGGGAGGAGGTGAGATGGGAGCAGTGCTGTGTGTCCACCAGCTGTGTATCCATCTCTTGTCTTCAAGCCCTCCTGGTAACTCGTGCTGGCAGCACATTGAGTTTTCCACGTGATCACTTTATTTTTGTTCTTGGTAGAAACAGAAGTTCATTAGATCACATTGCAAGTATGTGAAAGTCTACAGGGGCTTGGGCAGGGCTGTCTAAAAGCACAACCTCTGCTTCTGTAGTTCTTCATTGATCACTGTTCTGGTTTTTAATGCTATATTTGGTAGCTTTAATAATAACAGCTAGGTATAAATATAAATAATTTTAATAATGCCATCTATTTTCTGAGTGCATTTTCTTTGCTTTGAGATGAAAAACCATAATCATTTTCCCCTCCCACATTCCAAGGAAGGGTTTTGAGGCCTTTCCCTGAATGATGACCCTGTTTGGAATGCAGTTGTAGCCAAGGATGCTTTGATCCCTTTGAATTGGGAATGAATGTGAGGCGATCAGCTGGGCAGCTGGCTGCCTGCCAGGAGCTCTGCTCACTAAAGCCCTGGTCCTGCTCTGTCCCTGTGGCACTCCAGGAGGGGATGGTGGTGTTTGTCCACAGCATGAGGGAGCCCAAGCCCCTCCATCGCTCACACTGCTGAATTTCTGCCTGGACTCAAAGGGATTCCTCGGGCATAGCTTCCCTGAGGAACCCCTGGAGGGGTGCAGCTAACAGAGGCAGGACAGGCACAGTCACGTCCTCACCATGTCTGCTGGTATTTCAAGCAGGACGACTTGGTAGCCCAGTGGTCCTCAGCCTGTTTAAGACTGTGCTGCTCTGATCATGTGAATGGAGTAGAGGAGAGCCCTTTGCAACTGGCAGCAGCAGAGGGTGGCATCTCCCAAGTGCTGATCCCTACCTAAGCTTAATTTCTCTACTTCTGTAATTTGGGGATAATAAAACCGATATTTACCTGTTTTCTGTAAAGCTGATGTGAGCATCAGCTGATGTTTATTAACTAGCACCATTAGATAAAATAATAAAGGGTGGGTAGATAGAAGCACACATTCAAGAGTTAGTTTGAGCCACCAAGAGTGATTAATGCACTCATCTCCTGGCCCCAAGGACCCCACTGTGGACACTTAATGATGGCTTCTAAATTTAAAGTGTTAACTCATTGCCTGTAAATGAATTACATGGGAGTGAGATTTACCTGTGTCCAACTGCTTGTGGGATACTGAAGCCACGTGGAGGTAACATTAATAACGTGTTTTTTGTTGGGGGTTAAAGAGAGGACAGAGGATCTATAAGAGAGCAGATAGTGAGATAACAGAAGGAAGAAGGTTGTTATGTGTTAATGAGGACAGTGGTCCAGATAACGATCTGCCCGTCTAATCATCAGTCTCATTTCCCCCCCTTGTCTGATTTCAAAATCCTAAAAGCAAGTGTAGGTCACCTTGTTTATTAGCTGGAGAGCACAGAAATTGGGATAGGTGGACCTGTGATGGGAAGCAACCCAAGGAGACAGCAAACTGAACAGTAAGGCCACACTGGGCTGGAGCCTGGCGGGTGCTGTTTGTGCAGAGGTTTTTATTTATAGATGCACACGCACTAACGTGGCACTTTATCTCACCATCAGCAAACCAAGTAAAAGATGTGTGTGACTGCTGCTACTGATGGAAGGGCAGCTCTCCGTTCAATTCCATGAACTCTACTGTCCCTATATAGCCATAGAATAAATAGAAAGACACTGAGGTTTTAAAAAGGAAAACAGCTGGATTTTTTAGGCCAGCTGGTTTTAAGCAGGCAGCTTGTTTCTTTAACCTTGCCCCTCAGCTGTTTGCCAGTGTTGTGCCTGGGGCTGGTGGTTTCAGGAGGAACTCGGCCAAGGCACTGTGGGACTGCCATGGGTTTGGGAGCCAGAGGTGTTTGTCAGAGGCTGTGCTGAGGGGCATCTGTTTTGTGCCCAGGCTCACCCCTTGTGCTCTCCATTGCAGGTGAAGTCTCATGGGAAAGCTTGGGGGTCAGGGGGTGAATGGGATCTGAGGGGCTTGTTGGAAGCTGAGCAAAGGGAAGTGACAGTGCCTTTGAAATCAAAGAGGAAACTAATTTTTACACACTGTTGCAGTTTTAATCAACCCTCCTTGTCTACTGTTTGCTCCTTCTCAACTAACTTCAACATTCTCATGATTAGATATCTATATAGACTGCCTCTGGAGACATTGAAGAGAGAAAGGTAGTTCCAGATTCATGGCATTTCCATTAAACACTCAGCTTAGGGGGGATTATCCACTGGAGGCACTTTAGGAGGTGAATATTAGACACAATTGTTATCTAACAACATGCTTATGGTTGCACTGTGTTCAGGTAATGTTCAGTTTCGGAGGGATTTCAAGCATTTCTATTGCTCTTAAACCTAATTAGGCAAATCAGGGTTCTGAAGGGAGTTGAGAGCCAGGAGACTTTCCCTGACTTACAATTTTACACACCTCCTTCTATACCTGAGATGCCCAAACTTCACAGTAATTCCATGTACAATGAGGTGGGGAAATGCAGCAGCCCATCTGTGGCTTGGACACTCCTGTGTAAAGATATTCATGCCCTTTTATAAAGCTTTGTTTTCCAGTGCTCTGGAGCCTTTCCACAATTCCTGGATTTATAAAGGATACTGTACCCACAGCTGCCTCTCCCTGCAGGAGCTGTGGCTTTGTGGGGTGTTCAGTCATGGCATCCCAGGGCCTGGCTGAACATGGAAAGGTGGTGGCACTTGAGGTGTGTGGTGCACAATGTGGGGGAGCCTCTGCCAGCACTGCTGTTCCAGAGTAACCCAGGGAATGCTTTATTCCACGTTTGGCATCAGTCTCCCTCTAACTGCCATAGCATCTTTAGATAATTAACCCATATAAACAGCAGGACTCACCTTCCCCTCCCTCCCTCCTGGTCTTTAAGCAGTGTGGGTATTTAGCCATGAACTGTAACCCAAAGCACGATGGCACTATGAAGGCAGACCTTTTCCCTAGAATTCGATCCTTGGATCTGCAGCGTGACCTACGGGAGTGCTGTGCTGTCATTCCAACCAGCGGGGATGTTATCTCTCGGGGGTTGAGGAGTTCCCTGGGCAGAGACCTGGAGCTGCAGGAGATGAGCTGGGCAGGGAGGGATGATCAGCATCATTTGTGAGGTTTCCCTGGCAGCCACGCCATGGCACTGTTCCTCTGGTAATGCCTTGTGGAAGCGTCAGCAAAATGCAGACTAAAGGAAGATCCCTTCAAAAACTTGTGTCTAGACAGAAAGCCAGAAAACAAAGGGAGTTCAGGAGAAGGAGAAGGGTGTGTGGTAGGGGGCAACAGTTGATAGAAGTATATATTTTAGAGGCAGGATGTATTTTAATTGAACCGTTTGTGCCTCAGCCTTGTTCTTTATCCGAGGTGCAAAACTGAGGCCAGACCATCAGGAAAAGTACCTGAAACAAGGCAGGAAAAGAGCTCTAACAGGGAAACCAAAAGGAAAAGGCAGATCTTAGATGCTGAGGAAGAAAAGCTGCAGAATTTGTCTAATTAAGGAATGTAGAACTAGACCGGGTGAGCTAAGGACATTGATTTGCACATCAGGAGAAAGGAGAAGAGGCCTCACAAAAATAAAGTCAGAGATGCAGGATGAAAACCAGGACAGAAGCATGGGGAATGGGATTGGAAGGGCTCAGAGGGAGGGGTAGTGGTAAAGTCACATGCTGTGGACAGGTCAAGGATGGTAAAGACTAGTATAGGTCCTAATGTTAGAGTGAAAATTTGTATTGCCTGTTGAGAGCTGTTGCAGTGGGGCAAAGGAGACTTGAAACTGCATAGGATAGGCTCCAGCATAGAGCTGAAGGATCAGAATTCATATCACCTTTATCCTGGAAATCCTGGAGAAATAAATAGCTGAGAATGCAACTGCCTAAGAAACCATTGCAAAACTGCTGCAGCTACAGTTAGCAGAACCTGACTCCCTCTTTTTAAGAAGGTGGGTAGATGGGTGGACGGATGGATGGAGCGGGTTTGGCTTTGGAACTCACCCCTTTTGCTTCCTGCTGTGCTCATATTGGTCATGATGAAAAAATTGGCTTTGTCTTCAGTTGAAACTTTCATACACGTTAATGTGTTTAAATAATGGATCGTGCAGATCCTAATATGGGCACTAAAAACAAAGACTATACAACTAAGTACTGGGAAAGGACCCACTGCTTCCTGAAGACCGATAGCCAGATTTCTTTCTGCATGCCTTTTGCATCCTGTTGATGATACAACACTTTTTCCCCAGTAATGTCCAAGACACATACTGCATTAATCAGATAATGTAACTTTCCATGATCTAGCCCTAAGAAATGCAATTCAACTTGTTTTCCCTCCCTCTATGACTCCTCTTGACAACTGTGTTTTTCCTAATGGTCTCTCCTACCCAAGAAATCTGGCAAAAGTTGTTATATTGTTCTTAGAGCAATATTTGTGGTGTGATTAATGTGTGATTAACTACCAGAAGCCTAATAAAGGCCTTGCTCTTTCAAAGGCTTATCTGTGTTCCATACTGCACTTGAAGTGGGTCTTGTGAAAGCCAGTGGGAGTATGGACACCAGTACAGTTAAATCCACATACATTTAAAGGATTTGGGTACCCAAGGATGGTTCCCAAAACCAGCCTTACACACAAATGACCGCACGTTCCTTCAGCTTTGCAATGACTGCATGGAAATTAATAGAAGTGCTTTGGATGCGTGGTGCTAATATGAAAAAAAAAAAAGGAATATATTCCCGAGTAGTGCAGAAATGTGTCATTAATTGCCCTCCTGCCTGGTGTGGTACTTCCCCCAAACCATAGCACTGGTCCCAATAGATAGACTGAAGACAGCTTGTCTCTTTTGTTGTAGTTGCAGGTGGAACTTGATCAGGAATATCAAGACAAATTCAAAAGACTGCCTTTGGAAATTCTGGAGTTCGTACAGGAAGCCATGAAAGGGAAAATCAGTGAAGATGGAGACCACAGTTCTGCCCCCCCTTCACTGGCATCTGACAGTGGAAAATCAAACCATAAACCTCTGCAAAGCGAAGAGGAATTGGAAGAAGATAATCCAGAGAAAGTGTTTGATACTACTTTTTAACTGCCCCAGAAAGGCTCCGTGTGCCGGGGCTCACCACTCCCCACCGCCCGTGTGTACGCTCTCCCGGCGGGAGCTGCCGCCGGAGCGCTTTGGGAGGCGGGAGGGATCTGCATCCAAGTGCACATTTCCCCAAAGGAACATTTTATAAAGAGTATTGTGCAAAGGACTTCATTCTCGTTCTTCATCTGATTATTATTCTAAAGCTATGCGCAGTTGTAATGGGAAAATTAATATGTTAACCACCCTCTCCCCTTTATTTTTCTTTTATTCTCTTTTTTTTTGGCCAATTTACAATGGGTAATTTTATGGCCATGTTCACTGTTAAGAATGTTTAATGAAGACCAGTGTATTGTACAGAGACAAATGTGTGCAGATTTCCTTTTGAAGTGCCAGTGCAAAGTGCTCCAAGGTAATAGAGATCCTGGAGAATATTATAACAGTACTTAATCATATTTGTTTCCTTCTTTCTAACTGCACCTTGACAGCTGTACCACCATTTTACATTTGCACTGAAACCTTTAATCCTTTTTAGCTTTGCAAGCACTGGTGGCTTGCTGTCTTGATATTATGTTTATCACATGGAGAGACATATATTTGCTGCTGAAAATTCTTGGAACTGTGGGGACAAGAGAAAAACAGAGAGAAGAACTCTGCGTGGAGATTGTCAGTGTCTGTGTACCTCTGTGTTTGTTACACTGTGTGAGTGCATATATGTTTGTATATATATATATATATATATATATATAGCTATATGTGCACACACGTCTGTCTATATACACACAGCATGTTTCTATTTGAAGTTGATGTGGTCTCTTGGCCAAATGACATGTTTCAGGGATACGTGAGTAAAGAGAATCTTTCTGAAAGCTAACATCTGGGTTATACTGCTATAGAATAATCATTGAACCATAGAATTCTTTTTGTGGTGTTAGTGTTGTAAATCAAAGTAGATTTAGAATATAAATTTGATATATATTTTGCAGACTCAAAAGTATTGATTTTAAGTATCATATTTTAAGCTTACTGAATTTGATAGGATTATAAAATGTTTAGGACTACAGTATTTGAAATCTAACAGAATCTTCCATTATTTTTAAGACTGAGGTTCAGTTTTACTAAGGTCTAAAATTTAAAAGCAAAATATAAAAACCTGATCACTGTTATTTAAAAATGTGTATTAATCCGTTTAACTGACTTGTTAAAATAAGAACAATCAGAGTTAGTGTACTGTATGATATGCATGAGAGAAGTAACAGCACATTCTGAGAAATCTATACCCGACGACAGAGAGACATTGTGAAAGTCAGGATATTTGAAAAGGGAAGGATTCCCATACTGACAGAAGTAGGAATTATGAAACATCTCAGACAGATTCTTATTTGTGCCCAAGCCAATGCAGTCCCTTCCCTGCACCATGTGGTGGAGGAGCTTTAGGACAAAGGAGAAACCAGCTCAGAAGACACAGATTTGCCTCAAGACACTTGATCCTGCAAACTGGTGTTTTCCTGGGCACCCCTGGGCTCAGGAGCTGCTCTGGGCAGGAACGTTCACACACATGTTTGCAAGATCGGGGCCTTACTTAGTATTAAACAGCAATCAGAGAAAGCAATCAAACACATGGGGAGGCATTTCAACACATCCTAACAGTTACCTTCCTTCCATTCCCTCAGGATTTTAGTACTTAAAGTTAACTTATTTTATTTAAATTTAAGCAATAAGATACAAATTGAGGTTAAGTTTTCAGTTAAATAATGGTGTATATATATATTAAGTTCAAATCTTGGAAAACAAACAGTATTTTGATGTTTCTTTTTTAAACTTAAGAGCAAAAAGAAAGAAAAATTGCACATTGTTTGGAGATCATATTTTGAATTAAACTGTTCTGGTTTGTGGTGATGAAATCAGTGCACATGAAATTCAAAAATCTGACTTTCATCTTAGTGCTCGGAAAGGTGAATCCTCTGTTTTGCACTTTGAAATCAATCTTAAATCACTCGTTGAAAACGGAGAGAGTCGAGTTGTAATGCTGCATTTTATAAAGTAAAAATGACTTACTGTCTAAATTATTACAAGAATAAACTGATAGCAGTGCTCACACTAAAACTGAAGACTATTGCATTATAGGAACCGTTGTACAGTGAAGGCTTTACGGTAAAATCTTGGCTCCTTTGATCCCAGAGCCGCGTTCCCGCGGACTTGAGCGGAACCAGGACTTCACCACAGTCTCAAAGAAACTCGGGCAAATACCAATTAACCTTTTATTTATATTTAAAAATAAATCAATATACTGGTTGGATGAAATACGCTCTCAGCTGTAGTCATTTTACAGTACGTTTGTATTTGACCATTTCCTGTACTCACCTTTTTTTATATCTGTACAGTGCCACTTTCTGCAGGTGTAGGGTAGTGTGTAATCCTGGACATCTTGCATTGTTCCAACTATTTCAGTGAAACCGATATCATTTAATATTGATATTACTTGAACTAGAGTAAGATAATGAAAAAAAGGGTCTTTATGATGTGCAAGTCTTGTGCCTTTCATGTATTTGCCTTGTTCCGTGTTGAATGTGTGGAAATGCTGTATCGTGGACTTTCTGCTGTATAGAATAGAGCTGTCTATATTAAACTAGGTCGTGCACTTCAGATATCTTTACACTACTGAAAATAGCTTGGTTTTGACAGTATAAACAGAATTTAAAAAATTCTAATGAAGGCCAGACATTTTAGATTTAACATGTTCATAATTATGTTAATTAATGCTCATGTATTAGCTAAACATTCACTGAAAGATAACTAAAGGGACATCGTTGCTTGCCTTTCTTTGAAATCAGTGTTGCTCTTGTACATTGTATTAATAGTGTCTGTGATTGATTAGTCCTTGATGATTTGCTTTCAGACTAGGATGAAATATTCCACTTAACATGTACATATTTTTTCGGTTCCTCAATCTATGATTGTTTCAGAGGCATAATTCACATTTTTGTAAAAATTCTATGCAATTTTGTGGCATGATGTTTCTTCCACTTGTAATTTTATGTGCTTACATTACAGATCCAAAGGACAAATAAAAATTTCTTAACACAAGTTTTTTCTGTTCATTGACTCAAGAGCCTCAGCTGACTCAGGGGACCTTACCCTGACCCGTTTGCTGCCAGGAGGGGCAGTGCCAGGAGGAGTCAGTGAAATCTCCCTGCAGGCTCTTGTGTTCACAACAGGAACAAGAAATTGCACATGCCAGTGCTTCCAGCCCCTGCCCTTCCCAGCAGAATGTGCATTTGCTGCTACTATGGAACAATGGGAAACCAAAAAAAAAGTGCACAGCAGCCAATGAACTGGTAAGAAAATCCATCAGTTTACAGAACAGGCTTTTGTAGAACAGCTGGGGCGTGATTTTCAGCCATACTGATAAATTGCCTCGACAAATTACAGCAGCCTTACTTCTGTTCCACTGCCCCGGCCATTTCACTAATCGTCTATGCAATTATATATGTGCTGTGAAATGTACCTTTGCAGGGCCTTCCACTGAGAGCATTGAAAAATAAATCTATTCCTTTGGCTATTGACTTCCCTCCCCCTGTTTAATTTTCAATGTAAAAAATTATCTCTGGGAGAAGAGATAAGTAGATAATCCAGGGTACTAAGGGATATACCTGTTAAAATAGATTTCAAGACAGCTGGAGTCAAATTGCTCACTAGAAGAGATGGGAAATGGTCTGATGGGCATGGACACAGCACAGGGTAGGGCTGGGTAAGGAAGGGAGGAACAGAGCTGAAGGCAGAGCCTGTCAGTTTTGACAAGAGTACGATTGGGGCAGAAACAGGGAAGTGTGAATTAAGAAAAAGAGTTATGTTTCCTTCCCCAAGGAGGGGCAGTGGGGTGTGAAATCAAGAGGGGGGTTGGTTGAGGCCCCGTTAGCTGCCTGCTGTGTAGTGACACAGGCAGGGGGAGGAGACAGAACCACGGGGCAGGGAGGCATTGTGGCAGCAAGAAACTCGAGGGGATGAGGGAGAGATGGTGATGCTGGCACAAAGGGAAAAGCCAGGAGGCACGGGAAGGACTGGGAAAGAAGCCCTGGCTCCCACAGGGCTCAGTGAGGCAGGATTCTCACAGCTGGCCGAGCACACAACCTCCGCACTTGTTGTACTTGGGCCACGGGAGCCTGACTTGGCTGCTGAGGAGGGACAGCAACAGGTTGGGATGTGTGGAAGAGCTGTTTGGTGCAAGTAGGTGTCACAGAGGCCAAGTTCTGCCACAGTTCAGGATGGGTGTCACGGGGGTAGTGTGATTGAAAGGGGGATCTGAGGGCAAAAAAAACTGAAGAAATGAAAAATCCAAGGGTTCAGCCTACAGACAGTAAAGAAGGAAATACTAGAGGTAACTCATTAATTACTGTATAACTGATATGATTTTAAAGGGCTGGGGTTTGTGGAATGGTGGGCTGCAAAACATGGTGAGGAGACCATGCTAAGAAGTGCTGCTCTTTTTTCTTTAAGTTGCACTGGAGGAGCCAAGCTCTAATTAGGAACAAATTGAAGCCAACCTGATGAATGTGAAGAGAAGAAATTTGAAGCCTGCTGCAGTATCAATGGAGGAAGCCTGGCTAATGAGCATGAGAGCTTGGCAACTTCCATTGCTGAGAACTGTAATGCAATTAGTGTCACTGAGCTGCTGTGGGGTAATTGGCCTGTTCAAATAAGTGATTACAGCTTGTGTAATGGGGATCAAGTCATTTAAAAAGAAAAAAGGGGAGGGGTAAATCAAACTTTGCTCTGCTCTTGGGAAAGATGAAATTTAGCTGGTAAATGATGCTGCATTGATCCAATCTACAGATGGCAGGAGCTGTGAGCAGGGCATGAGTTGCCTTCAGCTGGGGAAGAGGTTACAGGTGTGAAATACTCTGTCCAGGTGTCGTAGCAGCATTTTCAGGCAGATGCAGAGAAAAGCCAGTTCTGTGCATTCCCTGAGCTATAGACCGAAAGTTGGGCTTCACACAAAAACCACCAGAGGCTCCCAGATGGAAGCTGGAGGCAAGTGAGTTAGAGACAGACCATAATCTTCTTTATTTTTTTCCTTTCTGCATAAGCACACCAGAGGTGAGTAACTGTAAGTACTGGCAGGAAAAGGGGATGGTGCCACACCATGGTACTTGTGCCACGCGGTCAGTGCGGATGCAGCACGTCCTTGTGATGAACAAGCCAGACCAGATGATCTCACAGTGTCTCCTGTGAGGTCTCTTGCTCTTAGGATAATGTTCTTTTTTTGGAGGGCTTTTATCCCCCAGGAGGGCACTTTCACATGTGATCACTCAAGGCTGTGATTCCTTTTGGCAAGGCTTTCTAATATCCTCTTAATTGCCAGGGTCAGTGAAGTAACCCTAAGCATGGGTTTTGTGATTCAGCCATATGGGATGTCTCCCAGAAAACGAGTCACCTCTCTCCAAGGGTGTAAATCAGTAAAAGTGTGGCATCCCAGGAGCCCTTAGCAATAAATAAACTCAACCCAAGTGCTCCTGCAGCTCACCACCAGCTGAGCAGAGCAGATGAACTCCCTGACTGGAAGCAAACCCAAGCCATAAAGTCTGTGGCAAGATGCATCTCTGACTCATCGAGTGCAGCCTGTCAGACTTGGGGAAACAGCTGGAGACAGAGCTCCAGTGAGGAGGAGGCAGCGGCTGTGCCATGCCATGATTTCCATCCAAGAGTGTGATGATCTCAGCAGAGAGCTCGGTTCCTTGAGCTTCTCCCTCCATCTAGGTGAAAAGCCTCTCCTGATGAGAAGGGACTTCTAGAAGTAGGAAAAAGCCTGTGTTCCTTCCAATAAATAAATATTGTGCCCTGCTTTCACTTTGCTGCTGCAGAATTCTCCCTCTGATCATTAAGCCCAAAACCGTCAGCAGGGCTGTTACTGCTGTGATTTATGGACTGGAAGAGACCACAGAGGTCCCTTCATGCTGCTGCTGCCTTCTGTACCTTGCTCAGAAACCTGCAGGCAGATGCCAGGCTCAGCTGGAGAGGAGGGAGGGGAGAAAGGTCCTTTCCCACTCCCCAGGATATATTTTCCTGCACCTGTGGAAATCCTAGGTGGGTGGCGGGAGCAGGGCTGGAGATGGTGCAGAGCTGGTGCAAGTGACACAAATGATCCTGTGTAACCTGGATTTGTACCACGCATGAGTGATGCCATGAAGTGCCACTGAGCTGTGGGACCCCAGGGCCTCTGCCCTCTGCACTGCTGAGAAACCCTGCACTGCCTCTCCTGCACAGGCCCCAGTTTAGCTCAGTGCATTGGAGTGTTCACCAGTGAGCACTCCTACATCTTGCTGCTATTAGTTCCTTTTATTATGTTAGGGGACTAGAAATAGGAAGAAAACACCCTGGTATGGCCTTGATAGCAACAAAATAATTGCTCTGCATTCCCTGAGGAAATCCAGCTTTGGGCGTTTGCTCTCCCTTTGAGCTGCAGCCTTCCATGAAAATTGCTGCCATAATTTAAAAGCCGTATCTGGCTTTACAAATTCATGTTTCTTCAGCCCAGTGACATATTGGAGAGCTGTGATAACTTTCTTTTGTCAAAGTAACTAATGAGAAGGGAATTATCTGGCTGTCTGTGGAAAGCTGCAGCTCCCCACCTGTAAACATATGGATACTGGGACTGGTTGTGGACCAGGAGCACCAGTGATGCCAGATGGGGTCCAAGGGACAGGCATTTGCTGATGTTACACATAGTTGTAAAAATCTTGGGGTTTAACTGGCCCTGCTTCACTGTGGGTTAAGGTGAATTTGACACAATTATTCTCTTGTTTCACAGAGTTAATACAGTTAAATATTAGCTTTCAACATATTCCAATTACTTGTGAGCACTAAGATTGCTGCAGCCAAGTACTATTTGGTGATACAGTGCTACCTTAAAAACAGTTGTCTGAAAACCAGCACAGGACCTGCATGTGAAATGAGAAGGAGCTTGTTTCTACACAGACCGATTCTCCCAGCAGGTCCCTGCCTTTCCCTTGGGGTGCACTTTCATTTTCCAAGCCTTTCCCATCCTTTTGCAGTAGCTGATGCTCTGGAGCAGCCTCAGAAGCTCGAGCAGGTGAGGGGCAGCCTTGTCATCCTCAGCAGGGGAAAACCTTCAGGCAGGACCAGGCACACCCAGTGGTCCCTGGTCCTGCTCTGTGGGAATCCCATTCCCCCCCTCTCTCCCTGACTCGCTGTTTTCAGCCTCAGTCCTAAAATGCATGAAAACTGGATGATGTTTGATCTCATATATTTGCAATGCCGATGTGCAGCCACCCCCCCCCCTTTCTTCCCAGTTCAGTTGGTTTCTGAGCACTCTGGAGCATTGCCAGAAATAAAGAACCAGCTCTACAAAATAACACACACAACTTCTTGTTCCACAGGGCAATTTCTCCAAAATTTCTTAAAGAAATAGAAAGGATATTTCTTGAGCAGCTCATCTAATCCAATGCACAGATCAAGGAGGATTCAAACCATCTCCAGATGCACTCAACACTCACCCTTTTTCTTTCCTGGGACTTGCTGCCTGTGTTGTCTGCTGCTTCCCCCCCAGCAGTACCTTGGCCACCCAGGTCCACCCTCTGGCCAGGCACAGGGGCTCCTGTGGCTCTGCCTTGTTTATTCTGGATTGTGGTGAGACATTCCTGCAGGAGCACAGGAGCCTTGGCCTCTCCACTGATGCACATCTACCTGCTGACAGGTATCAGCACCTAAGGAGCACCTTCATTAGCTCCACAGCAATTAGTACTCAGCGTTGTGAGCTCTGTGCTCACGACAAACTTTGTGTCAGAATTTACTAGCCGGGTATTAATATTGATTTTTAACCTATCTGGAATACACAGGGAAAAATCCAATACTGGATTTTATGAAGAGCCATTTCATACTCTCATAATAGATGCCATAAAATTCTGCCAGTTACTGGGGTCTCTTCAGGGGAACTAATTATTGTGCTATGCATACCTAGTCTGAAAACTTAATAATATCTCCAGATTCTGCCAAAAGTCCTTTGGAGGTCTTACAGCCCACCAGGGAACCCTATGCTCTGGTTTGGTTTTTTTCTTTCTTTTAAATGAACTATCAAATGTTCAGTGAGGGAGACGGACTGGAAAGCCATCACTCACATGAATTCAGGGTGGTATTGTTCCTGTAAGGCAGGGAGAGAGGATATTTATTTTGTTTTTCTAATCATTCGATCATCTTAGATTTGCCTTAGATCAACTATTTAATGGTGATTGCCCAGTGCCACCTACTCAGGGAACTGCAGATAGATCCCTCCATCTCCTCTGGGAATTGTCCCTGTTGTAGGAATTATTAGGCAGATTTTGGGGTGTTTTTTTGGGGAGAGGGGTTATCCTAGCAGAAGGTGAACGGCAGCAGAGGCAGAGCTGTCTTAGTGACTGCTTGCATGAAAGCAACAAGACCCTGGGAATTTTTTACATTGATTGCTTTGACAAATGCCCAACAGAGCAGCGGGTTCCACCCCAGCACAAAAGCATTTTGCATGATTGCAATCACACTGGGCAAGAGGTGACTGGTGTATTTCCCCTCTTCCAGAACTACAGGCACCAAGGCCTATTGCAGCCCACGGCCATGTTTATCAGAGAGAGGTGGGAGTGGTATAAGCTCACAGCACAAAAGGCTTTGAGTTCTCAGCCCTCTGCAAAAGCCAAAGGTGACGCATTGCCCGTGACAGAGCCATGAAACAAGCTCCCATCTTCCCCCCTTTTCACATCCAGATTGTTGTTATTAGACAAGAAGGCATGATGTGCCTGAGTCTGTCTCAGATGACAAAACCATGCTGGTGGATCACGCTAATCCCTCCTTGTCTGAACCCCAACTCCTTTTGGGTGCATTACTCATCCCTGTGGCTCTCCAAAGAACTAGATTTTCCTTTAGATGTCTGATATTGCTGAAAGATCTGAGAAACGCCCAAGTGCACAAATTATTCTTTCCATAGCCTATGATAATGTAGGATTCTTAAATTGCCACCAGATCTGCCCCCTTCTGATACTGGAATGAAAATAATACTGTGCTTGCCCCAAGCCAAGTAGAGGATCTGGTCCAAACCACGTCGTCTTTCAGCAACCCAGCGGCATCACGGATGCAGATGGTATGAATGCCTGGAGAAATGCAAGTGCTGGAGGATCAGAATTCAACATAAGCCACTCCAATTAATGTCTTATAACAGTCCTCAGAATTGGGGCCAGGTTTGTAAGGATGTTGGGGCTGTCAGTGTGGCGTAAATCAGAGCAGTGTGTACACTGCAGGGTGATAGAGCAGTAGGACAGGAGCTGGTTCATTCCTCAGTTCTACCACCCACTCAAACTTAAACTGGGACATTCATGAAGCTTCATTTAAATAATAAAAAAAATTATTTGTAATTCTAAGAATTATCCCCACTAATATTACTGGTGCTTACAGCAGTTACTAGGTGCATGTTTGCACCTTCATTGATTGGCAGCAGAAGTGGGACTGTTCCTGAGCTGTGAAATAGAAACTGTTTTCACATGACCGAAGGAGATGATGCTGCCCAGAAAGTCAATAAACATCACAACACCTGCAGTAAAATCACAGATAGCAACTTTGAATCACTGAAGGCCACAAAACCACTAACACGGGGAGCTGTACAAGACAGGCAATTGATTTATGAGCATGCAGTGTTTATATAAAATGGAGGGGGAAAAGGTTGGAGGGTGTTCCTATGCAACCACTTGGGGCTATCGGTCTGGCTAGCATTCCTTACCACTGCAGAAATACAGGCAACAGCCAACGGCACCTGATCCAGCTTTTCCTGGCAAAATTGCAATCTGCCACCAGTTACAGCAGGAGCGAGACTCCTGTCGCAATAAATCACATCCATTTACCAGGCAGCTTTCTATGGGAGCCACAGTGTGGCTTTGATTGCGGCTGAAGCCTGTTCAGCCATGCTGACAGCCAGGCACTCCCGATCCCGGCGGCTGGATCCCGGCTAAATCTGTGCTCTCCCGACGGGAGACTTGTAAGGCAAGAAGCACAGACATCACCACACCATTTAGGCAGGGTCTGCCAAGACCCGCCCTATTGCCACAAAGAGATTTCTGTCACATGTGAACCAAAAAAAACCCCACAAAAGTATATTAATTTAATAATGAAATAGGGACTTTACCATACTTTTTTATTGTAACTGATGAACAGCCTGTAATGCAAATTGTGCCAAGATGATTGTTCTAGCCAACACTTTGGCACGTTACATTCCTATCTAGGCAGCTTTTAGTTATTAATTATTTAAAGTGTTTTGAGAGCTGGATTTTAACTGATGGATTATCGTGGATATTAAATACCCAGCCTAAGTCTCAATTGTGAGGGTGTTGTCAGTGATCTCACACCATTACTTGTGACTGTGGGTGGCTACAGAGATTGACAGCTGAGACTGTAAATGTGAGAAACTATTCTTAAGTGTGTATTCATATGAGACAAGCCCTGTGGGTTCACATTTTTGCATTGCTCTCCATTGCAATAATTGATTTTTAGCCAGCTTCCCAAATTAGAACAAAACAAAAGCGTCTGCTTTTCCCATGTTCACTTCTAGAGGTTTTGAGATGTGCACTTTCATTCTCAAGAGTCTATTGTTGTTGGCCAAGCAGGATTTTTCATGGTCAAGAGAAGATACAACTGGAAACACAGATTGCTCCTCATTCAACAAGAAACACCAATAACATGGGATGATTTGAAATGGATTTCAATGTCAGTGAGCCAATGATCATGTGCCTGTACCCTGAGACAGTGACTGATCTGAAAAATGGTACATCCATGTTACCCTGGGATCAGAAGTGTTTGCATTGACTATATTTTGAGCTGTTTGTCAAAGCTGAACAGTACCAGCTCTAGGAACTATTGATAGAATTATGACTGTTTCAAAAGAGAATTATTTTGCAAGACTTTTGTATGTGCATTAATATTAAATCCTCCGGAAAGTTTCAAAATGTGAGTGTGCAACGAGTCCCCCATGACAAGACATCCCCCATGAGAAAGAATGAGAGGGGACAATGTAGCTCAGCAAAGCTGACAGTTTATACATCCCCAGAGAAAAATATAACCAAGGAAATTATTTTTGTGTATGTGCTTGGTTTGTTTTATTAAGCAAATGACCCATGGCACTTCTGCAGAGAAGAGAGATTTTAGATAGCAAAATTGTGCATCTTGCTTGAGATTGGTGGTCTCTCAAGACTGCTGGAATTCACAGCTTTTAAAGGATGCCTCGGTCCTGTGTTCGGTCCAGCTAAATGACTTGGGAAGTCAACCCTGGGACTTTAATGTGTATGGATGTATGTCATGAAGAAGAAAAGAGCCTGGACTTATCTACAGAGACTTGGAACATTTGGGGCAAGTGTTCCAAATTAAGAATAAAAACATTCCAAGATTTACGTCAAAACTATAAAAATAAGCATTTTGCACAGCTCATGCTCTGACCAAAGTCAGTATCTCTCATCCAAAACATGCAAAAACTACTTTTAATTACTCCAGCTCATGACAAATGAAACTCTCCTTGGTGTCCCTTGATTTTTCCTGTAAGCAATCCCAGATACAAGAGGTGCTGTATAGTGGTTTCAGAACAATGCCATAATATCCATGGCAGGGGACACAGGAAAGGGGGAAGGGAGAAAGAAAAAGGCATTATTTGTAGCTTTTACTATATTAATATTATACAATGAGCCTCCCATAAAGCTCCAACCAGGCCTGTGGCCCCAGCAGACTAAGTGCTGCCTTAGAAATATGTGGACAAAAAAGGCAAACCAGAGAAAAGGGCTGTTCTGTGATAATGTCATTGTAAATGTGCTGTTTAAGCACAGCAGAAGTACAACTACTTGTATCAATACAACTATTCCAATTATTAAAGGTGGCCTTGGGATTCAAAAATGGACACAGAGCTTCAATCTATGCCAGACCTGCTTTAACAGACAACTCAGAGTCTTCTTCCTGAGGGACATACACCCACCTCTTCAACATGCTGAATTTGAGTACCTGACTGTCATGGAACAGCAGCACAGGACAGCCTAAACAGGGGGCAGGTTCACAGCAAGGCAAAGCCCCCCCAGGGGATGAAGTCAGTGGTAGTGCTGCAGACCTGTAGGTGTGGACAGGAATACCTGGGTGTCAAAGCATGGAAGCAGAAGGATGAGGAAACAGGAAGGCACACAGTGTGTTAGGAGGCCATAAAGAGCCAACACACACCTACAGGCACCTTCTGAGGCCACAGGAGAGCGAGGGACACAGGTGGGACAGGGAAGAGGGATTGCCCCTAATCAGCTTCAGATGGATATAAAAAGGCAGCTCCAAAGCCAAGGTGTGATTACTGTCCTAAGTGTTTGTTTTGTAGTGGTTATAACTTACTCTCCATGGCACCATGAAAGCTCCTGGATATGCAGCCTGGATGCCAACATCCCACAGCCACAGGGTTTTCGGCTGCTTGTAAGTAAGTAAGAGTACAAATGAATGAAATCGTGTTTTGTTTCAGACTGAAATCACATTCTGCTGGAATCTAGATTTGCTACAGCAGGATGCACTGTTACCTCCTATAGCTAAGGCTGTGGATCCTGACTTCCTGTGGAAGTGTTTGATGGCATCATTTTGTGAGTGGAAGAGATTAGATATGTGGTAGTTAAAGGTTCTCTAAGTGAGGATACCTCCTGCCAGCAGCACCTGGGTGCTGCTCCTTAGGTTGAAAACTTTCCTTTTTGCTGCAAGGGCTCCTCCACAAGGAGTGTCAGGTGCAGAGTGAAGCCCTCAAAGACATTCCTTTGGCAGAAGGGCAATGCTGATTGAACACAGAGTACAGCACCAATTTGCAGTGTACTGCCTTAGAGAAAAGGCACTTCACTTGGGAGAATAATTTGCAAAAATGAGGACTGAAATTTAAACTTTGCAGCATACTCCTTGTCAAACAAAAATGTACCAAAGTCACAGTGAGTTTCTGGAGTACTTGACAAGCATTTCTTCTTGGTAGAGCCCCAAAACATAGACTTGCCTCACAAGCCATTTGTTTTGCCTTACAAACTGTCACTGTTTAGCTAATGCCTTCAGAAGCTGGAAGGGAGTGTGACTGGAGCTCCTCCATCAGCACTTCTGCTTTCCTTCCCCAAGGTGGGAGGAGTAGCACATAAGAGAAAACTGTGTACATGTTTCTGTGCAGAATGCCAACAAGACAACATAAATGAGCAGGATTGTTTGTGCTGGGTTATCAGATGGTGTTGCTCCAAAGCACTGTGTGCTGGTTAGAAGAGAAAGGAAAAAGAAACGGAATTTCTGGTGTTAGTCTGGCTGGGTATATGTGTTCCAGGCATGTTGCAGGATTAGGAAGATGGCTCTCTAGCACCAAAAGGTGTGCTGAGCAAAGACTTCTTCAGGTGACCAACCCCTCTAGGTGATGCTGCAGGCTCCTGAAGGGGCAGAGTGGTGGGAACATGTGGTTTGGGTCCCAGCAGCAGGTATGAAAAAGGAATTAATCACCTGGGAGGCTGCTATGAAATAAACATCAGATACATTAACCAGACAGACATAAAAGGAGGAGGAGGAGTGGCTTGGGGGTGAACAATAACCTGCTATGGCCAAAGAAAAAGCCAGGGAAAAAACTCATTTCATATCTTCATTGGCATCTAGTCCTCTTTCTCAGTGAAAGTTGGCATATTGCAGAACAGATGATTTCCCTGACTTTTTTTTTACAGTGCTTTACACTTCCCAGGAGTTGTTTCTATATGACTGTAATAGAGCTGTCAAAATAACAGCTTGTGGTAGAGGATGCAATAGCACCTCTCAGCCCTGTGCTGCCCCTTCTCCTGCAGCACCTGCCTCTAATGAAAGGTTTGAGGACAAGGCCAAATGAAGGTGACACTGGCTGTGAGTACAGGACATGACTCAGTGCTCCTTTGGTTGACTGTCCCTGTGCAGACAAGACGTGGAGCACAGTCCTAGCAGCAGCCAGCTGATGGTGTGGGGTTTGGACAAGTATTCTTCCACTGCAACTTGACAGGGCAATGAGGGTGGAGGTGGGACAAGATCTGGTCCCCATCCACGGCACAATGGCTGTTGAGCAGGCAGTTTGTTCCTCCAGGAGGTACTGCCTTAGGGCCATCTGACAAGGACTTCCTAGAGGGAGGCAGCATCTTGGTGCCGGGGGCAGTGATGGCTCTCCCATGCCTGGGGAAAAGGACACATTAGCAAGTGTGCAGGCCTGGTCAATCTAGAAATAATTGTGTAAAGTCAAGTGGGTGGCAATATCAGAGTATTAACGGACTGCAGTCGCCATCCATCAGTGTCCATTGGTGTTCACTTGGAGGCATCAGCCTTTTTCTTCCTCCTTTTATCAGACATCTTAAGTATCCTACAGGTTTCTGCTTGCAAGGACAGCATTTCCTATGCACGAGAGCAGTAGTTCTTGCACTCTGAAGCTTTAGGCTGCATAGGTCCAATGTACCGGTTCAATCAGATGTTTAAGTATCTCTGCAGGAATGATCACTGTCATTTAATTTGCTGATTAGTGTTGTCATATCTATTTGTAGAATACAGTATAATTTATGGTGAGATCCCTGGAGGATCTTCAGCAAATGCTACAAGTAATTGAATCTGCTGATTTCTAAAGGTCAGGTGAAACCCAAGCATTATTATGACATAGGTTAGGTGATGATGACACCAGGTAGCTTTACTTTTCAATTGTAAAAACTTGTATTTACTGATTATTGCTATATACCACTCCTGTGGAAGATGAGTGAAAATTAAAAAGCATGACTTCTGTTTTCAACCCTATCAGTAAAACAATGTAGTTTTTGAAGAGAAGGAAGGTAAAAGGAACTTGCTTTTTCAAATTAAGGGCAGGGGGAGAAGAATTTCAGAGAGAGGTGATTAGGGAAGCATCAGGAAGTTGTTTGGGTTATTTTACTGAAGAAGTGGCTCACTGATGAACTCTGAGGCTGAGTGTTGCTATTTCCAGTCCTGGCTGAGCTCGATACCCCAGGCTGGCACGGCTACTTCCCGTCTCTCTTCCAACAAACAAGCAAATTTCCCTTATCAGCAAAACTAATTTTGTTTGGCTGACAAGTTATAAAAATGAAGTCTTTTAATTTGGACTGTAGTCTTTGGAGTTCATCCCTGCAGAAATGAGAGTGAAACAGAAGGAAGGTGGTCTGGCAAGCAGCAGGGACAATCAATTTTTTAGCTGTAGTGAGCTGTACTGGAGTGCTGTAGTGCTGTGCTGGAGAAATGGTTTATCCAAAGAACAAAGCTGATGGAGGATACCAGTAGCACAAGGGGCGATAGTTTATCTGCACTAAAAAACCTGCATCCTGATAATAAGTTGAGATTTCTTTATTGTAAAGTCTTTTTTGTTGTTGTTTTAAAGAAGATATTTTTTTTTTTTTGTAGACTAGATTTTTGCTGTCAAACTTTTCTGGGCTCATTAGAACTCCTTCCAGCCTTCTGGAATAACAGTAGTCCCCATCTGCTTCCCACGAATTAACTTCTCATGACAAAGTGAAGAGAGAGCTTGACATGAATCAAATCAGTAAGACAATGAGTGGGTTGAGTGGGTTGAAACAGTGACTGAATTTTGGAGACTGTATCTATCCCCATAAGGCTGCTGGTAGCCCCAGCACCTTGTATGGCATTTAACAGGCTTTTGCAGGCCATGCACCATTGACTTCTCCTGGAGCAACTCCTGCCTACATATGCTTTGCACAGGGGAAAACTATGTTGAGTTCAAAAATTTTGTGACCAAAGTGCCTAATAAAAAGGGTAAATGAATGTTTGCTTGTAAAAGCCCTTTCCTAGAATGGATCAAGCAAGTTATTCTGTGCTTTTTCACAGCAGAAATATGTGTATGCTAAAAACTTTCTTCTATAGCTGCTCTGTAAATCATCAACCTAGAGCACTGCAGGCCCCAAGAGCTGCCAGGACAATAAGCTCACAAATGACTTAAATACCCACCTTACTTTACATAGGATGTGCCTGAGGCTGAGTGCTCTGGTGCTCTGATGGATCAGGGCCTAAATACACACAAACACTTATAAACAGAGGTGTCTGCAAGCAAAAACTTCCTCCCCTCTGGAAGAGGATTCGCTCACAGCTCCTGGGGGGGAGCCAGGGCACATAAATCCCCCAGACTTTGTTGTTCTGCCAGGAGGCAGGAAGAGAGCAGTGAAAACCTGCCGGGTCAGTTAGAAACCAGCTGAGTGACAATACTGCAAAAGGGCCACCTGAAAATTAACAGGTGAATGACAAAAGACAATAGGTGATGTCAGAAGGCAGCCTGGCTCTGTGGCTGGGTGTGTGTTTCTGTGCAGCAGTGGCTGTGAGGCTTCTCTTGCTTTCCTGCATGTCCCCCTTTGTGGCAAACCCAGAGCATTAGCAGAGTGTGTTTCACAGAACCCCTGCCCTGAGTGCAGAGGGGACACCAGAGCAAGGACCTTGTGGTACCGACAGCACCAACCTGTTTTCTCTGTCCCCAGCATCACCCTTCCCCCTTGGGTGACAGCAGGTACCAGTGATTGCAGGGATATGCAATAGCCCACATGTATCAAATGGGGACCTGTTAGGTTATTTTAGTGCTCTCTGGGGAGAAAGTGAGGGCATGCAAACATTGATAAATAACTGCTCCTGGTTCTGGGTCTCTTATGTAAGGTGATGATTATAGAAACTGTGGTGTATGAGGGGGTGGAAGGAATGCAAAGATCAGAGTTGTTAAAGGAAAGTAGGTCTGGGTATTTAGGGGGGAAATGGAAATTACCAGCCTTCCTTGAGGTTTGATAAAATCCAAAAGGGTGGTGCTGTGCTGTACGGATGTCTTGGCCACAGGGCAAGATGCCAGAGTCCTGTGCTGAGGAAGGTCCTGTGCTGCAGGACTTTTCTATAGATCCTCTCTTCAGAGATGAGCTGATTGATATATGGTACTGTCAGCTAAGCACAGTGCCAGGAATAAATGATTTATTAGCACAAATGGTTTCCGAAGGGAGCTAGGTAAGTGTTGTTCTAAAGTAACCAACTATCCCCAAGCACAAATGATTGAATTATCACAGACACAGAGAAAGCAATTTTGTAGCCATCCTGGCACTAACGTTGGCTGGTTAGAGAACTTTTTCACTATATATTTTCTTTTAGCCTGCTGAAAGATTAATACTTGGGATACTTTTTAATGTTAATCAGAAAAGAAGCTGCTTGTAAATTAAGTTTAGGCATCTTTAAATCGCATATCAGGAAAGGGGCTGTTTTGGGGCTGCATTAAGACAGGCTGCTATTCTATGTATAAATGTTTAGAGACAAATAGGGGAGGGTTTCATAATGTAACACAGTGCAAAGCACTAAGTGTTACACACAGTTATTTGCTATCTCCTCCTTTTTTTAAATACAGACTGTGACTTGCCAGTTCCCTACGCTGCAATTTGTTTTCTTACAGCCAGGTTGTGATAGCTGTGGGAATGGCAGCATTCTGTTGTTCTAACCTATAATGCAAGTACCAAGCCCCTCCTGTCTTCAGCCTAATTGTAGTGGCAACATGTGCAGTTAGAGATTCAGTGGTGAATGTCTGGAGATTACTCTTCACTGCACACTATTTATGACCTGATCATAGTCATACACTAGAAAGCAGATGTCTTACAGCAGTGTCATTCTGAGTTATGCTCCCCGTGTTGCATTTCCCTCCCTGCTGGGTTGCTGATCACTGTATGAGAAACAGCATCACAACTTCTTTCATGAAGTGTGTTGTGATCCATGGCCACTGGAAAGTCTCCTTTGGAAAAATTGTTGTGCTAATGTAAGACACTGGGCTGAAGGAAGGCTGTAACACAGTGGTCTGGATCTAGGAAAATAATCAGATAGCCAGCCTGCTGGATGATAGGGATATTGCCTGGATGCCATCAGCCTTTCTGTATCACTCATTCCTAGTATGTATCTATATTTGGAGTGTACTCCACAGGTAAATACACACAAGGACACAAATCCTGCCCCAGGAATCCTCTTCACAGTTTTTGGTCCATCCCTTCCTTTGGGCCAAGTCTGCTCTCACTGCAATTAGCAGCAGCTTGTGTTGCAGTTCTTGTGTGTAAGCCTTGCTCAGCTGAACAGTCTCCCTGACCTCTGTGAGGCTCCTTGAGTGCCTGATTTGGGGCTGGAATTTGCCAGCAGGTCGGCACCCACTTGAGATGCTGGTAAGTGCCACCTACTCAGTCTACAGACATTTTAGATCACCCCAAAGACTGCCCCTGGTGTGCATCGCCCGTGTGAGCCTCCAACACAGTCCAGATCCAGAAGATCTGCTGGATTGTCCCAGCTGTATGTGTGCCCCAATCCCTGGGAGTCCAGTGGGTCTAAGGTCTTTATATGCTCCTAGTGAGAGCATATAATGAATGAGAGATGAACACATGTCTATGGCACAGCATTTTCATGAGGCAGGATTGATAAATGAGAAGCAAAAGTATATCTGGGGAACAGGTAAAGGTGCACTGCCAGGTTATGGGTTGCAAGGACCCTGACTGGTTGCCTGCCCTGACAGGCAGCAAAGCCTGCTCTTGTTTTGACTTCCTTCATGTGCCTGCTGACACATTGTTACGTGAAAATCCTGAGGGGGGTTGGGAAATGGTGCGTTTGTGGGAGCTGTATAAGTTTTTGTGTGTTTAGCAATTGCTTGTGTCCTTGTTTGCTCTTTGTTGCAAAGCATGTGAATGGAGACCATTGTGCACGAGGACATGCAGCAGCACCAGGTACTCCTTGGATATAGAGGAACATTTGTGCAGTGGCAGCTGAACCATGGAGATGGTAGAAGCAGGTGCCTTGTCTACATTTTAAAGGAAAAAGGAGTATGTTCTATTGAATAAATCAAGGCTTTGTTAGCTAGGCCACCTCATTCCTGCAGGGAATCCGTAGGAAGGATTTATATTAAATGTTCTCTGATGATAATGATACTTTTAAAATAGAATTCAGAATATTATGCCACCTAAATCTTGATAGCCCATTCCTTCAGCTCAGAAATGCTAAAGCAAGGTGTACCTTGTACTCCATACTTTATGGCTGCTCCAATTTCTTTTTTTTCCCCATTATAAATTAATGTGGAGTTAGAGGCTTTATCTCCCCAACTACACAGTCCTCCTCACAAACCTCTCCAGACATACAATTTAGGAAAAAAAAAAGCTTGCTTTGTTCATCAGCATTATACAGTGTAATTAGGAGAACGAATAGAGATGCCAGAAAGATTTATTACTTGATTTTTTTTCAGAGATGAGGAGGGCAATTAACACACAGTTGATTTCATGAGAAATTCGAGATCTTCAGCTCAGAGTAGCATTTTTCTTAATATCTCCTTCAGATATAGCACCCTAAATGAAGTGGAGGTTTTGAGAAAACAAAGGATAAATAGGCAAAAATTTCAAAATTGACTATTTTTTCTTTTCCAAAATGTGAAGATATGCTTTGATAATCTAGAATACAGTAGGATTTGGCAGTCATGGAAAGTCCTGTCCAATGTTAGTACATCCTTCAGAAAATGTGCCATAACCTCACTACCTCTGAAGCATCATTTCACTGAAATTGTTGCACAAAGCTTTGCTAGATTTCACCAAGATTTTTTTTTAAAATCACCTGAAAGTGCAACACTTCCAGACACTTGCAAAACAAACCAGAACACAGCATTTCAGTTTCAAATCAGACTTGTAGCTAGTTTTTACTTCTCTTTTAGAAGTAAAATTAAATACAGATCTGACTTTCTAACTATCCTAAATAGAAGTGCAACCACTTACTGATATCTTTTTTTTTTTTTTTGGCTGGGTTTGTGGTAGTTCTGAGATGAGCTTTTGGTTCCAAAGGGGTGCTGAGCTGCTCTGCTCCCATCCCTGGGATGCTATGCCTGAAGTCTAATTATGCTGTTTTCATCTTTCTTTGTTGTTCCCTGCTTTACTGCTGACAAATTTAGCAAAATCCTCCAGCTGTGCTGAGACTGTGGAAGCAGTTGAGGCTTGAGGTTGGTGCTTCAATAGCATGTAGCCTCTTATTTTCTACACTGTCTGGCTCTGAATGGCAGCTATGCAAAATATAAGTATACACTTTCTACTGAAGGCTGCATTTATGGGGGTTTTCACTTCAGAAGATGAACTTTGAACAAATATTTTTAAGCTGGTGACTTTAATCAATGGAATTTTTTCTTCTTTTTTTCCACATAAAACCAGCTTCTTCCATGTCACTTCTAATTCAGCACTAGTTAAATGTTGTTGGTTTCCTAGGAAAGATCTGCTACTGCTTGAATCAGGCAAATACAAACATAATGCAATATCCTGTTTACCAAATGTGTGGGATGTGCAGACAAATAACTTGCAGTCAAGCTTTAAATGCAACTTAGACCCTATTCTTCTTTGAATTCATTGAAAAAAAGATCTGCACAAAGAATGGAGGTCTTAAAATTCCAGTGTGAAACCAGTTATAATGAAAGTCAACTATGGTTATATAGCTCTGGACCTGTGTGCCTTCAAAAATGAAAAGCCCATTTCCTATTGAATTTTTTAAAAATTGGAATTTATTACTGGTAATACCATGCTTCCCCGGTTAGAAGAGGGTTTCTTCTTAACAAAGCCTTTCTTTCAGTGCACCTCAGAGGACTTGCCTGTTGGATGCTGCCCAGAGCTATGCTCAGACCATAGGATCACATAACATCTCCCAGCTTCTGGATCCAGGGGAACCACTTGCTCTCTCCCTGACGTGTTTGCCCTACATACCCCTTGCCTAGCCCTGCATCCCAAATCCTGGGGCACCAGCACCAGGGGGTGTGACAACACGCCTTTGTCTCCCAGTCTAGGAACAACTGCAGTAATTTCTGTGTTTTATACCTACTTTCTAAAGATATAAATAACTACTATCAGCTCCTGGGTCTACAGGGCAGCACAGCAGAGTGCTGATGAGACTCATTCTTTATTACTACTTCAGCTCCATGTGGGCAAACAGGTGTTAAACAGAATTTTAATCCGCTGGCAAGGAACATCTTATTATATAGCTCTGCCTAAGGGATCAGCAGGTTTGTGCACCACAAAGGGTTAGTGTGTCCAGGTGAAAGCTGAGGTTGTGAGTGAAGCTTTAGGAGAAAGCAGACAATTCACTGTCTCTGATTGCCAGCAATACCTACTCATGCAGACTAAAACTCCTTTTCTCCTCTATCTGGAATTATATGCACTACCATTCTTGCTGGGATGAGCACTAGCTGGAGGATATTTCTGTTTGGATGGAAAAGTGGAGAACAAAAAGAAAGAAAAGTATCAGCCCCCCAAAATGTGCCTCATAAAAACGTGCATTCAGCACACATCAGATGATTGTACCACAAACTGGTGCTCCTGCCAACTCTCGTTTGCCATCCCAAGAATATCAATTTGAAAGGAAGATACAAGGGACATAAATCTTTCCTTTTGTTGCTTTTATCAGGCTCATTTTAATCTGCTTGCTTAAATTAGCCAGGGGTGCTGTTAGTCAGCAGTACCACGCCAATTTCTAAGAGCAGGGCCTTGGGGCTTTCTGTGCTTTATCTGAAGAAGGATGTATTAGCACGAGATACACACTCAGTTCATTAGACACTGACATTTCACAGCCCTCTCCCACTCCTGTCCCCAGCCCTATTAGTAATCCAGTCCTCAACTCCTGTCTCTCCCCTTGTCCTACAATTTCACACGCTCCTGCTCTTGTGTCTGCTGCATCTCTGGTTCATAAACTTCTCACTTCAACTTCACATCACTTTTGCAGAATAACTCCTAGCATGGTACTGGTAAGAAAATCTTTTTACTTATTTCGTAAGACTATGACCAGTGCAAGTGTGGGGCAATTGATGTTTATGGGGAAAGGAGTAAGTTAAAAAGTTTTAATATAAAGAGTTTCCATCAAAGGTTCTTTAAAAGCAATTGCTGAAGATGTTGCACAACTTTCTGCACACATTTGTGGTTTTTAACATTTTCTTTTAAGTTTTTCAACACCATTTTAATTAAAACTTTTATTAAGAGTGCTTTATTAAAATGACTGTCATGTTTTTATTACTGTGTTCTACTTCAGAATTTTTACAAGTGACACATTATAAATGTTTTGCTTTAAAGGGGTCATTCTGGGAGAAAGCAAGAAGGAAGTAACAGTGTTAGATAAGTCATGCAAAAGGTGTGATGTGAGACATAGCTTTTTTAAATGAATTTTGTTCACTAAGTGAGTCTAATTTCTGGTCACAGCAATTTTGTTGCATTGATTTCCAGCCCCACACTTGCCTGGTAAACAAGATCTCATCAGAGGCCCTGGTTTGTATCAGTAAGTCCTTTCTGCTCAAGCAAATCAAATATTTTAATCTCCAGGTCCTCACAGCCTTCATACACAATTGCACGAGCTCACTAAATGAAGAGGCTCAGAGCTGCAGATGCAGGGGAGGGGAGGGGGAAGCCTGAAAGTGCTCACGTCCCCATTAACTCTGATTAGCTGATGGCTCCTTGTCCCAGGCCGTGCCGGCTGTTTGCAGCTGCACAGCTTCTCCCTCTCCACCTGGGCTGTTGAGGAAGGTTGGCTGCAGCAGCAGGGAGCTCTGAGCAGGCCAATGTGTGTTCTGGTGCCCAAACTACTCCAAGGATGGTTCTTCCAGCTTACTCTGTGCTCACACGTGGACTGTTGTGTTTATACATAACTTTCAGATATAGCAATCCAGTCACTGAGCAACTGAACTCTAAATTTTACATTTGGGTCTTTAAGGAAGCAAAATTCTGAATACAAACTGACTGTCACCGCTCGGTTGCTTGTGGATATGGATTATCATACTGGAACATAAGCTGTAACAAAACCTCAAAAAATAGGACAGGCTCATCTTCCTCCCAGTTCAGCCCATTAGCCCACTGCTCTTCACCATTCTTGTGGCCAAATATCCTAATGGCCACACTTCGTGTCCTGAACAAGAGCTGGTATGTCAGCTGTAAGTAACAACTAGTAAGGGAGCACAGTATATGTTTAAAGTGTGTAAGGACCCAGCAGATGTTGTGCCAAGATTAGTATATCACATTTTTTGTGCCTATCTGATATCTCCTCCTCGGAGGATTTGTTCTTGAGAGTTGTATAACACCTTTTCTTTCGCACTGACCTCTGAGATAATGTGCATCAGGAACGTCATATTATCAAGAGAGCCAGGCAGTAGCTTGGGAGTTGGTACAAGGGCACATGAATAATGGTATTATTTCCAATCAGAAAATTGCTAAATTTAAGTCTATTACTGAATCTGACAGAACACTGTGCAGCTTGGCACCTCATGCAGGGTGTGCACCTACATAAGATTATAACAGGAATCAATAAGACTGAAAGAAAAAGCTGGAAAAAACCTCCATGAGCATGTGGAAGGGAATACTAAATGTTTAGTGACAATTTTAGCCGATCTTTTGATTCAAAGTAGTTTTTAATCTAATTATCCTTCTCCTACAAAGTGAACTGGTAAGCTACTACATGAAAAACAAAAAACCACAGTGATGGGAAAAATTCTTACCCAGCTGGAGTTGGTTTTGCCTTCAGTTGAGATTACACACAGAATTACACAGAGAATTAACAAGGTTGGAAAATGTTTCATGCAGGGCAAGGTGAATTCTTTGCACCTGCTAGATCCACACACCCATAACAAAAAGGGACAGACATGGTGCCTAATTTAAACCCTGTGAGGCTATTGGTATGAGTACCAGAATGTGGAGCAGTTGTGTGCAGCTGAACATAAAGTCCTTAAAATAAACCTTACTTACACTCTAACTGCCACCAAAAGTATTGTCAACAAAGGAAAATGCTTTGTTGAACAGGGATATGTCCCTGCTTCCAGCATCTGTGCGAGTACATGTGGCATTGCCGGGTCTGTTGTAAACAAGCTGTAAGGTTCACTGGCTATGCCTAAGAACACAGAAGTAATAACCTGCAAAATTAAGACAGTGCAAATGTAATTCTAACATTTCCCAGGAGTGTCTGGCTTTGCAGCTCTAGAAGTGCTGGTACAGGAGAGGACTTTTTTTTTTTCTTTTATGGTAATTCATTTGATTCAGCATTTACAATCAGGAAATTCTAAAATAATGATGCTAATTCACTACCAGAAAAAAGGCATATTAGGCTTTCCTATCCAAACAGCAGGAAGATGAGGCAAAACTAATAATGGCAGTGGTAGTTCCTGTCTTGTATTTATATGGTCAAAAAACGGGAAACTGTCTGACACTGATAAAACTGCTCCTGAAAGGTTGTCACCGATGGTCTAAATTATTCATTTGAATGCATCATTACTAAACACATACTAAACAGCACCAGACTCTTAGATGAGCTAACAAAATACTGGGTTTGCATGTTTTCTTTCTTGATTTTTTTCCAGTGGAGAGAGGAAGAGTAATGATGTGCTGTTTTTTACGCTGCATTAACTAATTACAGACATTAAAGATGAAAAGCGCCTATTATTTTATTTAACTCTTCCCCCAGTATTGTCAGAGCTGACAAATCCAGTTCTTCTTAAACACGATTTTGCAAACTGCTCTTTGCACATGCATGTTTTACAGACAAAACACCATAAAATGATCAGTAATGTAATTCCCTTACCTGTCTAGGCCGTGTGTCCTTCCAGCTTCAAAGGTCATTGCCAGGAGTTGAGAGATCCTCTGTGGGTGATGCTTTTATTTACTGTAAGCGCAGTTTTCTCTCGCTCTCGTCCGCAAGCCCCTCTCCATAAGGCTTCTGTTGTAGTGTCTGCAAAACACAATGCATACAGTGTGAGCACATGCTGTGTTGGAAAGGTACAATCACCTGGATTTTATTAAGAGAGGAGTCAAAGTAGACTCACAGTGGTAGGACACTGCGTGTGTGAATGTTTTTACTTTCATGCTTCATACACTGTGCCATTATTGGGGGATAGGGGGAGATGTGAAGTGTATTTTTCACTACCCTGGCTGGTGTTTTAGCTCTAAAGGGAAATCATACAAAAAGTAGGCTAGCAGAAGTCACTCATTGCATGAAGGGTATGGAATAAACTACTCCACATATTTGATTACAACATCAAGGAAGGGCTTTTTTATGCACTAAAATCAAAAGAGGAATTGATCCCAGTCTAGGGTTGGAGATGGGACACGAGCACAAATCTTGCTAAATAACTGAGATAACTAATATGTGCCCATTTGTATGTTCCCAGGACACCTATGTCCTGTCATGATACCTGCATGTATTTGCAGCTTCCCTGAAATATCAGGACAAACTTGGAGAGAGCACCAAGGTGACTCAAGGCAGCGAGGGAGGTAATCTCTCGGGTTATGGGAGAATTGAGAATTTAAAACCCCACCGAGAGTAGTCTTCCCTTTTTTTCTTTTCCAGTCACAGAGGATGAGTTTCTTTGTAAGGGTCAATAACACCCTAAGATCAGTTCAGACAAGCACCTAACCTGTCAATGTCACCTTTTGCATCCTTCATCTTGGATGGAAGGTTTGAGATTCACCCAGTAACTGAAGCACCTGCTTGCAGCCTTCAGGACCACAGAGTAGGGAGCATGTCCAGAAAGCTTAAATAAATGCAAACAGGCTGGTCTGCTCTGATGGGAAAAAGAAATCTCTGAAGCATTATTGCACCCAAGGTTCCTGAAAACACTTCTTGAAACAATTGACTTGGGCAAGCATGTGGTTGCTTAAGTGAAGATGACACATCAAAACCTAATTTTGCCAGTTCTTGACTTTTCAGTACCTAAGAACCAACTATGAATTAATACTGCAGTAGAGGAATACGACTTCTGTAATTCCTTCTGTGTTTCATTATGTTAGCATAACATTAAAAGGAATTATTTTCTGGGTTTGATTTTAGGTGTATTCCCCTGTTTTCATGTAAATGTGAGGCAGAATTACACCATTTAATGGTTAAGAAAAGAAAGGCAACACCAGGAAAGCTGGTTTCTCACCTATGTCTTATTGCCTGGAGTTCTAAATTAATTATCCCTCTTAAGGGAAAATAAATGTTGAATGGGGAATAAGGCACAGCTGTTGAAGCAGGGTATAAATAGGAAAAGGTCTTAGAAGGGAAGAAGGTGCACTTTGAGCTAAACAGATTTGTAAGGCAACATTCTCCTGGATTTGGACTATTAGGATGAATTCAGCACTAATACAATGGACATATGAAGACTTGGGGGGTGTAGGGCTGTTGCAGTTCTGTTTGTGTTTCCTTGCATTGATAACAAAGCTTGGGGGAAGAGCCAAAGGTGTGCCCTCTCTGGGGAGAGCAGTGAGCCAAGGTGTTGGGGGACACCTTGGGACCCCCCTGCTCTGCAGCCCATGGGCTTTCTGAGAGCAATTGTGACCATTACATCCTGAGCTCAGGTTATCTTGGGGTGCAGTAAATACTACCCTGCCTCCATCAGAGCCTGCTTACAGTACACACAGTGTCGTGCCTATGGCAGGTGTGCATTTGCATGCACACTTGGTCTCTGATTTCTTACAATGCCATCCTTAAAGACAAGAATAAAAGCACACAGGCTGTGCAGTACTGATGAAGCTGTTGCTGTACGGGGTACTATTGCCCCAATATCCAACTGAGTTTCAGAGGGTGTGTTTCCAAGTTGGTAGGCAGGAGATAACCCTCATATGGATGCAAGACAAGTAAAGATGTCCCAACAGACAGGTTAACTCCTATTATATCCTGTCTAAACATATTTGTGTGTGTAGACAGACCTTTACTTTGACAATATTCTTGGATAACCCTTCTGGCACCGAATTGCTCCCGTTTAAGCTTAGTCAGCACCAACCACTTGAAAGTCTGTATGGTTTAACTGAACTGAATTAAAACAGCCCTGAGTAGACAAACCCTGAGATTTCAGAGCAGTTCAAGCTGTGTTGGTTTCTCTTTAGGCAAATGGAGTTGCATCTGGGATATTATTGCCCTTTTTTCAGTCTGGGAAAATAATTTTTGCTTCTCTTTCTACCTCTCTCTAGTCAGTACACCTGAACCACTGCATGTAAGAGAATCAAATGTAGGCCAAGTGATTAGAAAGAGTTGAGCAATGCTGGATTCTTCACTTTATGGTTCCCCAGATACGATAAAAGGAGAGAGGAAGTTTCACAAACAGGGAAAATTAGTATTTTTTTTTTAATCATGCAAAGTTGGGAGAAAAATTTCTTTTAAAAGTTGCACCACTGAATTTCATACTAACTTCTGAAACAATGTTTTAAAAACTGGAAAAGCTCACATTCTTTATGTATAAATATTTCCTTTACTCTTTGCCTTTCCAATGCTTGCTAATCTCTTACCCACTTTAAAGAAAACTTCCTGTTCCTTCTTGGAATCTAAGCAGAAAATCAATTAACCATAGTACTAATGAGGCCTGATTATAGGTCTTCCCCTGCCTGCTGTTGTCTTCACCTCCCTTTTCTGCCATTATTTAACTAGGGATTCCAGATGCACAAAAAAATCTTATCCATTCCTTTCTTTCACCAAACACTGATGATTGCAGTTCTTGCTTTTATGACTTTCCTGATAAACATAATTTTAGATTAGAGTGTTTGGAATGGGTGAGCTTAACTAGGAACTGCTAGGACAGGATTTCATATCAGCGTTATCAGTTGTTCATGGATGATGTTGATTCAGGATTATTTGTGATGAAGTTAAATTCTAGATTCAGAGAGTTCCTTCTTCCTTACTGGCATACAAAACATGATCTGTGTTATTCCTTCACAGGACAGATGAAGGAGAAGGATGAGGTTTCTCTGCTTTCACAGAAGGAGGGATATTTTTTATAAGGTTGAACCCAGCACAACTCAAAGTCATCTTCTGGGGTCAGATACCCAAGTCATTCCTTTACTCCATTACGTGGTGGTACCACTTTGCCTTTCAAAGCTAGATTAGGAGCCTTGTGGCACCTGCTTGGCAGGAAGATGTCCAGGGCTGCAGCCTGTGCTTGAAACAAGGACTTAGTACCTCCATAAAGTCCTCCAGCTGTTCCACCTTCTTCAGAATTTTCACTGATCAGCTGCAGCTGAATTACATTCCTGGCTCTGGAGGTGCAAATTGTGCTGCTTGACCTCAGGTCTGGCATCTAGACTGTAAATTGTCTCTCATGTATAAGGTAATACCGGGAGGATTAGATTATCTATCCCAATATAGAGGTTCCAGCCTGACTAGTATGAATTATCCACACCTTATGCCACTGGCAGTCTCTCTTCTGCTGAAGGCACAGCACAGTGCCAAGAGATGCATCCAGGTGGATCATTAAAGGCTTTTGATGCAAGAGCAGGCTCTCTCTTCTAGGTAAGGCTCTCCTCTTCTAAACTTTGTGCATGAAGCCAGGTCTTTAACTAGAAAATTGCTGAAGCCTGAACTAAGAGGAGATGTTAGCACAGATTTGGACTCCTTGAATGAAGCATGAAGAGGGGGAGGGAAGGGAGGCTGAGGAATATGTACCAGTATACGAGGATTTCAGGTTGTTCCTTTGTCTAGGGAGGCCAGCTAAAGGAGGATTGCTGCGTGGGCTACTCCTCAAGCCAGTCTGGCTAAACGCCTCTCCTGCTTCTGCTCCTGCTCCTAAATTATGAGCTGAAAACCCATGGTAGGTCCAAGGCCTTGATGGAAAAGGGTAATTACAGGAATGAAGGAAATCCCAATATGAGCAGTATTGTTCTGAGGTTTTTGGGACAAAGGAGTCGTTCAAGGCTCTAATGCCATCAATATACATGAACTGGAGAGGGCAGGGAAAAAGGGAATGTGCCTGAGACCAGGGATGCTGAAGGAGGAGGCTGAATTGTGATGCAGGAAGACTGCAGCACAGGGAACTGAGACTGGGAGAGCTCACCCTGGGCAGGAATTACAACATATCCACTCACTTGCAGGGAACAAATAAACAAGGTTGCGATCACCCGTGAACTTTTTTTAATTCCTCATGGTATAAAGACCCTTTGTAACTCTTTAATTTAAAACAGTGAAATTGGAGCAACATAAAATTAATTTCTCTGGGTCCTGTTCTGTAAGCATCAATTATAATGTCTAATCTACATGAAGTGCTGCTAAGTTTAGTAACCAGCTCTTTATTATGCAGCACCAAAAGCATTCAAATATATTCACATTAAGACACAATACAGGAGAGGACTTAATTGTAGAAACATACAAATGTTAACAGTTGAGTTTTTAGCCTCCTAAAGCTATAAACAGCTATTTTGATTAGGTTGCCACGTTCCACTAAAATAAATTTTCAAAGAGTAATTTCACAATTGGAGCTTTGCCTGACAGGGTACAAAACAAGGTACTGTCAGAAAGTAGAAGAAGCTTAGAGGGCTAGCCTTTATTTACAACAATGACACTAGAAATCAAGATTTGATGCTTCCTCAAAAAATTTCACTAGTGGTAGAAGGAGGGATACACTGCTGTGAACATGTAAATCATTTATATTCTCAATTAAAAATTTACTCAACTTCCAAAGTTTTTGCCTGAGATATGGCTGAGGGAAAAAAAAACACCTGGAAATTGCTGCCATCTCCTCCAAGGTCATACATCTTGTCATTTAAAGGAATGTTCACTTTTGTTCTACATTTGACACTTTATTGGCCTCTCAATTGTTAAGCAGTTTTGATTTTGTAGGAAGGCAGAGCTGGCACATGCTGTAATACATAATGTCACAATGTACAGTACACCTGGGCCATGTTCATCCCAAGGATGTTTTTAGAAGGCATTTTGTATCACTCACTATCTCTTCCGATGATTTGACCAAGGATAGTTTTAATAGGTCATGGCTGGTGAGGCTGCTTCTGTCTCTTCTTTTGTATCCTAACTTTATGATCCTACCCCTCTCTTACAACTTGGATATAGGAGAAAAATGACATTAAAAGAAACAATTGTGCAAAGGACATCAGGAAGAAGTAATGGGTTGTAACAGTATGGATCATACCTTGGCATAATCACAAACCTCATTCATCATTCAGGAATCATTTAATTTTCATGGTGGTGAATTATCCCTGCTTGAATTGTGCCTTCATCTATTAGTTAAAACTTCTGTTGTAACCTAAAAACTTTAAAATTAAATAAATAACTGAATTACACTTACAGTACTGGAATAGCTGAATTGCAAACAAACAAATGAGCAAAAAAAGACTCCAAAGCTTTCCAGATGGCTGGTTCCCACTGATGTACGTTTTTTCTCTGGAGCTTCAAAACATGTTTAAATTATAAAATTTGGTGTGATTACAAGAACTTGGCAAGCACTCATTAAGGTTTTAGTCTGAGGAGTGATACTACAGTTAGAGAACTGGAGATGAGCAATTGTGGAGCTCTATGGCTGTTCCTGTGTGTGCACAGCCTTGTCAGTGTGGGCTGTAGGGCATAGCTCCCTGGTTCCCAAGGTCTGACTTTTTCATGTGCTGCTCTCCTGCTGCTTCCTTGGGCCAAATCCATCCTTGGCAGAGTTGGTGAAATTGGGAGCTTGCATCAATAATTTATGTGTCTTCCTTTGCTCAGAACTGCTTGCTTAGCACCTTCTGTGCTTGGTCTCCAGCTTCTACTGAGGCCAGGTGACTTGGTACCTTGGTCTCTGCTCCTCACAGCCAGTGAGTACCTGCTTTTGCTGCTGCAAATCCCTTTGTGCTGCCAGGGCACTTCCTGCTCCACAGGGAGAGCCCCTTCCCTTGCTGGGCAAGCAGAATGGAGGGAAAAGCTTGTGGTGGGTGGTCTGGAGGCAGCAGTAGTAACAGATGATGGGAAGGAAAGTGAGGGGGAGTGGAGGATGACAACAAAGGAATACAGAAACAGTATTTTTTACTATCTGTTTTGAGTAAGTTCTGAGGCTGGCAGTGCTGAATTTTAAGTTCAATCAGTGTTTCACATCCTCCATTCAACCTGAGATCAAGCTGACAAGCAGGATCAAGTCTCGTACTCCAAGTGCAAGGGAAGCACATCCCACTGGGACAATGGTAGGGACAAAGATTGGTGATGTGCCTCTCACAGCAGATGAACCTTCCTTTGCATCTCAGCTGCTCCTGGCTGCAATCACAAGAGCTCCAGCTCCTTCAAGGACAGGCACTGTCAGGCCTTTAGGATCAGAGGAGAAAACCCCATTTCACAGCCTGAGGAGAAATCCCTATTATGGGCCAGATTTAGGCTGCTAGTAAGGACACCACAGGTTTCTTCTGATGCAGCTTGTTTTCCAGGTGATGTTTGAAGGAAGTTCTTGCTTTACTAGTCTGATGATAGAGACTGCTCCCAACTCTGTGGTAAAGGCTACTGGTAACTCAAGATGAAGGGTTATGGGCAGTATTAGCATGGAGAAGAGAGGGAGAGAAAAAAAACCCAAGCCAAACAAAAAACCTACATTGGTGGACTCCTAGTAAAAAAAGCTACCTCTGGAGTTAGAAAGAACATTACACCATTATGTGGTACTGCAGAGAGCCAACTCCTGCTCAACACTAGACAATAGACAATCTGAATAGACTCTGAATTATTCAACTGTAGTTTAATTATTCAAGAAGAGGATGTAGCAACTATTCCTGTCAAAAGGAGGGAGGAGGCAGATAACTGTGGTTCCCTTGTGCAAGCCTGGTGCATGCAGGATGCTCACTGGCTGTCCATACTACATCAAAGATGGCCCTCAAAAGGGAATTCTGTGATTCCCCACCTCACTGGTCTCTAGGGAATGACTGCCACCGGTGTGACACTGATGTCACATTCTTGCTGTCTGAGTAAGTAAGTGCCCTGCAGCAAGCACCTACATAACCATTCAAGTGACCAACCTGCTCTGTACCTACCTAAGTGAGGTTTGCTGTCTGTTCCTCACCTTTACTGCCAAAAGGCAGTTCCTTTGGGGCTCATCCAGCTGCTATCTTATGCATTTGTGGACTCCTGCCATGTGTCACTGCCAGTATATGAATTAAAAACAAATGCTGGAAGTAAGGTGAAGAGATAAATAACAGCATAGCAGGAGGAGATGCACTTAAGCCCGTGCAGTGGACTTGGTGTGACTCCTCTCTAATAACTTACTGTCCATCAAGTCACTACTGTGTGTAATAACCTGCAGATGGCTCAGCAGTGGGTGGCATTAATATACTCGGGCCCCTTTGACATACAGGTGCCCTGCACTGTCCTTCCCAGCCTCTCCTTTCAGCAGCAGACAGCCTCTTGCCTGGCTGCTGTCAGGTGAAGTGCACAACACGCACTTGCTGTCACACCAAACACAGCTGCCTGGCTTCCAGTGGCCTTGCTGCCCACCCAGGGGAGGGGTACAAAGACAGGAGAGTCCATCTGATGTCACTGACTTTTTGCAGTGGTACCAGTGGAGAAACATGACAAGCAGCAGAAGAACTGAAATATCAAGGCTATTCAGAAAGCGTGCTGTTACGATTTTTTTGTTTATTCACTCCTCTATCCAGAATGATGGTCTGACTACACTGCCACTTTCAAGGGACATCTCTGATGTTGAAGCAGTATGGAAAGCCTCTGGCTACTCCACAGGCACTAACACTTGCATCGTACAAATGTACAGACTCAGATGACATCTAAATGGTTACTGCAGTGACATTATGCAATAACCTCTCAGAGAAGTTTCAAGAAAGAGAAAACAATCTGAGCCCTGGAAAAGGAAGAACAGGAAGGTATGTCCAGAGGAGGAGTGTACAGAATAATGCTAGAGCCTCTAGACTTCACTGTTTACATTAAAGGGCTAAAGTGAATTTTTGCTGCTAATGTTAGAAGGCCACTTTGGATTTCCCCCTGAAATTCACTGAGGGCGAATTTACCTCCATCATTATGAATGAATCCCAAGTATTCAGATACTTGGAAGACAAGTGTTGAAAAACATCTGAAAATAAAGGACAGTCAACTGCTAAACTAAAAATCACACAGGAAGGTGCATGGGTTGGACTGCTTTTGTCCTCTTTGATTTCTTTGAAGTCTTTCTTCAGACAGAAAAATTGTGAACTGAGAAAACGCTTGCATTTTGCATTAATAATTAAAGCTCAGTACTTCTGAGTGAGTACAGATTTGCTACAGTTCATTAATAAGTTTTTCTTTGTCACTTTCAATGAGGAGATTTTATATAATCTGTTTGTCTTCCTATATATCATTTACAACAGTGAACACTGTTGTTTCAGCGTGGTTGTGTTGATACTATTACAATTTATTTGCAGGCAATGCCAAACCCCTTCAGCTCTCCTAAACACTTTGACAGAAGTCCAAGTTGATTTGCACCACTGCAGAGACACTCAGTGAGCTGAGAGGGGGGAGCACAAGCAGGTTTGAGAGCTCAGCAGGCACTCTTGGCCTCGCTGGTGATGCATAAACACATGGAGGGGGAGATTGGAGAAGAAATGCACTGCCTCATATATTGGGTCAGTGGGGCTTTGCTCTTCTAAACACAGTAATGAGGAATGAGCTCTCAAAAGTGAGAAAGGAGCCCCAGGGCTGCCTCCTAGGGCTGCTGACTCTAGCACATAGTAAAGTCTGGCATTAACAAATCTTGTTCAGGTCACAGTAGATGGGGACAGGGATGCTGATGAAGGACAGAGATCCTTGTCTCACCCACATAAACACTGGCTGGCTCCTTGTCCAAAAGGCTTAATAGTACTAAGCTACTTTTGATACTGATGCCATTTTTTTGGAAGGTGGAGATACTGGGACCTTAAAAGATTCAAAAAGTATTGTTCAGTGCTAAATTTAATTTCTTGTCATTAAACCAGGCAAAGAAACTGAACCTTTTTGTTTTTTCTAACATCCAAATGGAAAAACACAATCTTATTAGCAGCATTATCCTGAAAGCTCTGTTTTCCTCCCTGCTGCATTATCCAGCTTCTGGAGGGACTCTTCTCAAGCTCTATGCTTCTGTCCTGCTGTTTTCAGAAGACCTAAAGCACAAGGCCTGAATATAAATATATCCCTCCACAATGAAGAGACTAATTAGCATCCTGAATAGATCCACTATAGCACTCTTGATTAGCAATATTCACTCCTTTTAATAAGAAAGACCTCAAAAATAATAATTGCAAGGTCTGCTGTTAATAGTATATTATAGGCAGAGGAAAAACATTCCCTTTGTTCCCACTCATTTCTATTATATCAATCTTTGTATGTGTAGCTCCCTGAAAAGCCTGGGAAGAAGCTAACAGTCTTTCTGAAAAATGATCATAGATAATTTTATTTTATAATGAATCAAAGATCGGAAACTGGAAAAAAATTTGCTTCTTAAGAGAGCCAGCATTCAATAAGGCAACTTCAGCTTTTTTAAAAATCAAAGCATTAGATTGGATATGGATGCACAAAACAAAGCTATCACAGCTGATACAAATGATTGGAACCATGGTCTGGAATAGCATAGTATTTACACGTGTGGAAAATGAACAATCTTGTGAAAAAGCTTCAAGAAGAAAGCTTCAGGAAGAAAATCTCTTTCATTTTGCTGTGTCCTGCTTAACCAAAATATTTGTATAGCTCAACATGTTGCAAGGGAGAGCTGGTAGAGACATCTACAGTTAAAACTGCCAAGACTTTCAGTATTTTGGCAAAATTTTAACTACCAGACTAAAATATTCTAAGCTTGCTGTCTGCCTCGAGCTGCAACAAAATGGTCTGGTAATGTTCACAAACAGAGTTATGAAAAAAATTAAAAGTATTTTTAATAAAAAAATTAATTCACCCCACCCATTTTTTTGGAAGTAGACCTGCAATAAAGTGTGTATCTCTTTCAGCCCCTTGAGTGACCATTTGATTGCCTCTTGTCTTGCAGACACACACATCTGGCTGCAATGGGAGACTTAGAAAATCACTGCTGTAAGAGGAAGCTCTGCTATTGACTTTGCTGAGCCCAGTGTTTTACCCATCAATACCAACCACAGCACCATTAGTGGCAGATGATAACACATGGAGTAGAGCCTTTTGGCAGCAGAAGCAGCAGCAAAGTCCTCCCTGGGGAGCTTGTGGATGTAAAACCATGTAGCTACAAGCACTGTAGCTACTGTGTACAGCACTAAGCCCAGGTTAATAAGCCACACCATGAGGAATATTAGCTTGGGCATCATCCTCATGCAGTTTCCAGCAAGCTCTGAGCACAGGCAGAGCACTCTGCCCCAAAAGCCTATGCAGACACACTACCTGTGGCAAAGGAAACTGCTCCTCTGCAAGGTGCAGGGTGACAGCAGGTAAGGATTGAAAGAGACAAGAAGTGCCTTAAGCTTGCACATAAGGACTGTGACCAAGGAAAAATGTCTTTCACTGCTGGCTCTGAAATTATTTCTGTCACAGCACTGTAGTATCTACCAACAAGCAGACCAAAATATTTTGGCATTTATTCAATGTAAGGGTGATTAATTATGCAAAGGAAACTTACCTCAGTATTCCACACCTAACTAGGACCATCCAGGCTGAGAAATAAAGAAATCAAAGGTATGACCCAGAGATGGTATAAATTGGTAAGAAATCCCATGTTAGATCAACATAGGATGTGTCAGAGATTGTCTGTCTGTCTGTGAACTAATGGCATGGACCCAAAGCTTCAACATCCTCCCTGAGTTTTGCATGTTCAAAATTTAAATGCCTACCATGTTTCTACTTCCAATCACTGCAAATGCTCATGTCCAAAGAAAATTTTGCCTTAACCAACCAGAAAATAACCCACTGAGAATAAACTCCTTTGTTAGATATAAAAGCAAGATATAAAGATATAAGTAAGATATAAAAGCAAAAGATCAAGTTACTTCACCAAACTTTCAATGTCTATGGGAAAAGAATTTTTAACTGAATGTGTTGCAGCTTGAGTAGGTTTCTGTGCAGGCAGCTCTAGTTCTCTGCTGACATGATCAAGTGATATGGAGCTCTCTCTACTTCTACTAGAGGTAACCATTTCAACTGCACCAGGGTTCACCTGATCACTTCAGAAGTTAGGATTGTCCTGCTATGTTTCACATTTCATTTTTACCTGACACAAATTGTTGGCACTGACCATCTTTTCCTGAGTCTTCTTGTTAAGATGGAAATCTTTAGCATTTCCATAAGTATATAGGTACTATTTATAAAGCTATAACTGTAGGGACAAGCCACTTTTACTGAGGGAAATACTAGTATTTTGTATGGAAGAAAATTAAACAGGATAGCTGTATTTTGTCCATAGAAAGACAACAAGTCAACCTTTGAACTAGATACAAAATTGGAGGTTCTGGGATTCACTCCTAACTCATCCCTAACTAGCCAAGTCACACTGACCACCGACATCAGGAGGAAATCAGTGGAGAAACAAAGATGAAAGTGTTGTCAGCAGTTGTGCTGTGTTTAGAAGTCCAAGTGCGCGAACAGAGTTGTACCACAACAAAATTCACAAAGCAAGAATTAATCTCGATGTGTGGGCCTGATTCTGCCATTTAGAACTGTGTGGGGAGTTTCAGCCCCTCCGTATGGCCTTACTTTCTACAACTTTAAACATCTTTTAATGTGAAGTGCACTTACTTAGAGTTAAAACTGACACTGTCAGTACCTTTGGTTTCCTTGCAGAGCCGTGGTTTGACCATTGTTCCTTTGATGACTGCCCTTCTTTCAGTGAACAAGTCAGGTCAGGGAGCCGACATCGGAAGGGGAAGGACCGTCTGTGAAAGAACAAAGAACAGCTTTTGCTAAAGAAACTATACTTCCACTGATTCTGAGATGCCACTACTTGCCTGCATTTCATGCAGTTACCCAAACATTTCAAGTCCCTACATTTTGCTAAAACTGTTACAAGAACCACAAGAATTAAGATAATAGACCTGAGTTTTACCCTGGAATAAAATCTCCTGGCACAGGCAGACAGCCATGACCTAGTGTCATGTAGAAACCATTTTTGGTGAGAAGGAGATAAGAAATTATGGGAAAAGCCAAAAAAAGTGATGACCAGAATAACAGTTTCAGTGCTTACAGACTCTGCAAGCTCTAGAGGTCTGAACACAAACCACACAGGGATCCTTAAGGAGAATCCAATATTGTTTGTTAGGAAGTAACTGATTATGCCTCACTGGAATTAAAATACTTTTTTGATATTACTTTTATAATAATTTAATTTACACATAACCCAACGTCAAAAAGGAAAAAAAAAAAAAAAAAAGCAAAGAAGAGGACATGGAGCAGTTCAATTGTGCACCCAGAAATTTCACAGTAATTTAGAAAAAAAAACCTCACTTCAGAATCACAAACAAAAATCTCTTGAATTACCCCCGTCCAGCTCCCATTCAAGCCAGTACCCTCCATCTTTAATGGTTGTAATTGCTGCTCCTATATCCTGTGTGTTAACTCGATCCCTTCAGCCCAGCCAGCAACACTGGCCTTCGTCCAGCTCACGTGCTTCTCATGCAGGTTCCTTTGTTATTTCCTTCCTGCACCTCCTTTTGTGTGATACTCCCACCTCAGCCTTAGCTGCAGCCTTGCTGCCCTTCGATTTCTAAAGACCTACCTCTACCACCATGCCCACGAGGAATTTCTAATTGAATAGACATAAGCAAATATGAACATCTGCTTAACATAACACTTGCCTCAGTTACAGAACCCCCTCAGACCGTAGGTCTGCTGTGCTGACAGGCTGTCCCTGAAATCACGTGTCATCGCTGCTGTTGTTCTCAGTCACCCCTTTGCTTATTTCTTCGTGGCACCACTTGAAGGCTGAATAATTTTTTATTACATCACCTGGTGTCAAGAGGTCTCGTTCCGAGCCTGGATTTGTGCAGTTTATGGTATAGGACAATATATCCTTAGATCTGGCCACTGCATTACTGGCTCGAGTAGCAATGCCCTTATTATGACTATCTAGCAAAACTATTTTAGATTTTCCTCCAGTGTTTCCTCAGCTCACCCTACAGAACTTGTTCAGCTGTACATTGCTGCCTCTCCCGCCCCTCGGGAGCGGTCCCGCTGCAGGCCCTAGGTGTCCAAACTCCACAGCTCCCTAACAGAGTCCAGGAGGGCAGGCTGTAGGTGGAAAGGGATGGGGAACCTGCTCCGGCTGTAAAGCTCGGCGCTTGGATTTGTTTTGTGAGTGTTTTAACGTCCTTTTCTTGACGCGGAGGAAAACGTATCTTTTAAAATCGTGAAGGGAGAGGGACGACTGAGCGCCGGCACATGACGACAGCAAAGCGGGGAGCACCGTGAGGGCACGGGGCGCTACAGGGGCGATCCACGGCAGCGGCGTGCAGACAGTCGTGAGCCGGGAGAGGGAATCCCACACCCAGACCGCCTGTGCGCTTAGCTCAGCTTCCCTGAGCCTCCGCCGCGGCTCCCTCCAAATAAACCTCAAGCAGCCCAGCTGTAATTTCGAGCCGAAAACTGCGAGACTTTGGGAACCTTCCAGCGGCCTCTGCAACATCCCTTTTCCACTCCGTCTGCGTGGAAGGCGGCAGGCCTGGCGGGAGCCGGGAGCGCGGGGGAACGAGGAGGTTTCCTTCTCGCCCTCTCAGTACGTGTAGTAAACAGCGGCACGCCGGCGCGGGCATCCCCACCCCCG